>CM050515.1:103156070-103618570 GCA_027563665.1 Antrozous pallidus
GCACTGAGAAAATGCTGCAGTAGGAGGAGGAGCCCAAAAACCAAGCAGAAAACGTCTGCAGAGGACGTCCTTGCACCAACGACGCTGTTTGGGGCGCCCCGGGGGAGCGGTGGCGAGAACATGGCCACAGTCACACGGGAGTCCTGTGGACGCACAGTGGAAGGTCCAGAGTCCCCGGGACGCTCCTTTGGCTCTCAGGAGACTCACATGCCCAGCAGCCAGAGAGTGTTTTAAGCTAAAAATATGCAGTTCCAAAAGGATAAAGCTTGCCTCATAAAAAAACTTTCAATTACCTGGTTTCCCCCCCAGACAACCCCCCCCCGCCCCCACTCAGCGTCCTCTCCACTGGGACCAGCCTCCGAGAGCCCTCAGTTAACAAGCTCCGACCGACCGGCCTCCTGTGCGACCCCGTGGCTGTGGCCTCCACTCCACCTCGAAAGGCACTGTGCCAAGGCCAGGCCAACAAACCCACACAGACACCGCTGACCTGACTATTCAGAAAGTGCACACTGTGAGGATACTGGCTCAACATCTCCGCAAGGGAAACAGCATCCAGTGCTGGGGGGGGGGGGGGGGGCTTTATTTGTCAAGGGGAATAAAAACAGCTGTCAAGTTCAAGTTTACTTGTAGCTGCTGGTCTCCGTTTCCCCCTCCTTCACCCACCTTGCCCACCTGCCACCTGAGGTGTCCACTGGCCACTGTGTTGTCTCCAGCCTGACACCTTCCCCAAGGGGCAGGCAGGCAGGTTGTGAGCATGCACTCCACGAGGTTCAACAAGTGCTTCAAGAGAGGGGGGTTGAGGGCTGAACCCCTCTGCAGGTGGGAGAGGTGGTGACATCGGAGCCAGGGCCAGGGCGGGCTCTGTCCTTCTTGCCCCCAAACCCATCTCAGGTGCCTAACCAGCCCCTGCCCCAGCCCTTCAGGCTGAAGCCCCTCTGCCCCCCACCTGCCCACAGCAGCCCGAGCCGGCCGGGAGAGAAGAGATGCTCTTGTCTCTACGGACAAGTCATGGCCCCTGGGGCCTCCACTGGTTCCTTTCAGCCTTAATACCCTGGGATTCAGGCTCGACACAAAGAGTAATACTTTAAAGCGGAAGTACCATGCTTTGGCCAACCACCTGCTCTGAATGACATATTATTTTAGCTCCGCCGGTTGCTGAAATTTGGTCGTGCTAGACCAGAAGGAAAGCCACACCCACTGTCACAAAGATGCAGGTGGCCTAGTGATGGGGACGGCAGTCCTGCTCGTGGCTATGAGGGCATGGCAGGGATGCTCACAGCTGGCTCAGAGTGCCATGCCGCCTGCTCGTTTACCCTGAGTGATACCCCTACGGGAGGGCACTGTTCTTGTCCCGATCACAGCGGAGAAACGGAAGTACAGAAAGACTAAGGAACTCCTTTCCAGCCCCGCCAGCCTGGCTCAGCAGTTGAGTGTCCACCTATGAGCCGGGAGGTCACGGTTCGATTCCCAGTCGGGGCTCATGCCCGGGTTGCGGGCTCTATCCCCAGTGGGGGGCATGCAGGAGACAGCCGATGTGTGATTCTCTCTCATCATTAATGTTTCTCTCTCTCCCTTCCTCTTTGTAACCAATAAGAATATATTTCAAAATAAAAGATTTTAAAGAAGGAACCCATTTCGGGCCACGCAAAGTCAGTAAGTGACAAGCTGGGACGAGAGCCCAGCAGGCTGCTCCGGTGCCAGGCTCTCGACCTCGGTGCTGTCCTGTCATCCCGGCGGCCGCGCTTCTCCGACTCCAGATCCTCCACTTCCCCTCAGGCAGTGAGGACCAGCACACCAGAAAACGATGAACGAGGCTTTACATCTCTCCGTAGAGGTGGGAGGTGTGTTCGTGCCAACCATTCATCATTCTTAAAGAGGCCGCCGGCTATCGAAGGAGCTGACGCGCAGGGTGGACGACAGAAGGGGAGGAGGGGGAGGAAGGCAGGCCCAGGCGGCCGGTGGAGGGCCTCCCGTGTGCCTTGCACCGTTAGCCCGAATCACAGCCACGGTCAGGAAAGACGTTAGAGAGAGCGCGGCCTGTTCGCTCCCCGAGGCGTGCTCTCACGCGCACACATGCACAGGAAGGGCGGACCCCTAAACATTTCATGCGTCTTTCTTCAAAGAAAAGAATTGTTCTCAATTTCAAAAGCACCTTTCATCCCGAAGGAAAACAAAGCACAATTACTGGATGAAAGACTAGGGCGATGCTTTGTTCCCTGCCCATCGCTCTTCCGAGGCTCGCTCGGAGAGAAAGCGGATCCCCGGGATGAAAGAGATCCGCTTCTGAAGATCAGCATTTGCAAGGGCGAGGGCATCTCCATTCGGTTTCATTAGCTTAATTGTGCCTGGAACAGAAGGGACCCCCGGCCCCTCTTCAAGACTGGCTTCTCCCCGGGAGAGATGTGTAACCCTGCCCTGTCTGTGCCCCGGGTCCCCCTTGGCTAGACTGACGGATACATCAGACACACAGACACTCGTCTCTGGAGTAACCCTGAGAAGTTCATCAGCTTCAGGCTGTGTCTCTCCTCCAACAGAGGCACAACTGGGAAAACACGCTGCTAGCTAACAAAACAGGAGACAAGCGATCTTGCCCAAATCTCATCAAGCAGATTGACACTAAAAGATGGGGCAGAGAGAAAAACACCCACGTTTCGTAATTTAGCAGTGCACGCTGCCCCAGGCAGACCCCCCCATCAGACCCTCTGCCTGCACCTGGCTCGTCATGGGGGTCGAGGAGGCTCTTCCCCATAAACAGGCTGTGAGCCTGTAGACAGATGACAGAGGCTCAGCCTTCTCTCAGAGCAGCGCTGCTGTGATGACCACGGCAGGATCCAACGCTGGAGATGTTGCCCCCTATACCATACCCCCTGCATCTGCCCCCTGCACCCGCCCCCTATACCACACCCCCTGCACCCGCCCCCTGCACCCGCCCCCTATACCATACCCCCTGCATCTGCCCCCTGCACCCGCCCCCTATACCACACCCCCTGCACCCGCCCCCTGCACCCGCCCCCTATACCATATCCCCTGCACCTGCCCCCTGCACCCGCCCCCTATACCATACCCCCTGCATCTGCCCCCTATACCACACCCCCTGCACCCGCCCCCTGCACCACACCCCCTGCACTCGCCCCCTATACCATACCCCCTGCATCTGCCCCCTGCACCCGCCCCCTGCACCACACCCCCTGCACCCGCCCCCTATACCATACCCCCTGCACCCGCCCCCTATACCATACCCCCTGCACCTGCCCCCTATACCACATCCCCTGCACCTGCCCTCTGCACCTCACCCCCTGTGCCTGCCCCCTGTACCCGGCCCCTGTACCATGCCCTCTGTGCCTGCCCCCTGTACCTGGCCCCTGTACCATGTCCCCTGTGCCTGCACCACACCCCCTGTGCCTGCCCCCTGCACCGCACATGTGCCTTCAGGCAAATGGTCAATGACTGCACCTTTCAGACAGGCGAAGTTCTCTCTGGCAGCCTCTGCTACTGATGTGCTTCCTGGGAACACAGCCCAACGCCACTTCTAACGTTTTCACATCCGAGGTCAGGTTTCTAATTCTCCAGAAACCCCAGCTTGTGGAGAAAACCCTCACAAACGGCCTGGGGAACGGATGGAAGCCATCCTGACCGAACTAGGGTTTCCATGTTATCGTCCATTCACAGAGGACACGCTAGCACTATTGGACCCACTGTGCCCCAACAGAAAGCTTATTCTGTGATGAGGTGCCCCTAGAGTGAAGAGTGATTCAACACTGAGCAACCTCCCGTGGTCTCCCTTCTCCCCCACACCCTGCGCCCTCAGCTGGGGCAGGTCGCCTTGGCCTTGCTCCTGGGCGGGTGGCTGGGCCTAATCCATCACCTCCAAGGTCTCTCCTCCCAATCATCGTCCCCTTTCTTCAGGCTCCACCAGTGGGGAGGGCCTTCCCCTCCTGTGCTCGGCCGCTCCCTGCCCTTCCCTGGGCCGCCCTGCCTTGGGAACTTTGGCATCTAGGTCAGTGGTTGGCAAACTGTGGCTCGCGAGTCACATGCGGCTCTTTGGCCCCTTGAGTGTGGCTCTTCCACAAAATACCACGGCCTGGGCGAGTCTATTTTGAAGAAGTGGCGTTAGAAGAAGGTTAAGTTTAAAAGATGTGGCTCTCAAAAGAAATTTCCAGTCGTTGTACTGTTGCTATTTGGCTCTGCTGACTAGTGAGTTTGCCGACCACTGCTCTAGGGGATGGCTCCTTAACCTTCACTTCCCACTCTCCGGTCAGCTCTGAGATGCTGTGTGCGCTGCAGCAGACTCGCCTGAGCTGCAGCCCCCTCATTAGTGCTCTTCCTTCCCCACTGCAGAATGGGGGGTGGGAGGGCATGGAGGGTAGGTGCCCCGGCTCCCCACTGTCCCCTCCCAGGCTCCTCTGGGCCCAGTCCTCTCAAACCTGCCTCAGGCCTGTCTGCCTCCCTCTCCACAGCTGCCCTGGCTGCCAAGCCCTGATGGCCTCACCACCTGCCTCTGCTGCACACCTGTCTCCGGGCGCGGGAGCTGGAGCACCTGCCGTTTCCAGGACACACTGTCCCTCAGCAGCGCTCCTCCCTGCGGCGTCAGCGCGCCCCCCCCCCCCTTCCACACTCCCTGCCATGCTCACCTGTCCCCTGAAAGCGCCGGTCCTTTCTCACCCTCACATCTCACACTCTGCCCTCTGAAGCCCAGGCTGACATCACCAGAGAACAAGCAGATGTCCTTGTTTGTGGAGCCTGTCCCCGTCCCGGTAACTGGCCCGTGGCTACCCCGAGTCTCCGAGTCTGTCCTTGGCCTGGGCAGTGTTGCCCAGGGATTTGGTTCCTCTGCCCTCAGTCTCTCTCCCCCCCCCCCCCCCCCCGCCCCGCTCTATCCCCATTTCCCTCCCCTCTCTTCTCCTCCTCCTGGTGAGGAAAAGCTTGTTCTCTTTCATGAATTCATTTTGGGTGCTGGGAGCAAAAGGCTTTTAGGCACAGCACGTGAATGTATGTACGCGAATTTATCCACATGCAAAACTGATATGAAAATATGCCCTTAGATTTTTCTGGAAAAAAAAGTCCTATCAGCCTATGAACGCTTCCCTTGTCAACACAGCTATGCAGTCCTCCTCCCCTAGCTCAGCACGCCCTTCTAGCTGCCCACACTCAGCTCTGCCGCTCTTGTCTTGTGCCAGCTGATTGCTAACAAGAAGCACATTAATTCTCTTCTCCCTTCTCTCTCTATGTGGATTTAAACACACAGGAAGGCTAAAACTGTTAGAAAACTGTCAATTTTCATCGGGGTTTAAGTCACATTTCTCTTGTCAAGCCTGACCTTCTATTAGCTTTAATGAATACCATCTGCCTCCATGTCATTGCTGCTGCTTAACAATATTAATGTGTTTGCGTTTCTGCTTAAATCACACCTCTCCTCCGAGCTGGGTCGGGCGACCTGGCACACGCGTCACTCCCTCCCAACCCCCAAGTTAACGAATAATTGTTCTTTATGGATCAGGCAGGAGCTCCTGACTGCTCAACTGCTCTCCCATCACCTCAGCCACCTGGACTCCGCCTGTAACAGACGCAGGCTTCCTTCCTTCCAAACAGCAGCCCCCCCCCCCCCCCCACGACTCTCCTGCGCCTCCCCTCCCTCGTGAACCCTCTGACCCCTTCCCCTCCGGGTTTGTCCACCAACCACAGCTGCTTCCTTCCCCTGGAACCTCCTTGGTTGGTTCCCGGATGGTCTCAGATGCTCACGGTCTTCAAACTCCTTCCAGTCAGTCTTCCCCTTCTAAGTCCCGCCCTGACCGGCCTGGGCAGGCATTCCTGGCCCACCTCTCATTTGCACACTCCTCTCCGAGTGCCAGGCGCATGCCCAGACTCTGTTCCCGCCTCTCTCACCACTTCAGTCTAGAGCCCGGCTCTTCCCTGGCCTTGACCTGGGAGAGAGACAGCTGTGGCCTCGCTGCCAGGTCCTCTGCACTTAGGGGCCGAGGACCAGCCTGGTTCCCATGAGGGTCAGGCAGGGTCTTTGGGGACTCAGGTGGAGATTTTCCATTCCTCTGGTGCTAACACCGCCCCGATTTGTACAGCTGAGGAAGCGGGGGCACAAAGAAGGCGAGGAGCCTCCTAAGGTCCCGAAGCCAGTGAGAAACAGAACTGGGATGCCGCCCAGGCCAATGCGGCCTGGGGCCCCTCCATGGCCTCCAGAGTGTACGCAAGGCCACTTTGCCCCCTTCCTCTGTGTCAGTGGGCGGCAAACTCATTAGTCAACAGAGCCAAATAGCAACAGTACAGCGACTGAAATTTCTTTTGAGAACCACATTTTTAAAAAAACTTAACCTTCTTCTAATGCCGCTTCTTCAAAATAGACTCACCCAGGCTGTGGTATTTTGTGGAAGAGCCACACTCACGGGGCCAAAGAGCCGCATGTGGCTCGAGAGCCGCACGCAGTTTGCTGACCCCGGCTCGGGGAGGGAGGCGGACAGGAAGGGTTGGGATGCTTTCAAGCCAGCCAGAGCCCTACAGTTCCAGGCACTGTCCCCCGTGGGGCGGGCTGGGAATACAAAACCCAGCATGCACTGTTCACAGGGTCACCAAGAAAGGACCCTCGGGCCACCTTTTGGAAGTCCCACTGATCACAGTCCCTGGGTGGTTTCGGACACAGTATCTGCACTCCTCGGCCTGCCTCCAGCCGGGAGAGCTCTGAGACATCTCCGGATGCCCTGAGAACGGTCTCAAGAGTCCACTGTTGCTACTTTTTTCCTGATGAGACCTCCAAAGCGCCCACGCCCCCCGGCCAGAGAAGGCCCAGGCGGGGCCGCTATCCCGGGGCTTACCAGCCCTGGGTGTTGGGCACCTTTCGCCGAGGGAATCGCCTGGCATTTGTCAGGGAGCTCAGGTGTCCCGAGGAGCCCCAAAGGCGAAACAGAAAACCTCCCTGGTGCAGTTTTCCTATTTGATCTTTGGTCTCGTGTGTTCCCCTTGGGGATGGACAAGAAATACTTTTCTGAATAATTCATACACCCTGAGGCAGAGGCGCGCTGCCTCTTTTTAATAAAAAGGTTGGGCACGCACCTTGAGAATGCCTTTCCTGCTAGAGAAAGCTCCGAGGTCTCAGAGGCCTCAGAAGCTCTTGCCAATGCCTCTTGGAATAGCGAGGCAAAAACGAAAAGCCATTTCTAATCAAACAAACTAGTGTTCGGAGAGTATGTGAAGTTATAAAGCTGTACTGAGCTACGAAATGTCGATAAAGGAAAGTTGAAAAAAATTAAGCAGCTGTCCTGACTCTAAGGTCTGATTTCTTTTTAACCCTGAAAATGGCTGTTGTCGGTTTTGTATTTAATGAGCACCTACTAGGTGCCAGGAACTCTGCCAGGCTTGTTATGTAAACCGTTTCATTCAGGCCTCCCAGATGACTGGGTAAGTCACAGCTCGAGTCACAGGAACACGGGGGCCCCCGGAGGGCAGGCAGCAAGCCGGAGGTCCCCAGGGCTGGGGCTGAGCTTGAGGCTGACTCAAAAGCACCACCCCTCCCTGGTGCCCAGGGCTGGGTGCCGGGCTTTCTCTGCTGAGGACCAGTCACTACTGCTCAGCAAGAGAATGAAGGCTCTGTGGGCTCCTTCAGACAACATCCTCTCTATTCCTTACAGAACCATATCTTCTTAACACGTGGTAGAAACTCACAGCCTAGGTAGTTGAATGTTTCCATTTCATAGAAAGGAACCGGTGCAGAGAACTTAGGAGCTTTTCCCGAAGTTAAAGGGCCAGCAAGCAACACCGCTGGTGCGGGAAACCCCGTCCCTGGAGCTGTCCAGTGCTGACTGGGGGCCCCGGACTCCGCTGATGGTGCAGAGGGCACCCCAAGCTTCCCTTTCCTGGGGCTCACTGAGCCGCAGAGGCCCTGGGCTGACAGTGAAACAGAAGTCCAGAGCCCCAGCCTGGCCAGCAGACCAGGGAGAGAACACAGCTTTCTTTCCACCAGCCCCATGGGCCTGGTTACCTCTACGTTGGCATTCATTCAGATTCTCGCAGGAAGTGCAAGCAGACCGGCGGCTTTGTGCAGTGGGCTCAGTGCCTGTTCTTTTTTTTTTTTTTTGTAATTTTTAAAAAAATGTATTTTATTGATTTTTTACAGAGAGGAAGGGAGAGGGATAGAAAGTCAGAAACATCGATGAGAGAGAGACATCGCTCAGCTGCCTCCTGTACATCCCCTACTGGGGACGTGCCCGCAACCAAAGTACATGCCCTTGACTGGAATCGAACCCGGGACCTTTCAGTCCGCAGGCTGACGCTCTCTCCACTGAGCCAAACTGGTTTCGGCTTTTTGGTAATTTTTAAAAATATATTTTTATTGATCTCAGAGAGGACGGGAGAGGGAGAGACTGAGAAACGTCAATGATGAGAGAGGATCATTGGTTAGGTGCTTCCTGCACGCCCCCTACTGGACGTGGAGCCCGCAACCTGGCCATTGCTATGCCCTTGACAAGAACTGCACCTGGGACCTTCAGTCCGCAGGCTGACGCTCCATCCACTGAGACCAACCCGCCAGGCTCAGGTCTTCTGAACAGTGCATACCCTCCGGAGGGGTTGGTCTGCTCTCCCACCCGACAGAAACTGGGATACCGGGGGGGGGGGGGTGCCCATTCCATGGCAAGCGCTGGGGGCACCCAGATGACGGATGTGTGCGCACTTGTGGGGAACAGCACCCCATACACCGTGGACCCTGGAGCGGCTTACCTGGCCCTCTGGGTCCTCTGACAGGAGGCCCCTACCAGGTGTTGACCTTGACCTTGGAGGCAAGCTGGAGTCTCAGGGTCCCACAAGGTAAGAGGTGCCAGTTTGTAAAGGGCGCTGAAGTCTCTCTCCTGGGGGGACGGACCCCCCCAGGTGGCTGCTAAAAGCAGTGCAGAGACCCAGACGACAATGACAGTGCCGAGGCCACGGGGTGCGCTAACCGAGGGCCAGCTCTGCCCGAGCCCTGGACCCCGGCGCTCTCTGGCCTTCTGTCTTCTGGATGACAGACAGGGTCTCAAGCCACCCTGTGGCTCCAGACCGGTGGCCAGGAGACCCTGCCTCACACTCACACCGCCCGACACACCGGGCGGGCTGCTGGGGCCGTACTCGGCCCACTCCGCGGGCTCCCGTCACCCCGCCCTCAGGAGGAGCCGTGCCGCGGGCTTTGTGCACCGTGGCAGCCTGGCCGTCGAACCCCCTCCGGCCCCTGGGACCACAAGAGGGTCTGAGGATCACGGAGCTCCTCCACCAAAGCGGGGCCCCCCCCGGCCGTCAGACTCACCAGGCGCTGCATGCTCTTCACGTGGGTGGGGCTGATGGACAAGGCCTCCTCGTACCACCGCCGGGCTTCGTCCATGTTCCCTCGGAGCTCAGCCACCTGGCCCCGCATGTACAGGACGTGGTGGGACATGGGGAAGAGGTTGGCGGCTTCCTGGGTGCAGGCGGCGGCCTCCGCGGGCTTCCCGATGCCGATGTAGACTTCGGCTGTGGGCACAGAGCAGGGGATGCTTTTCTGGGCGCCTGCCCTTCTGAGGCCCCGGGACAATGCGACTCTAGTGGGGACATTCACACCCCCCCTCCACTCCTAGAGCCTGGCAGGGGCCCGCCCGGAACACAGGGCCCAGAGCCAGCCAGTCCCCACCCGAGTGGGAAGGCTGCAGTCTGACAGTCCGTCATGCCCACCGCTACACACACAGGGACTTGAGCCACTCACGTCACGGGGCCTTGACGGGGACACGCCACCACCGCCAAGCGGGGAGTGAGGCCCGCGCAGGTGTCCTGCCGGGAGCTCGAGCCTGCCCCCCCCCCCCCCCGCACTCTTCCACACAACTCAGCACGAGGGCCAAGAGGAAAGGGGTCGTGGGTCCTGACGGGTCCAGGCGCCTTCCCGATCCTCAAGGCTGAGGGGAGGCCCTCGCCCGTCCGGCTCAGCGGGACTGCCTCTGGGGGCCCGGGGGGGGCGAAGGGAGGCGGTGACTTTGTTTTCAGGTGTTGGTCCTCCCCTGAGCTCTCGGGGCCGGGCCCACGCTGGGGCCTGCGGTCCCCCAGGGCCAACACCGCCCAGGTCTGCCCGCACCGGGGCCTGGCTGCATGGCTGACCTTTTTCCGAGTCTGCGAACGGCTGGGCAGAGGGGCCCAGCCAGGGGCTCGGTGCAACGGTGAACCAGCTCCTGGCTGCACGGGCCACACACTCTGTCCCTCCCCAGGCCTTGGTCTGGATGCTCTCCCGGCTCCTCAACCCTTTCCCCAGCCCCTGCTGAACTGGACTCATTGTTCAAAGAGGAGACCCCGCCAGCTGAGTGACCTTGAGCCCCTCCTCGCTGCCGAGCCCTCACGCCCTTCGTTGCCCACTGTGCCCACCCACGCTGCCCCTTCTGCTCTAGCTGAGGGCCAGCCTCTGCCCAAGCCTGGACCCCGGCGCCCCCTGGCCTTCCCAAGTGTCACGCCGGCGCTTGTCCTGTCTTCTGGGGGACAGACAGGGCCTCGATCCTGGCTGCGTCATCCATCAGCCGTCAGCAGGCTCCTGTCCGCCTTCAACCTTCTTCCTTGGCCCGCACCCCTCCCCAGTTCCCCTCACGCCCCCACTGTGGCTCCCCAGGGCTCTTCCCGTGAGAAACGTGCCCTCGCCCTCCTCGCCCCCCTCGCCGTCCGTGCCGCAGCCCACATCAGCGCGGCCCGTCTCCACCGCGCCACAACCTGCCTGCTCACAACCTGCCTGCTCACAACCTGCCTGTTCACAACCTGCCTGTTCACAACCTGCCTGCTCACAACCTGCCTGCTCACAACCTGCCTGCTCACAACCTGCCTGCTCACAACCTGCCTGTTCACAACCTGCCTGCTCACAACCTGCCTGCTCACAACCTGCCTGCGCACAACCTGCCTGTTCACAACCTGCCTGCGCACAACCTGCCTGCTCACAACCTGCCTGTGCACAACCTGCCTGCTCGCAACCTGCCTGTTCACAACCTGCCTGTTCACAACCTGCCTGTGCACAACCTGCCTGCTCGCAACCTGCCTGTTCACAACCTGCCTGTTCACAACCTGCCTGTTCACAACCTGCCTGCTCGCAACCTGCCTGTTCACAACCTGTCTGTTCACAACCTGCCTGTTCACAACCTGCCTGTGCACAACCTGCCTGCTCACAACCTGCCTGTTCACAACCTGCCTGTTCGCAACCTGCCTGCTCACAACCTGCCTGTTCACAACCTGCCTGTTCACAACCTGCCTGTTCACAACCTGCCTGCTCACAACCTGCCTGTTCACAACCTGCCTGCTCACAACCTGCCTGTTCACAACCTGCCTGCTCACAACCTGCCTGTTCACAACCTGCCTGTTCGCAACCTGCCTGCTAACAACCTGCCTGTTCACAACCTGCCTGCTCACAACCTGCCTGCTCACAACCTGCCTGTTCACAACCTGCCTGCTCACAACCTGCCTGCTCACAACCTGCCTGTTCACAACCTGCCTGCTCACAACCTGCCTGTTCACAACCTGCCTGCTCACAACCTGCCTGTTCACAACCTGCCTGTTCACAACCTGCCTGTTCACAACCTGCCTGTTCACAACCTGCCTGTGCACAACCTGCCTGCTCACAACCTGCCTGTTCACAACCTGCCTGCTCACAACCTGCCTGCTCACAACCTGCCTGTTCACAACCTGCCTGCTCACAACCTGCCTGTTCACAACCTGCCTGTTCACAACCTGCCTGTTCACAACCTGCCTGCTCACAACCTGCCTGTTCACAACCTGCCTGCTCACAACCTGCCTGTTCACAACCTGCCTGTTCACAACCTGCCTGTGCACAACCTGCCTGCTCACAACCTGCCTGTTCACAACCTGCCTGCTAACAACCTGCCTGCTCACAACCTGCCTGCTCACAACCTGCCTGTTCACAACCTGCCTGCTCACAACCTGCCTGCTCACAACCTGCCTGCTCACAACCTGCCTGTTCACAACCTGCCTGCTAACAACCTGCCTGTTCACAACCTGCCTGTTCACAACCTGCCTGTGCACAACCTGCCTGCTCACAACCTGCCTGTTCACAACCTGCCTGTGCACAACCTGCCTGCTCACAACCTGCCTGTTCACAACCTGCCTGCTAACAACCTGCCTGTTCACAACCTGCCTGTTCACAACCTGCCTGTGCACAACCTGCCTGCTCACAACCTGCCTGGTCACAACCTGCCTGCTCACAACCTGCCTGTTCACAACCTGCCTGTTCACAACCTGCCTGTTCACAACCTGCCTGCTCACAACCTGCCTGTTCACAACCTGCCTGCTAACAACCTGCCTGCTCACAACCTGCCTGTTCACAACCTGCCTGTTCACAACCTGCCTGTGCACAACCTGCCTGCTCACAACCTGCCTGTTCACAACCTGCCTGCTCACAACCTGCCTGTTCACAACCTGCCTGTTCACAACCTGCCTGCTCGCAACCTGCCTGTTCAGGCCGCAGCACCACATGCTGGATCCAGCAAACACCATCTCCACCGGCCTCAGTCCCGCAACAGCATTTCCGGCAGCCATTTCCCGCTCAGAAACCACGCGGGGCTCGCTGGGTGCAGGGCACTGCACGTGCCCCTGTCCTGTGCTCTGTCACCACTGTCCTCGTGCTGGAGAGCAGGGCGCTGGGGCTCAGAGGGTTCACCCCGCCGCGGACACCATGGTGGGTCCAGGGTTCCGCTCGTCCAAGTCCAGAGCTCTCGCTCCCCACTGTCGCACAGGCTCCTGTGTGCACCCCTTCTGCGGCCACCCTCCGGCCCTCCTGTCCCCTCCCGCCTTGCTGACCACTCCTTCGGTGTCTTTGGCCTTTCCTCCCCGCAGCAGGTTTTAAATGTGGGGCCTCAGCTCCCTGCCCCGGCCCTCTCCCTCCTCCACCGACACTCTCTTCCTAGCCATTCTCGTCGCATCCCTGGCTTGGAACCCCACCCCCAAATTCCTGTGCCTGACGCTTGTCACTTGCATGTTCTCAGGCACCGGACACGGTTCTTGTCCCCACTGACCCCACCCACCGGCCCTTCCCCAGGCTGCCCGCTGCAGAAAAGCGAGCCACCAGCCACCCAGCAGGCACAGCTGTGCCTCAGTTTCTTCATCTGTCTAATGAGGTGAACAGAGAATGTAAGCCCCGTAAGGCCGTTATGAGGACTAAACGAGGCGAGACATCAAGTTCACAGAATAATGTCTGACACACACAGAGTCCTTGATAAGAGTTAGCTACTTGCAAGCGGCAGACCATGAATTAAACCCACCTCTGGGCAGAGGAAGGGGCAGTGTGGCGGGGCTGACTGAGCAACAGGGACAGTGCAGCAGCAGGCAGGGCCGGGGACCGGTCCCGCCCACGGGCGGCGCTCCCTCTGAGTGACAGCAGGCCACCTGCCTGGGAGCCGTCTTCATCACGCCAGGGGCCGAGCCACAGGGTCATCCCTCCACTCTGCCCATGCGGCCGGCTGGTGGCTGGCAGGAGCCTGGCAGTGGGAAGGGCAAAGGGCCAGGCCAGGCCAGGGCCAAGAAACCTGCGAGAGGCTCAGGGCTCTCAGTTCCCGGAGAAATCTGAAAATCTGATCTTGCACATCTAAGAATAGCCGTTAGTTTCGACTGTGAGAGGTGCCAAAGCGAAAGCTATAATTATTAGTAAGTAACAAGCAGAAATTAACCACCTACTGCAAAGTCATTTTTAGCTGCCCTCCCAACATGGAAATGGAAAGATGGCACCCAGGCTGCTTGGCTGGGGAGGGTCCTGGTTCTGCTCGGAGTCACTGGCAGTGAATGACTCCAATGGCAGCACCGAGGTCTGCGTCAGGCAGAGCCCGGGGAGATGTATGGCGAGTGGAGTAAACGTCAGATCCTCTGTCCCACCTCCGACTCCTGCTGCAGGGAGCTCAGAGGCGCTTACTATTTTTTTTAAAAAGTATATTTTATTGATTTTTTACAGAGAGAAAGGGAGAGGGATAGAAAGTCAGAAACATCGATCAGCTGCCTCTTGCACACCCTCTACATCCTCTACTGGGGATGTGCCCACAGCCGAGGTACATGCCCTTGACCAGAATCGAACCTGGGACCTTTTAGTCCGCAGGCCGATGCTCTATCCACTGAGCCAAACCGGTCTCAGCAGAGGCGCTTACTTCTATCTGGGCTGGCTTTCTCTCCTGTAAGAGCAGCAGATAACCCCTCTGACCTTTATAAACGAATGTGCAAGGGGGGCTGGCAGATACCCCGAACTTTCCGGAAAAGAGACCGTAAAAATGGGCAGTTGCTTTCTAAATGTTAGATGAAGGCCAGATGCCATCAAGAAAAGATGGATAAATGTGTGTTTTTTTTTTTTTAAACTGGCAATAGAAAGGACAAAAAACACAAACAGAATAAAGACGGGGAGAAATATTCCTAGCACATATCAGACAAGGCAAATTTCTTTGACATAATAAATGCTTACAAGTGAAAAGAACAGTCAGCATCTAAGCAGAGGAATGGGCGGGCACCATGAGCAGACAATTGAAATGCCAGTCTCACCCATCAGATTGGCAAAGATCGAGAAGTTTGGTAATTCGCTGTGTTGGCAAGGATGCGAGAAAATGGGCATCCACCCATTAGTGACCGCATATAAATTCACGCGATTCTGTGGAAGGCAACCTGACACGATTTCCCAAAATTCGAGTATGCACCCTCTGATGCACCATTTCCACGTTTAGATACAGACCCAGGACAACACCGACAACAACACTTATCGATGCATTGTCTGTAACAGCAAAATGCTAGGAAGACTCTAAATGTTAAGCGAGGGAGTCCTGGAGAAATGGTGGCAGGTCCACGCAATGGGCGTGTGCTCTGCGGCTGCGGGAAGGCCTGAGTCAGCCTCCGTGCGGCCTCCGAGGGCGGCAGCTCAAAGGTGCGGGCGGCTGGCAGCGGGTGCCTGTGGGTGGGGGTGACAGGCTCAGAGGTGGGCAGAGTCTTTTCGTTCGATGCCTTTTGTACAAACGAATACACTGTGTACTATTTATTCAAGATTGTATTGCTTATTCAAAAATAATTTAAATAAAACTGTCACATGGATCTTAACAAACCAGGGGAAAAACGTGCACAACCCAAGCAGGTCGGCCGCCAGGTATTATGAGGAAGAGTCTGAGGAGGTGCTGGTGGAGGGAGGGCAACTAGGGGTTGGGTCCCCCCACCCCCCCATGGAAGGCGGGACCCTGTCCCAAGCACCCCTGGTCGGCCTGGGTCTGTGCTCTCCTCTGGGCTCTGGCCGGACCCTCACAGAGCAAATGAAGGCTCGGGGGTCCTACTCATGATCCCTCTGCCATTCAAACGGACACACAGGGACCCTCTCCTGCAATAGCAGGGAGATCTGGGACCTCAGGTGCCCTGACCTGTGACCCTCAGATCTGAAGCTAGCTCCACCTGGGTTCCCATCACGCGTTTCCACTAAGCTCGCCGGAGAAACAACCCCGAGAGGAGAGACCCACAAAAGTCACAGGGACGCCACGCCGTGGGCGTCAGACCTGGATCTAACCGGCTGCTTCCACAGCTTGCAGAAGGGACGGGATCTGGCAGGGCTGCCAGAGCTGATGTGGACACGGATGTCACCCGGTTTCCATCAGCCGTCAGAGAGCGGGGGTCGTGTTTACTGTGCCTCTCGGCGCAGCAGAGCTCCCCTTACGGTAGCTAACACGTCACCGTTCGGGGGAGCCTGCCTGTTGAGTTGGCCTCTTCAAAGACTCTCTGAAGACATGACATGAATATAGGATCAGATTCTAAATCTTGACTCTAACACAGCCATTGCTTTGGGTCTTCTTGGCATAAACCCCTCCAAAGGTCCTCATCGGCCCCAGCCATTCACACGGCACGCGCGTTGGCACACAGGCACGATGTACGTTCCGCCCCGAGTCAGGCGGACACGGCACCCGACTTCCGTGAGTTCAGCGTCACTCACAGGCAGAATGTCGCCGCCACCTCTGGTGCCAGCAGAGAGGGCTTTACTCTGCCCTGCAGGCGATGGCAGCGAGACACGGATGCGACACGATTACATAAAAGCCCCAGGATGCCGCCAAACTGCTCTGTGATGCTCCGACTACACAGCTACAGCGTTTCCTCCTGAGAGTCCCGGCCAGCCACGCAGCGAGGAACCACGTCTGGGTAACGGAGTGAGGGGCAGCCGGACCCAGGGGAAGCCGTCCTGGGACTGTGGCTCTCACTCAGGCAAGAGGGGTGAGCCTGTGAGGTCCACGGAGCTCATTCCAGCCCAGAGGGTCCCCTTCACTCTTCGGGTGTTGCAGACGTTGGCCCTTCAAAACTAGACTCCAGCCCGGCCGTGTGGCTCAGTGGTTGAGCATCAACCTGTGAGTCAGGAGGTCGCGGTTCGAGTCCCGGTCAGCGCACAGGCCTGGGTGGCGGCTCGATCCCCAGTAGGGGGCGTGCAAGAGGGAGCCGATCAATGATTCTCTTTTATCATTTTTGTTTCTCTCTCTCTCCCCCGCCTCTGAAGTCAATAAAAATATACAGCATATTAAAAAACTAGAGTCTACGGCCCGTTTGAAAGACAACCTCCCCTCCCCAGTGGCTCCTACCCTGGCCCTGCAGGTTTCGCCAGTCTCTCCTGACCCGACAGTAGCGCCCCCCCCCCAGGGTTTCCGCAGTCACTGCTCATAAGGAGGACTGGATGGGCCAGGTGCCCGGGCGGGACTGGCCGAAAGAGAGCAGTGGAGGCAGGCACGACGCTGCGCCCTGTGCCCCACCAGCTCCCGGGGCCCAGGAGAGGCCGACGTTGGCCCGCGTCCGCGCAGGAGGAATCATCAGCACATTCCTGAGTCGTCCCTCGCGTGTTTTATGCTCAGAAGGATACAATTTGTTAATTTCCTGTCGCTGTATGACTCAGTTTAAGGTGCCGAGGCAGAAGAGGCTGGCTAAGCCCTGCCTGGGACACGCCAGAGCCAGGTAAACCCACCGGGTTTCCACACATGAAGGCCCACCAACTGTTCCAAACAAGGTTGGGCATCACACAATCGGGCCTGGCAGACGAGCAGACAGACGGACAGTGAGGATAACAAGCACTTTCCCGGCCACCTTTGGGCTTCCACCACGTGCCCGCAGAGTCCAGCCGGGGAAGGCCTGGGAGGGCCTTGCAGATCAAGTGATAAAACATGGGGAGCAGAAGCTATCTTTTCTATGGAAACAAAAACGCAAGTAAACCACAGCCAGGGTTCGCCTGCAGTCTGTGGAGTTGGGTCCTTGCTGCTAACATGCCTGCATGCTGGGTTTATTTGGGGGGTTTTCTAGCTACGCAGCCTTGAAACGGAGGAGGGACACAGTGCCTGTCCCCCGGGCTAGCTTCCCTCCTCCTCGCTGTAGACTATCAGGGGGGCCAGGAGAGGGGAGGGAGAATGGGGAACACTGCCCCTCCCCTGCGCTGATGAAGGCACCGTGTCAGCCATACGCCCGTGCCTCTCCCAGGGACTCCGAGTCTCACTGCCGGGATGTGCCAGGCACTGTGCTCATCAGCCCTGGAGAGGAGCATGACTACCCCCCACTGTACAGATGGGGAAACCGAGGCTGGGAAGAAGCATTATGCAGCTGTTCGGAAGGGGAGCTGGGACTCCCCTCCAAGCCTGCAGGGCCTCCAGACTTCCGGGTCTGGGCCCCCGTGCCACGCTGTCTCCCGCAGAGAAAGCTGGGGCGTAGCTCTCTGGGCCCCGGGGCAGCACAGCCCACACACAGCGAGCTCCCTGCCACCCTTAGGGTCCAAATGGCAGAGCTTTCCTGGGGCTGCTCTGTGCTGGGCTCTGGGTGAGAGGATGGGGGCAGGAGGGGGTGGGGAGACAGAGGCATTTGTGGCTCCTGAAAAGAAGTACAGGAGTCTCCCCTTCATCGGCAGTTTTACTTTCTATGTTTCAGTTACCCACGGTCAACTGTGGCCCCAAAATATTTCATGGAAAATTCCAGAAATAAACAATCCACAAGCTTTAACTTGAGCAATGTGATAAAGCCAACCTGAGCAATGTGATAAAATCTCGTACCACCCTGCTCCGTCCCACCCGGGGCCCGAATCATCCTTCTGTCCCGGGTCGCTGGACACCTGACCTGCCTGTCAGGTTCTGAGAAGCTGGCTGGGTCACCGAACAGACCGCTGGGGAATCACAGTGCTTGTACTCAAGGCACCCTTATTTCACTTAACAATGGCCCCAAAGTGCAGGAGTAGGGATGCGGGCGGTTCAGATACGCCGAAAAGGGCTTCTATTTTAATATTATTGTGTTAACCTCTTATTGTGCGTAGTTCATAAATTGAACTTTACCATAGGTGTGTAGAAAAGGAAGAACAGGCCGAAACTGGTTTGGCTCAGTGGATAGAGCATCAGCCTGTGGACTGAAGGGTCCCAGGTTTGATTCTGGTCAAGGGCATGTACCTTGGCTGCGGGCACATCCCCAGTAGGGGGTGTGCAGGAGGCAGCTGATTGATGTTTCTCTCTCATCGATGTTTCTGACTTTCTATCCCTCTCCCTTCCTCTCTGTAAAAAAAAAAAAATCAATAAAATATATTTTAAAAAAAGAAAAGAAAAGGAAAAACAGTACACAAGAAGGTTCGATATCATCCAGAGTCTACAGTATCCACTGGGGTGGGGGGGAGGGGGAGACACACGTCCTCTGGGATAAGGGGGACCACTGTACTAAATTTAGGGGGACCACTGTACTAACAATTTGGTGCAACTGCAAAAGCTCTGATTTCTGCTGCGGAGGGGTCGTGGGTTCAAGAGGCAGTGCGCATGGGATCCTGCAGCCTCTGGCCCGGGGTGCCCTGTGCGGGTGGGGCCCACAGCGGGGCAGTGCGTACCTGCGTGGAGCCAGATCTGTGCCAGGGTCATCCAGGGGTGCAGTGGGCCTTGCTTGGGGGTGCTGCTCTGCAGAGACGAGGCCACCTCGGACAGCGCCTGCTCCACGCGGGAGGCGGCCACAGATGTGGCGTGGATGGAGCCTGCGAGAAGTTTCCGAGAAGATAACATCAGGAGTCAGAGGACGGCCCCAGCCGGCCAGTGGCCACCCCTCCCACACACAGACAGGGGTGCAAGACGCACACACGCCCCTTTCCCCACGAGGTTTCTACGTTTCACCGTCCGCAGAGAAATGGCCACGGCAGCAGGAAACACTTCCTGTCCTCTGCCTTAGCCCACCTCCCAGTCAACAACCAGCGCACATGCTAAGCTCTGAGCTCCCTCCCGAAGCGTCTGTGGGTGCGCGTGGGGCGGGAGGGCTGGCCGGTGCACGGCTAGGACACACCTGCTACACACAGCACACATGACGTCCACACAGTGAGCTTACAGAGCAGCCCCGCGAGGCCTGGCCCCGGAAACGGCCCGGGCGGGGAAGGAGCTGTGCTCACCTCCTGGGTGACCTTGGCAGTTGACGGGGGCCATTTTCAGGGCAAGCCTAGCAGCTCCCCCAGATTTGAAACCACGTTCTAGAACACGACTCCAGGCTAGCGCTGGCTGCGTGGAGGGCGGGTTACAGCCGAGACGCCCGCCTAACGCTCCCGAAGCCCCGCTGTGCGGGAAGGGGCGGGGGGGGAGGACAGGCGCTCGCCCACTGGCCCACGGAAGCTGGTGGAAGAACTGCTGTTGTTGTTTTTTTTTTCAGGTCTTGTTTTGGTTTTAACCTTTTTTTTTTTTTAATATATTTTATTGATTTTTTACAGAGCAGAAGGGAGATGGATAAAAAGTCAGAAACATCGATGAGAGAGAAACATCGATCAGCTGCCTCTTGCACGCCCCCTCCTGGGGATGTGCCCGCAGCCAAGGTACATGCCCTTGCCGGAATCGAACCGGGGACCCTTCAGTCCGCAGTCCGACGCTCTATCCACTGAGCCAAACCGGTCTCGGCTGGTTTTAACCTTTTGATGGAAAAGTAATTTTAATTTTCATATGCGGGATTGCGGCAGTTTCCCTGAGCTTTTTAGTGCAGTAAGGGAGGTGGCTGCTGCTTGGGCCTGACCGGACAACGCTGGCTTCCCTCCTCGCTGACTGTCGTGAACAAGCGGCTTCACCTCGGAACGACTTGGGGGTTAAAACACCGTGATGCCATGGATGCCTCCCAGACCCAGGGCATCACCACCTCCAAGGAGGGGCCAGGCGTCTACTCATCGGCCACCTGGTGGTTCCCGGTGCGGCTGAGACGGATGGTACCGCCGCTCGGTTGGGGAAAGCCGAAGGCACGTTCTACATGTGCCGGCAGCCTGGTTCTGCCGCCTCCCCGCGGCCCCTTCAGACCGGAGAGTTGTCGAGACCCCTAGAGAGGTTTTGTTTCCATGGGTTATCTATTGGTATTTATCATAAAAATAAAAACTGAGCTAAGTTTAAAGAGTCACCAAGTCACTTCAAAATAATAATAAACGATTGTGCTAGAAAACTATGGCTTCTTTGCTTCAAGAACGAAATGGCTTTGGGGGGGGCAGTTTCCTTTTTTGAGTGAACTGCTCTGCTGCCTTGGTCCACAAATGAACGGATCAGAGCTTCTGCCACAGCTCCTTCCCTCGTGGTACCCACATACAACTGAGTTGGCGGTTCCTCCCGTTACAATGTCTCCCCGGGACGAAGGTCTGGCGAGTGATGGCGGTGCCGGCGGTGGCGGCTGTCAGGTGCAGGGACCATTCCGTGCTCCAGGCACTGGAGTGAGCACTTTACACAGATCATCTCATTTAATCTCGAGGCAAAGCTGAGATTCAACCAGGTTATGTGAGTGAACCAGCCTCAGAGCCAACCGATGGCCCAGCCCGGACCCCAGCCCTCGCCGGGACCCGGATCCAGCCTTTGGATCAGGCCTGACAACACTCCCCAGGGAAGGCTGCGCGAGCCTCCGTTCCTCCCCCATCGCCGGCCCATGGGCAGCCGGGCCTCGGAGCTCGGGGCTCCCCGGAGCTCATCACACCGTCTGCTGTGAAAGCTGAAGTCACGGTCTCTCCCATTGGACCATGGGCGGCTCCACGAGATGGCAACCAGGCCCTGCTCGGAGGCATGTTCAGGAGGAGCGGTGCCGGACACGTGGTAGGCGCCTGCGGAACGCACGCGTGAACCAGGGCGTGCTGTCCGCGGACACGGCACTCTACGGCTTTGGACGAGTGGCCCTCGCTTTCGGATGCTCTGCTCGCCTTCCCCGACAGCGGCTCACAGCCGGGCCTCACTGTCTCACAGGGCTGCCCCGGTGTGGGGGTCACCACGCCCTGGACTGGAACGGACAGTGGACGTACACACGGCACTTCACGCAGGGACCCCCATCTTGAGTAGAACTAACCCGTTTGGGTATGGAGTGTGAGGTTTATCAGGACTAATTCCTCCTTCCTGGTCAACCCCTTTGATACACACATCACAGGGCGGAAACCCTTCCCGTTCTGGGCCAGGGATGGAGACTGGAGCACTCAGATATTTACAAATAATAGCAGGGGACTGCCGAAACCGGTATGGCTCAGTGGATAGAGCGTCGGCCTGCGGACTGAAAGGTCCCAGGTTCGATTCTGAAAAAGGGCATGTATCTTGGCTGCGGGCACATCCCCAGTACGGGGTGTGCAGGAGGCAGCTGATGAATGTTTCCCTCTCATCGATGTTTCTGACTTTCTATCCCTCTCCCTTCCTTTCTGTAAAAATCAATAAAATATATTTAAAAAATAATAACAGGGGACTGGCAATAATGATAAAAATATTCAATAGTTAACATCTATACTCCTGGCAATGGCGCAGGAGATGAAATTCTTCCACTGGATTAGAATTTGGAGGAAAACAAACATCATTTTTGAATCAGGATGAATGCATTTGATTAAAAAATATAACCCAAATATAATCAAAATAAACTTGTGTCCTACTGTTGTTTCACAGGACTGAAATGGTACATGTCAAAACAGGTACTGGCTTTTGATTGATGTACGTTAACACCGAGAAGTGCTCATCCAACCTACATCTTTTTAAAGCCTTTTCTTCCCCACCACAGCCAGGGTGCTCCTACAGCGTGCAGGCTGTGGGGGGGCGGGGGGGGGGGAGGCTTGGAGGGAGAATCGGAGGGAAGGGTGTCTGTCGGGCACATCTCTCCACGGAAACCTGTGCTGGAGAAATAAGCTTCCGAATGAGTCATCAGGTTGGACAGGTAGCCGGGCGAGCGCGGCTGCTGCGCCTCTTGTTTATCACTCTTGCTGGAGAGGTGCTCGTCGCCGTGGCAACCCTGAGGGAGAGCAGCTGCTGCACCAGCGAGTCCCTGGGTCACAGGACACAGTGGCTCTGAAACCGGGCACCGGGAGCTGGGAAGGTGGAGGGAGCATGCCCAGATCTGGCCCAGGTTCTGTGACCTAATTGCCGGAATGGCGCCCTGAGAGGCCACACGGCTGACGAGATCTGCGCTTCCCCGGGCCCGCTGCCTTCTCTCTCCTCACCCAGCCGCCCAAGGGGAAAGTTCTCTTGGACACCTGACATGAAGGCAGGGGCCACTGAAGAGCGGCCCTGAGCCCTGCACCCGGGGCCTTGTCTGGTGTCCCCTCGGACCGCCGTGT
This sequence comes from Antrozous pallidus, assembly GCA_027563665.1. Lineage (NCBI taxonomy): Eukaryota > Metazoa > Chordata > Mammalia > Chiroptera > Vespertilionidae > Antrozous > Antrozous pallidus. Next base: position 103,178,581 of record CM050515.1, read on the forward strand.
GCTGGGGTGGGGGTGGGGTGGCATGTGCTGGGCGGGAGGCAAGGACCCAGGGACGGTGGGGCCGAGGCATTGCCCTGCGGACTGAGAGGACCAGGAACCAAGGCCGCTGACCTCGGAAGCTGTGCGTCAAGCTCTGGCCTCTCCCAAGGACTTCTGACCCAGCGCCTGTCATATGCCGGAGCCTGTTGAGAAACCCTGTCACAAGCGGGACACTGGGAACAGTCAGCTCAAATTGCCTTTGCGGCTGAAGCCTCGACCAAAATCCCTTTTCCGGAGCACATGAGACCTGCGGCTCATTTCACGCAGACCTCCAGTGTGGCAATCGCACGCGGCCCGCCTGCCATCTCTCCAAGCTCATCGCTCAGAGGGACCTCAGAGCCAGCACGTGTGCGAAGCCAAACGCACCGCTACGTGAGGAGGCTTGGCTACGTTTGAGAACCCGGCGTTTTCGCCAGCAGAGCTGAGCGCAGAGCACGCTCGGTATCCGGACGGGCCCGGTGGCGCTGAGGGAAGACAGCCACCTCCCCTCTCTCCTATCTTCACAGCACGCAGAAGATAAACTCGCTCTAGAGCGGTGGTTCTCAACCTTTCTAATGCCACGATCCTTTAACACAGCTCCTCATGTTGTGGTGACCCCCAACCATAAAATTATTTTCGTGGCTACTTCCTAACTGTAATTTTGCTACTGTCACGAACCGTAACGTAAATACCTGGGTTTTCTGATGGTCTTAGGCTCTACAGCAGGGTCCCCTAAGACCGTCGGAAAACACAGATCTTTACATTACGGTTCATAACAGTAGCAAAATGACAGTTAGGAAGTAGCCACGAAGATAATTTTATGGTTGGGGGTCCCCACAACGTGAGGAGCTGTGTTAAAGGGTCCCGGCATTAGGAAGGTAGACTAGAGGAATCCCTGCCCGCCCAGTGACGGGCAAGCAGCAGGGTCCAGGAACAAGGGACAGCAGTCACATGATGCGCAGAAAAATAAAACCCTGCACCCAAGAGGCCTCAGTAGGCACATCGCACACACGTGCGCTCAGGATTCTGGCTGCTCTTTGCTTCCCGGCCCCAGCAGGAACTTGGAGCCTCGTGGGCATGAACACGGGACCGTGATGGAGAGCGAGCCCCTCTCTCTGCCTGCCGTCCACATTCTCTCTCTGATGCCGGGCAGCGACCTGCCCTCCCACGTTGGTGTGCCGCGGAGCTGCTCCAGCCGGCATTCCGACCACCTGCCGCCATGAATCTCTGTTTATTTTCCCTCGGTCCCGACGTCACTCAAGGTTATCTGTCAATAGAGTTTACTCAGCTTCCAGTTCCTAGCACTTGTGCCCCCCCCCACCCCCCAATCATTAAAACAAGCAGGGAAGGAGGAGCAGTCGCCCCCTGAAGACCTGCCTGTGAGCTGCCGTGTGCGTGACGAAGCATGCTGCCGCAGAGCTGTGCTGAACGCTTTTCACTTTGGGCAGGAAGAGACTTTTGTTTCTCCGGGTAGGGCTTGGGAGCAAATTAGTCCAATGATGCAGACTGCTGGCGGCCGGTGACCCCTGACCCTGCCACCTGTGCACCTGTGCACGGAGAACCGGGGTGTCCTGGGGCTGAAGAACTAATGATGATTCTCTCTCAGTTTTTGAAGGGGGAGGAGAGAGAGAGCCCATGCTCACTTCAAGCCTCAGATTAGGCATCTTCTCTCTGTACCTTTTTAGGAACATGAAACGTTTTGGTCCGTCTCTGTCTCCACTGCCCGTCTTTGCTGGGGGCAGTCCTGTCCGTCTGAGCGACAGGGGTATGGCCTCCTGAAGCTGCCTGCCACCGCCCTCCCTCCCACATTTCCAACCCCCAGGTTGCCACCCGCCCTCTCTGTAGCATGCCCACGAATGTGAGGACGGGGACATGGGGCTGGAGCGGCCTGGTCCTCCCCCGGGTCCCACTGGCAAGGGGGCCTCCAGCTGCGGGCCCCTCTGACACGTAGCTTGGTCACCACTCTAGCAGCTACTGCTCCTTTTCACTGAATAGAAGAGACTAAGACAGCCACCCCCGTCCCCAGACGAGGTCACACTTTCCCCACCGACGGACAGAATCAAGCACAGATGGAACCTGACAAAACGTGCTGCTGCGAGGGACCGCTCCCGGGAAAGCGTCAGGGAGGGGCGCACTGGGGCAGGGAGAGGCAGGATGGTCCCGGGAGGGCATGCGGGGTGGCCCAGCAGGCCGCTGGGGTGCTGGCCCGGCCAGGCGGTCTCACACAGCGTGGGGGATGCCGTTCCCATGCATGCAGGGAGATGCCAGCTGTCGGGGCGGCCGGGGCTGGAGACAGTACCTGCTGGAGGACCACATCCCGGGGGCTGAGGCTGTGTCTCTGGCCCAGGTGCCCTTCCGCCTGGGGAAGGTGTGCTTGCCTCTGACTGCGGTGGACAGGACCAGCCTCCCAGGTTTGGGGGACCGTCTAATTACTGGACACGCACTCCTCAGCTCCTCCCCGAGAGCCATTTCCTATTGACCTGTCAATCTCCTCAAGCCCCACTCAATCGAATGAAGGAGACTTTAATCCAATTAGCAAGAAAATATTTATACTTGAATCATTAAGGCTGAACTTTTAAGATGGACACCCCTCGCCGAAACTGGTTTGGCTCAGTGGATAGAGCGTCGGTCTGCGGACTGCAAGGTCCCAGGTTCGATTCCGGTCAAGAGCATGTACCTTGGCTGCGGGCACATCCCCAGTAAGGGGCGTGCAAGAGGCAGCTGATGGATGTTTCTCTCTCATCGATGTTTCTGACTTTCTATCCTTCTCCCTTCCTCTCTGTAAAGAAATCAATAAAAAATATAGTTAAAAAAATGGACACCCCTCAAATGCAGTGGGGTGAGCCATAGAGTCATATACGGGTTTTTTAAAAAGTGACTTTATTCTAGTAAACAGGAGCGGAGGGTGAGATGTAGCACCTGACCAGTTACCTCCTGATCGTGCGTGATACACATTCTGAATGTTAGAAAATTCCAAGTCAATAATAAAATGCTAGCTAGCCATAACAAAAAGAGAAAAATCTACTACCTTGAATTTATTTCTCAACCTTATTTCCTCCCAGGGTGTGTGTGTTTTCATTAATCTGCTTATTCTCTCCTCCCGGTTACGCATTTCTAAAGAGAGCAGGAGAGTCACCGGAACCTGTGATATGACAAGCAGAGCCCAGGAGCCAGGGACTCCAGGCGGCATTCTTGATTCCAGCTCGTCCTTGGAGAGGAGGATAAAACGTCAACACACATTCTTCTCCAAAACGATGCTTGCGAGCGTCTCGCGGGTGGGGGCGCCGAGGGTCCAGAGGTCTGAGGAGGGACAGCGGGGGCAGCACGGGCAGCCCTGGGCAGCCCTGCGACTTGGGGGAGGGGTGCCTGGCTGAGGCCTGGCATCAGGATCGGTGACCGGCAAACCATAAAGGCACGTGCGAAAGGGAGACTCAGTGAACTGCCATTTACAGGAGGAAACCGGGGCCCAGGAGAGGGAGCGAGCTGCCTGGGTTCCTCTGCAGACCTGTCCTCGAACCCAGTCTCCTGACCTGAGAAAGCTGGGCTGCTTCTAGGGAAAGTAGAAAATACAAGTCCCCGGTATAAATATACCCCTCCTGCCCCCCCCCCCCCCCCGAAGCCCCATTGTAACTAACAGGGCTGCCTAAAGGTCTACTGTTGCCTGACTTTCTGAAAATCAAGGCTCTTTCACGTATCTGAGGAGACCGCCATCGATGGGACCCTGGCCGAAAGCTTTCTCTTTCTGAAGAGCCCTCATGTGAGGATAATAAGCAAACATGTGTTTTCTCTTGTGGACTTTTAAAGGCAAAATGAAGTCACATGTAGGTCGAGCAAGATTTCGGAGGGAAAACCCCCTCCGGAGGGCGGATCTGCCACAGGCAGTGGAGCTCAGATCTCAAGGGCACCGATGGTCACGTGCCGGAGCATTTCCAAGATGCGGAGCCTGGAACAGCGATGCCACAGGGTGGGGAAAACGATGAAGTCGGGGTGGACACAGCTGGCCAGAGCTAAGAGAGTCTTGAATTTTTTTTTAACTGCAGGACTTCTCAGAGCCTTTAATGTGCTCATGTGAGCTGTGAGTCTAGAAACATCTGTCCAGGCAGACTCAGTGTCTAAGAAACAGCCTTTGGAAAACGTGCTCCTCCACTGGGGCCTTTCAAGAATACCACCTAAAAGCATTGGTTCCCTATCCAGGGAATTGCTTTGTCTCCTTTAAATTTTGGCAGGTGTAGTTTACCTTTCAGGATGTCTGTCTGTTTAGCTTATTTTAGGAAAACGAATGACTAGAATTGCTCTTCTATGCTGCAATAATGGCCTGCCTGGAAAGGGATGTGGAGATCCGACTGGCTCCCTCTGCCCCAAATTCACAGATGGCCCGCACCTGGGCCACGGCGTCGCACTTCTGATCAGCACAGGGGGGCTTCCGACCCTCCACTGCACAGCCTCCCTTGGGCATTTCCCCCAATGCCTTCTTCTGTGGTCCTTTCCAGGCAAGTACTGCCTCCTCAGAATGTAAATCCAAGCGGTGGCGGAAGCATTAGCGCCTCAGGAGAGATGAGCCCCCTCCCCCCGGGGGGGCAAGCGGGTGGCAGCTGACTGTCCACACCGTCTCCACAACCACCCGCCAGCGACCCACACACACATTCCGGGAGGGGGGAAGCGTGACGCTGAGGCCCTGGGGAAGGTGAACAGATCGGCGGGCTACTTACTAACTGAAAAAAGGGAGGGAAAACCATGAAAGTACACTTCTGGAGAGTTGCCTTGGAATAACAAATCAAACCAAAAATTAAAACCAAGAAACAAAACATTTGAAAAATCAAAATTAAGGCTAACAAAGCAAACAGAGTTCTAATAACCTTCCAACTGTAAGTCCGGCTGCCTGGAATTGGATTTTAACTCAAGAATGACACAGAGTTTTCCACTAACAACGAATTTTTTTTTTTTTTTAAACAAAGGCCAAGTGGGCATTCCCCTCTCCGATTTGTGTGCTGTGTTTTGTTCCCAGGGCAGGAAATTCCAAAGGGAAGGGAAAAATAATGAAACAAGCGGTTTTCAGATCTTTCCACGCATGAACCCTGATTATGATTCCAAGAGTTTGTAGGGCTTGGCCAGTTTTCATTCCTATGAAGTCAAAGGACTGGAGGGAGACATTCATAAAATGTCAGGCGGTGGTTGTCTGTCCTACAGAAAAAGACTTGGGAGTCAAGTTCATAACAACTTTAATCAGGAAATTCTACACTTACCACCGACGTAGGGTACGCTTCCCCGTCTCTAACCAAACGTTGCCTCCGCCAGGCCGGGAAGGTTCTGGGCGACTCAGTCTCAGTTAAAACAACTGGTCACTGGGGGGTGCTCCCTAAAGGAGGGGGTGGGGCAGATGACTCACAGCCCCCAAAACGAACAAATGGGCACCGTTTGGGACAGAAAGCCAAGTGGGTGCTCCTCACCCAGCATTTTACCAACTAATCTGCTAAAAGTGCCTCTCTCGAGTCAGGATTTCAATTGTCCGGGTTTAAAGGGACACAGGGTCCCTGGGATGCAATGGGATACACATGCTGGCAGGGAGTGGAGGTCAGAGGGCTGGTTGTGCAAATGAGTGAATGGGCATGGGAACATTGCCGAGGTATTCTAGAACAGTGAGATCCCATTTTATGACCAAAAAAAAAAAAAATAAACTGGGCAAAAGTCAATGCAAAAGCAGTTTTTATGGAAAAAAATGAAGTTGGCAATTGCTGCTAGGCATTGTTTTGAGGGGAAAATAATATATTTTTAACAAAAGGATTAAAAAGAACATAAGCAGTTTATAGTGTACTAGAGGCTCGGTGCATGACATTCGTGTACGGGTGGAGGGGTGTCCCTCAGCCCAGCTGCACCCTCTTGCAATCTGGAACCCCTCAGGGGGTAAGGAGTAGGACTAAGCTGCCAGGTGGACATCCCCCAAGGGGTCCTTAGTGCGGCCGTGGAGGCGGGAGAGGCTCCCCGCCACCACTGCTGCTGTGCTCACCAGCCATGAGCCTGGCTTCTGGTTGAGTGGTGCTCCCTCTGTGGGAGTGCACTGACCACCAGGGGGCAGCTCCTGTGTTGAGCATCTGCCCTCTAGTGCTCAGTGCATGTCATAGCGAATGGCTGTTCAGTTGATTTGGATATTAGCCTTTTATTATATAGAATAGCATCATTTCTGTCTTCCAGTTTATGAAACTGGGATTGCCATTCAAACAAGTTCAGAACACCTGGTATGCAGACAAGTAAGGTCTGGATGACTTATTTCAGGTGATAGCCTTGTTTCTGTCCTGGCCGTGTGTGTGTGTGTGTGTGTGTGTGTGTGTGTGTGTGTGTATGTGTGTGAGAGCATGTGTACCAAAGAAGGTTCGCCATCCAAAAGATGAGCACATTAGAGAAAGTAGTTTCCTCTGGCAACAGTTCCCCTCATGAGCTTTTGTCAGCATATGACTGTGCATCTGGAACAAAGGTGAGCCTTATAAATCATGGAGATAGAGGTTAATTTTTCTGGCCCTCCCAGTAAAGTGAATATTAAATTAATGAGTTAAGAAAACAAGGGTGATCTCCTCAGGAGATCCACATTTAGGTCCCATTTAAGGCCTTTACCAACCAGCATTCCATTTAATGCAGGCTTCTTTTCACTGACAGGTTCCCAGACACCCTAAACTAGTGGTCGGCAAACTGCGGCTCACGGGCCACATATGGCTCTTTGGCCCCTTGAGTGTGGCTCTTCCACAAAATACCACGACTTGGACGAGTCTATTTTGAAGAAGTGGGGCGTTAGAAGAATTTTAAGTTTAAAAAATGTGGCTCTCAAAAGAAATTTCAATCGTTGTATTGCTGCTATTTGCTCTGTTGACTAATGAGTTTGCCGACCACTGCCCTAAACAGACTTGAAAATTTCAGTATTATTTAAAAGCAAGATTAGATTAAAATGCTGCTCAATTTTTCTGAGTATTTTCACAACATCAACCCTACATTTCCCCTTTCCTGCAAATGGAAAATATTTTATAGCATTGCTTTTCAAAATGCTGTGCAGAACCCAGGGGCTCTGGAATTATATGGAGTATTTTATAAATGCAGCTTCCTGGGCCCCACCTCAGGCCCACTGGACTACAACTCTGGGGTGGGGTCCAGGGGATCTAATCCACAGCTTTCAAAGCTCTTCCTGTGATCTTAACGCACAGGAAAGTTCGAGAACCGCATATTTTAGAAAAGATGACCATTATCTTTAGAGAGTTAGCTTGATTATTACATACTTATTGAATCCATTTCTAAACTGAAAAACCAGAAGCATGTAGGATAAATTATCTGCCAATTGTTCTAATTTTCCTGTTTTAAAAAACTGCAACTTTAATGCCTTTTTATCCATGCCAGGAAAGCACAGAAGTACCTAAAAAAAACTCCCATTTCTTCTGCTCAAAACAGGTTTCTTTACTTTTCACAGAGAAGGCTGGAAATTGGGCACCAGAACCTCCTCCTGCCCCAAATGGCCTTTTGGGTTTTCAAATTAGTAAGATTTTTCTCTCAGATAAATTTTGATGGAGTTTCCCATCCAGCTTATCAGTTAGGAAGGTTATCAGAGAAGGAAACATCAGGCAAATGAAGCAGATCTAACAAGAAAGGAAAACCATGTTTACACCGAGAGGGTTCCTGGCGGGGGCCTGGGCCATGGGATGGGTGAGCTGCTGGGGGCCACACAAAGGTGTCGGGTTTGGGATGAGAATGGAGATGAGAAGACACAAACAGGTGGAGAGGAGATTCGGTTCTTGAAAGAGAAGAGGAGGAGGAGGAATCTGACACTAAAAAGTGAAAGAGAGAAAAAAAGGATAAAAGCAAAAAAACCTTTAGAAACACAAAGAAAAAATAAAACTAGCTTTTAGTATACTCACATAAGCTGCAAAGAAAACAAAGTCATGTAATACACAATCATTCCTCTGCTCGACCACAGGCTACAAGTGTTTTTGAGGAAAACAAATGTGTTGTTTCCGCTGGTTATTGAATTGCTCTGTGGTAACAGCGTGGAGTCCACACAACTCAGTTTGCCTGGGCACCGATTCAGCCACAGGCCCACGGAAAGGAACGCGTCTGTAGCCTACAACACCCAGGGCATTCTGGGGGAAACCACTGGCCTTTCCTCTGAAAAGGGTGAGAACTTGACTTTCCCTAGGTTTGCTTTCTACGAGGAGCACTTACACGGGGTGTACAGTGGAACCTCAGTCCTCGGACCTAACGCGTTCTGGAGGCTGTTCGAGAGGCAATGTGTTCGAAAACCAAATCATCCCCCCCCCCTCCCCCGGCTCCCCAGCCTGATTAAAAACAATGTGAACGGAATCAATCTGTGCCAAACCTCCAGATGATCCCGTTTTCTCCGATCCAGCACCTGTCTAATGTGCTGTCTAATCTATAAACAAATAGGTCTTTTCTAAAATTTATCAATCTCTCCCCCCCCCCCCCCCCCCCCGCAGCCTCGCTCCAGGGGTGTCCTTCAGGTCAGCCCTCTGCATCTTTGCTGGTTCGCATACCACTGCCTCCAAAATGCGGTCAGCGGCTCCCGGCTTTTCATTCATCCAATCAGTCGCTGTGATCAGCTCCTTCACACCCTTAGCAACATTAGCACTTGGATGGCCTTCGTAAGCTTTTAGATGGTGCGAGTCATTGATCCCACCAGCCACAAAAGCATCCTCCCCTTTGTTGCCTGAGAGACGCTTTTATGGGATGCGAGGGTATCAGCCTGAGAGGGCTGTCAGCTTGAAAACTGAAGTTTGGTTCAACCACCCAGACATGCTTTCTGTGAGCAACCCGGTGGAGAACCGAACTGTTCGAGATGGGAGACGTCCCAGAATGAGGTCTGACTGTGTGGATTTATGTTTCCTCGGGTGTGGATACTGAGGTACAGGGCCTCAGCCCCGGGCAGTGGAGTGCTAGCTCTCTAAGCTGGCCCGGGGGCTGTGCGCTGGGCCCTGGAGGACCTGCCTGCCTTTCGGCCGGAGAGACCCAGCCTTGGGGAGACCCCCACAGTGACAGTTCACACGTTAGAGGGATGATTTTGCTTTGGTGAGGTGCCCGGTTAGATGAAAGACGAAGCCCTTTACTCTGCATCCTGCTTTGGAGGCCACAGGAAGCAAATACTTTTTCTCACCCTCTATTGAAGGAAATACTGATTTGTTCCAAAGAAAAGATAGCGATTTGCAGCTTCAAAGTTACTACTGCCACCCAACTGGATTCCGCTCTCGATGGCTGGGACCACTCGATGACTGAGGAGGGGCTGGAGGGCCAGAGGCGATGTTAGCTGGGGAGTCATGCTCTTTAGCGGGAGGGCTTTTCAATTTGCCACGTCCATTTCATAAAACCCCCAGCCGGGCCAGAGCTCCGAGGCGTGGGCTCCCCTAATGCGACTCCACAGATCTGTGTACGGGCAGTTTCAGAGGTGGAAACCCGTCCTCTAAGTAATTAACCACTCCCCAGACCAAGCACCCCGAGCCTGCACTGTATAATGACCTGGGTGTATAGCAATGGTGTTGTGGCCACATTTTTTGAAAGGTTCTTATCTGTGCCATCTACACTGACATTTTAACAGGTGAAATCGGATGTCTGAGATTTGCTTTAAAATTCCCCAAAACCCAAGTGTGGGGTGGGAGAGATGGCTAGACAAACCCTAGTTCTTGAAGGCTGACAGCAGACACATGGGGATTCATTATATTATACGGTAGTCTGCTGTAGCTGAGCATTTTCCACGGGAGAAGACAAACATTAAGTAGGAAGTACATTTCAGTTCTGGAACAGAACGTGAGGGCTGGAAGCCTGCCCAGGGCTTCACGAGGAGCCGAGTGCCGTGGGCGGCAGAACCGGCAGGGTCGCGAGGTGGCAGCTCTCACATCCACTGGCCACAGGCCCTGGCCGATGCCCACAGGTATGGCTTTGCTTGCGGCGGGTGCCAGGGCCCTTGAAGCCAGGGAGCTCAGAAGAGCAGCGAGGCCCCGGAGGTCAAGGGGTCTGAGTACGACTGTCCTCACAAGCTCCTGGGGGAGGGGCACAGGAGGAAGACAGCCTGGCCTGAGCGCCGACCTTCCAGTTCCCGAACGAGGGGTTCGAGTCCCCGCTGGCAGGACTGGCCTCGGCTGAGTCAGAGTCTCTGCCTGGTGTGGAGTCTCCACCCAGAAAGGCCCGCAGATCGGGCCGGGCCGGGCCAGCGCAGCGGGAGGCGGAGCGCGGCTTGTCAGTCTGCGTTGGGCGCAGTGGTGCGGGATGTTAGATGCTAAACTGCACTCGTGTGCATTTCAGGCTGCTTCCAAGGCCTGATAGCCTTCTGACCTGGGGCCCTGGGACGGGACTTCCCGCACTGGTTTTCAGCTTCGTAACAGGAAGCCTAGCACAGGGACACAGCCTCCAGGCCGCCGTGATGCTGGGCTTGGTGGGCACCACAGCTGGCTGCCAGGGGCTATCCCTCCCCCGTCCTGATGGAGGAGAGGCTGCAGGAGCTGGCCGGGCTGGCCTGCTCCTTCGCTTCCACTGGGGGGCTTGCTCAGGTGTCCGCTCGGCCAGTGCGTCTTAGCCCTCGCCGAGCAGGGATGTTGCCGGGCACTTCTAAACCCTCTCAGGCCCAGGCTCCTCTCCAAAGGCCAGCCGGTGAAGGGCAGGCACACCCGGCCTGGGACCGGCCTCCCGCAGCCCCAGAGCGGCGGAGCGGCTGCAGAGCCAGGTTCCGAGTGACTCCCTGAGGCTCAAAGCGGAGGGAGCTTCTATGTATGTTGTGGGTCTGTCGAGTCCTCCAAATTGCCACTGAACAGTCGCAATTACTATTAGAATTGCTTGTTGGGAGTGCTGGAATGACAGGGGACTATTTACTCTTCTGTACCTAGGGCAGTGGTTGGCAAACTGTGGCTCGAGAGCCACAGGCGGCTCTTTGGCCCCTTGAAGAGTGTGGCACCTGGCCTGGAAGGGTGTGGCTCTTCCACAAAATACCACGTGCGGGCATGCACGTACAGTGCGATTGAAACTTCGTGGCCCATGCGCAGAAGTCGGTTTTCAGCTCTCAAAAGAAATTTCAGTCGTTGTGCTGTTGATATTTGGCTCTGTTGACTAATGAGTTTGCCGACCACTGACCGAGGGGGATGGGGAGAGGCCAATGAGGGAGGCACAGACATCTCTCAGTGGTGGCGAGTGCTGCAGGCCGCCATGTGGGGCAGTGGGATCAGAGCTCAGAGTCCGCTGCCTCCTTACAGGTTCAGTGCTGGATGTATGTGTGTTACATGTGCAACTGATTTGGAGTCAAAACCTGGGTTCCAGCAAGGTCTGCAATCTAAAGCAAGAGGGAGAAACGGGAAAGCAGAGTGGAAGCTGGTGGAGACGGGAGCAATCTAATTTTAGTTTTGAATTTTAGGCTCTAAGAGCAAGGGGGAGAAGTAGAAAGACCTCAGGGATGTGCTGGCCATGTGATATGACTTCCCCACTGTGCACACACTTGGAAAGGACACGGGAAAAATGCACCTCAGCTGATTTGTGTTCCCAACCTCAGTGGCCATTCTCATCCGCAGGCCTCACTGGGGGCCCAGGAGTCGCACTTGGAGCTGACACCATCCCGTCCCCGCCGGCTCTTTGTTCTCACCTGTCTCGGGGTCGCTGAAGTCTGGCAAGGTGATTGTGTTGAGCTGCCTTCTGTCTGCGATGGTTCTGTCTAAGAGGCTGCTCCCGCGTCCCGAGTCACTGCAAAGCAACAGTGAGGAATGTCAGTCATTCGAAGGGTGGGCGGGAGGAGACAGATTCCACCAATATGGACTCCTGAAAAGCAGCATTTGATGTTGGGTGCGTTGCTAATGTTGTTCTTTTGATGTTGGGTGCATTGCTGTTGTTCGGCACCTCTTCACCTATTACAGAGCATCTGATTCCTGGCTGGGGCTGGGGTTGCTTTTAGTGGTCAACACCACATCGGCTTACACCCATCCACAGACTTTGCTGATTTCAGCCTCTTTTTGTCATCTACACTAATAAAGAGAAACACGCAAATTGACCATACCTCTGCTATGCTCATAAGCCATGCCCACTAGCCAATCAGAAACGAGTATGCAAATAAACCTGACCAAGACGGCTATGGCCACAGAACCAGCAGGAAGCCTGGGTTTCCCTGGCAATAGAGAAAGCCAACTTCCTGCCCCTGCCCCCAGCCTGCCCTGGCCTCTGCTTCAGACTACAAAGTTTCAATTATAGAAGATAAATGAATCCCAGATACCAGGGCCTCCACTTAGGCCAATGGAGGGCCCCATCACAGGCCCCTGGCCCAGGCTGCCCCACACCCCAAGGGAACCCCCACCCTAATCTGGGACATTCTTCAGGGCAAACCAGTTGGCCCCCACCCATGCACCAGGCCTCATATCTAATAAACGAGTAATATGCAAATAGACTGTCACTCCAACACACAAGATGGCTGCCCCCATGTGGTCAAAGATCCTGCCCCCATGTGGATACAAGATGGCCACCACAAGATGGCCAGCAGGGGAGGGTAGTTGGGAGGGACCAGGTCTGCAAGGAAGAGCAGTTGTGGGTGATCAGGCCAGCAGGGAAGGGTAGTTGGGAGGGACTAGGCCTGCAAGGGAGGGCAGTTGGGGGTGATCAAGCCTGCAGGGGAGAGCAGTTGAGGGCGGGATCCCAGGTCTTCAGGGGAGAACAGTTGGGGGGGGGGACCAGGCCAGCAGGGGAGGGAAGTTAGGGGTGACCAGGCCTGCAGGGGAGGGCAGTTAGGGGTGATCAGGCCTGCAGGAGAGTGGTTAGGGGTTAATCAGGCTGGTAGAGGAGCAGTTAGGCATCAATCAGGCTGGCAGGGTAGTGGTTAGGGGGTGATCAGGCTGGCAGGCAGAAGCAGTTAGGGGCAATCAGAAAGGCAGGCAGGCAAGCAGTTGGGAGCCAGCAGTCCTGGATTGTGAGAGGGGTCCCAGATTGGAGAGGGTGCAAGCTGGGCTGAGTGAAACCCTCCCCCTGTGCATGAATTTTGTGCACTGGGCCTCTAGTTATAAAATATAAAAACAAGTAGCTACAAGTCCAGGGCCCCATCCACCTTACTGGGGAAACTGGCTGGCATTCTGAGTCCATAGATCATCATGCCTGTACATGCCCTCCTCATGTGTCCACTCGGCGCCAGTGCGTCTTAGCCCTTGCCGCACAGGGACATCGCCAGGCACTTCTGAAACCACTCCTGCCCGGGGCCCACTCCAGAACACAAAATCAGAATCCCTGGGGCCGTCAACACTTTTCAAAGCTCCCCAGGCAGTTCTAACGTGCAGCTGGATTCAAGGACCCCCCGGCCCTTACTCTTCAAAGAGCAAGTACAGCCATGCCTCGTTTGTGCCCCAGAACGAGCCTTTAAGATAAACTGGGTGTTCGATCCCCCTTGGGCACAGGAAGAAGAGGAGGCATGAGGTCGCACGGTGAGCGGGTCCTGGGTGGGGCTGGAGCCGCAGCCCGCCCGGTGCCCCAAGAAGGGGGTGGGGGTTGGGAGGGTGGCTGCTTCCTGCACGAATCCCCTCTCCAGCTTTCTCCTACATGGGACCCCCTCAGGCATAACTGGAAGGACACAGAGCTAAGGGACCTCTGCTATACAGAGTCCTGTTTTTGTTGTTGTTTTATTTTTATCTATCTATCTATCTATCTATCTATCTATCTATCTATTATCTATCTATCTATTATCTATCTATCTATCTATCTATCTATCTATCTATTTAATTTTTTGGCTGAGGAGAATCTTCACTACTTTTATGTACAGAAAAGCAACAGTGCACACTTAGCCCAGCCTAGTGGCCAGCCCCTCAGCCCTGGCCTTCTCCGGCTCGGCGATGCGAGCCACCGACCTCGGACCCGACGCTGCCTCCCCGGTGGCGGTGGGCCTCATCATGTCTGTGGGTGTAGTTGGTCTGGATGGCCTCCCTGTCTTCCGAGTTGGCCTGCGTGGAGGCGACAGTGGTGCGGGTCTCCCTGTGGACGAGGCACCCCGGCGCGGCCTTCCCCTCGATGATGCAGTGGGGGACCCCCGACTTCCGGCTCAGGGCGGGCAGGAAGACCACCAGTTCGATGGGGTCCGCGTCGTGGCGATCACCACCAGCTGGGCCTTCTCGCTCTCCGCCACGGGGGATGGGGACCGTGACGGGAGGCCTCTTGGTGGGAACACCCCCTCTGCCGGCAGCTTTTTCTCAGCCCAGGCCTGCAGCCGCTGCTTCTTCTGCTGCTTGGTCTTGGGCCTGCACTTGAGCAGCTGAGTAGCTGTCTGGGGGTTCGAGGCCGGGGTGAGCTGGTTAATGGCAGGGGGCACGTTCAGCCGCTTGTGGAGAACAGCCCTTTGCCGCTGCAGCCGAGTGTGGCGGGGCCGCTGGGCCAAGCAGTGAGGTCCCTTTCGGGCTGGATGTCTGTGGATGTCTGTCCACTGCCAAAGTTCTTGCGCCTTGTCTCAAACGGGGTTGACCACCTCCTGCTTCTTCACGACAGCAGGGGCCGGCACCACCTCCTTCCCCTTCGGCATCTTGGGCGACAGGAGGAGAGAGAAAACTGCTGTTGTTCTTTTAAATTCTGAGAAGCCTGTACGCACAGACAATAGTCTTCTTCTTTCTTCCTCTCACGATAGCCCCTCAGAGAGCCTCCAAAAACAAGCTGATCTGCCTCCTGAACTGAGTCTTTAACACGTTCCTCTGTCCGTTTGTTATCAACCCGGGGGCTCTCAGGGAGGGTATTTTTTGCTAAGGAGTTCAAATTCCACAACAAAGGAACACCATTTCCTTCCTCACTGCAGCTGTTGCGAAAAGTGGCACAAACAAGATTTGGTCTGAAACTTAATAAGGTTCGCAGGCTGCAGGGACGGAGCTAGAGAGACGCACAGGAAACGGGGGGAAACCTGCTCCGTTCCGGACAGAGGACGGGCAGCCGGGCGTTCCACGTCACTCCCTGCGTACGTGTTCTCCGGAAACTGTCCTGTTGGTTACTCCCACCGCCAGGAAACGATGCTTGTCTCTGAGCAGCAGATAACACAAGCGTACACACACATTTCCATCGAACTCACTACCGACTGTTTCTAGCACGGGTCTATGTGTTCTTAACGCAAACATTACAAGCATTACAGAAAGGTGAACACTGTGACGGCTCCCTACATAGGAGTTGTCCAGAAGACGTTTTCTCAAAATGGGATCCCGGCTGTTGGCATTGAAATGGGGGACATGCCTGGGTTTCCACGGACCAGATCCGAGAAAGTGGGTCAGAAATGGCCGTTTCCGCCGCAATCCCGAAGGCTTCCCCCCTCACCACGGCTGGGAGCGCAGGGCTGGGCGCCATGGGTGAGGCTGGGTCCTGGGACTCAGCGGGGACCCATCCCAACGCCTGTCCTCACAAGTAGGTCGCGTCGGGCACGGCCATCTCCCGTGTCGCAGAGACGTCCCCATCAGACGGAGGAGTTGGAAGAGGTAGAGCTTCTAGGCGCACCCAGGTGTCATTAGCTACCCCTACAAACATGCATCCGAGGGCCGTGTGGTTGGCTGGTTTCTGGAGAATTCCCAGCCGTCTGGTGCAACAGGCGGGCGGGGAAGGGCCTCCTCCAACTCCAAATGGTAGAATCCCCAACTGGGGCCAAAATCTTAACCCGTGAACTTCGCCCACCGACAATGACACAGCGTTTATTTCCCCTCCGCCCGCCGCGAAACTGTATTTGGCCACGTTCCCTAGTTCCTTTTGAAAACAGAATATGCACACAGCTATTCAACATGGAGATGCTTGGTTCCCACTCTGAATGTTGTGATGGACGAGAAGCGGAAGAGGGGGCCAAGGAGGCCCGGGCCACCACGAGTCTCCTTCACTCCCTCAATCTCCCGGAAGTCTGGAAGCTGCTTCCTCTCTCTCCTGTGTCACTTCCGCTCGGACCCCTCCCTCGGGCCTCCCAGCCCCCCAGGGATCTCACATCTTCTCTGTGGGGCTCTAGGCTGCCAGGCACTCCCACCAAGGGGAGGAAACCATTCCTGGTCAGTGGTTCGAGAGGGCTCAGGGAGAGAAAACTGGAAGGCGCCCCAAATCCACAGCCCATAAGCTGAAGACATCCGCCGTGTTATGTGCACAGCGATGCTCCCCGTCCCCCACCGGGACTGAAATTCAGAGTGAGCTGTGGTGATGGTTAAAGCCACAGTGGCGACTGGAAGCTTCTCTTGGAAATCCTCTCTCTCGTCACCGCACGGAGGATAAACAAGAGACAATGAGCTGATGTGAGAGGGGGCCTTGGACAGGACCCCCGAACGCCTGGCCTTCTGCAGGATGCTGCAGGCTGAAGTACAAGAATCACGGCAAGTTCCCGACATCCCGAACCTCAGTCTTCTCATCAGCAAAATGGGTACGACATCACGTGACATTTCCCCACTCTATAGGGCTCCTTTCAAGATGAGATGGGGGCACGCTTTGTAAAGGACACGTTCCACCCACATGGCTGTGAATAACATGTCATGGGGCCTCCCGTTCCAACTGAGGTCAGAGCGAAGCCATCGTCTTAAAAGAAGAAAACCCAAACTTTAACTTAATGACTCATTAATAAGTGACTGAGGTAACAATCAGGGAGGAAAAGTGTTCTTCCCACCACACGGCCGGCCGCCTGCTGGCGATGGCCCCGTGGCGGTGACAGGCGGGGACGGGCGGTGAACGGTAAGAAACAGGAACCACAGAAGCCGGCCCCGCCGCTGGGCTCCGTTGGTTGAGCATCATCCCACAGACCAAACGGACACCGGCCCCATTCCCGGGCAGCACAGGCCCGGGAGCAGGGTCTCCCCCACTCCCTTCCTCTCTCTCCAACAAATCAGTATTTTTAAAATATATTTTTTATTGATTTTTATAGAGAGGAAGGGAGAGGGATAGAGAGTCAGAAACATCGATGAGAGAGAAACATCGATCAGCTGCCTCCTGCACACCCTCTTACTGGGGACATGCCTGCAGCCAAGGTACATGCCCTTGACCTGAATCGAACCTGGGACCCTTCAGTCCGCAGGCCGACGCTCTATCCACTGAGCCAAACCGGTTTCGGCCAAATCAATATTTTAAGAAGGAAGCTGATTGTCCACTCAGAGAGGCAGAACTTGGGGTGGAGGGAACCTTAGTGTTAGGCCTGGGTTTCACCCAGCTCTACTGCTTACTTCCCCGGAGGACTCGGGCGATTATGTAAGCTTGCTCAGCTCCAGGTTTATCTTCCACGAGTGGAAGGGCGGCGGCTATCCTGCCAGGCTCACAGCACAGGCCGCAGCCCCCAGGGAGCCGCCCGCCCGGCAGAAGGCCGTCCTGTGCGGTCCAGGAGGCGGCCGGGCCTCGGTGGGGCTCTGGGCGGTCAGAGGTCACCGGTTCTGGGGGGCCCGGTGAAAACGCACAAGCGGAGGGGGCCTTAGAGATGACTGAGAGTCTTACTTCAGTCGCTTATTAATGAATAGCATTTAAAGTTTGGGGTTTCTTCTTTTAAGACAATGGCTTTGCTCTGACCCCAGTTGGAACGGGAGGCCCCATGCCATGTTATTCACAGCCATGTCGGTGGAACGTGTCCTTTACAAAGCGTGCCCCCAACTCATCTTGAAAGGAGCCCTATAGAGTGGGGAAATGTCACGTGATGTCGTACCCACTTTACTGATGAGAAGATTGAGGTTCGGGATGTCGGGAACTCGCCTTGATTCTTGTAACCAAGGAGACGGATTTCTATCCGAAACGCAAGCGGAACTGCAGACGCAGGGGAGCAAGTCCGGGCTTCGGCCGCGACAGACACCTGGCCGAAGGGACACTCGAGCGCGCACCCACCGCTCTGCTCCCAGCGAGAGACGCGTCCTCGGCGGCAGGTGCGGCTCAGTGACCAGCTCCGGGACATCTTCCTTCAAGCAAAAGAGAACCTCGCAGAGAGCACGAAGCTGGGTCTGTCCTCATCTGGCCCCGCGGCTGCTGTGTCCTCCTCTGTGCTCTGCAGGCCTGTGCCCGCATCAGGATGGAGCTGGGAGGGGCAGGGAGCCCTGGCAGGTTGGGCAGAGTCCCCACCACCCCCCACTCCCCTCTTGATCAGGCTCCAAACCAAAGGGGCCCAGAGCCGGGAAGTCAAACCCACGGCCTCCCGCCCAGATGCTTGCTGCCCAGTTTCTGTTGCTGCTGCTGCTGCTGTTTGTTAAGCAGGAGTCCTTTTCAGGCACAGCTCATGCGATTCCACCCTCTCCTGAAACCCCATGTGACCCCGTCGGAGATTCAAGGCTGCCGCACCCAGCGCTGACGGGAGGCTGCGACGCGTGCCGTCCCTGGCAGGACCCTGCTCTCCCCTCTCGATGCTCTATTCTCTTGCCAAGGTCACGTCTCCCCACCATTCGGGGAGGATGTCTAAATCTGCACAGTGGTAAGGGCTACAGGAGAAACTTTTAGTTATATCCCAGAGAAAATAAATACAGTTTTGTTTTGTTTTTTTTTTAAAGAGGAAGCTCCTTAATAAGGGTCTGCCTGATTACCACCCCCTCCCTGGGGCTTTGGGAGTAGCTAGAGGGAGGAGTAGCTGGAGGGAGGAGTAGCTGGAGGGAGAAGTAGCTGGAGGGAGAAGTAGCTGGAGGGAGAAGTAGCTGGAGGGAGAAGTAGCTGGAGGGAGAAGTAGCTGGAGGGAGAAGTAGCTGGAGGGAGAAGTTCTGTGAGGGGTTCCCCTCTACCCACACCCACCCCCATCCCGGCTGCGCCTGAAGCCGGACCTCCTCCAGCTCCAGCCCTCAAAGACCCTTCAGGAAACAGAGGAAGTAGGGACACAGCCCAGGCATTTGGTTAAGTATTTTTAAAAAGCTTCCCAATTCTGCTATTTTTTTTTTCTCTCTTCACATTCAGTATTCTTGGTTGCTAAGTGGGAGGAAATGTGGCGAGGTGGGAGAAGTGTGGAGAAAGAGGGAAAACTGGCAATGCGCACGCTGATGGATTTATTTGCTCGTTTCTAAAGGGGGCACAGGCAGAGGACGGGGCTCGGGCACGGCAGGAAGCAGCGGCCTGGGGAGGATCTCCAGCTGGCCGGGCTGGTGGCAGAGTCTCCCCAAAACCTGCTGCTTCTGACAGGCCAGGAGGGAGGAGCTTTAGGGGGGATACATATGAGCATTTTCTATTTCTGCTTCTCTAAAGACTTAGAGAAGGAGAGTTTTTAAAAAAATTAAAATGATTTTTATTTTCAGCACATACCCTCAAATGGAAAGACATGCTTCTCATCAAGAGGAGGATTTATGGTTACAAAGGGAACTCTTGTCTCAGTCCTGCCCCCCAGCTCTGTAAGGGACTGTGTGGCTTTGCAGGACGAGCTCCCTCCTGCTGCACCTGCAGGGGCCTGCGGGCCTGTCTGTTAATGTCAGTTCCCCAGGACCCATGCCCTTAGCAGGGCCCTGATCATGACATTTAAAAAAAAAATATATATATATATATATTTTAAATTGATTTTTTTACAGAGAGGAAGGGAGAGGGATAGAGAGTTAGAAGCATGGATGAGCTGTCTCCTGCCCACCCCCCCACTGGGGATGTGCCCACAACCAAGGTACATGCCCTTGACTGGAATCGAACCTGGGACCCTTCAGTCCACAGGCTGATGCTCTATCCACTGAGCCAAACCAGCCAGGGCATGACATTTCTTTTTTAACTGCAGAAACTTTTGTAAAACAGAATCTCACCTGGAGCCCCACCTACATTCTGCTGCTCCCTGCTGCCCACCCCGCCTGTCCTCTCCCCAGGCCAGCAGCTGGGGACCACGGCCACCTGCCACAGGCCATGGCCACTGCCACGGGCCGGCCTCCTGGGGGGCCAGACTGAGCACGCCACACCCTTAGTGCACATTTACCATCTGAGTCGTACATGTTTAGGCTCCCGAGTTTAAGAGCATCATGTGAGCAGGCCATACATCTAGCTACGAGCTTGAAAAACACTCTGAATGTAGGACAGTTGTTCAAATTCACTGGAATCATCACATCCCTGTTTGTTACATTACTTGCTTGACAGGCAGGGCGCACTCTGTAACCTAAACATGCAGCAGAAAAAACTGCCCAGGCTTGAGAATGGCCACAGCAGGTTATGGGGAGGGGGGAGGAGGGATGGGTAGTGCACGCCCCAGATGGTCTGCCTCTGTGGGGTGCGGCCCTAGGACTGACTCCACTGACCACGCCTGGTCCAGATACAATCGATTTCCACTTTGCACAACAGATAATCCCACACAACATACTTCATTGTCCTACAGGACAGTGCTTTTGCATTTATTTGCAAATTCATTTCAGCGAATCTCTTTTTAAAGTCTTCTTTGAACAAGCCTTAACATTTTACTGATTCCCTCTTCAGCTAATGAGGTCAACAAAATCTTTGACACCTGCTTAATTTCTATTTGAGTCCATGATGTTAACTTTTTGAAAATAGCACTTTACCATGCCCACAGCGAGTTCTACTCTTCTTAGTACCCTGGTTGGCAAACTATGGCTCGCGGGGAGCCACATGCGGCTCTTTGGCCCATGGAGTGTGGCTCTTCCACAAAATATCGCGGTCTGGGTGAGTCTATTTTGAAGAAGTGGCATTAGGAGAAGTTTAAGTTAAAACATGTGGCTCTCAAAAGGAATTTTAATCGTTGTACGCTGTTGATATTTGGCTCTGTTGACTAATGAGTTTGCCGACCACTGCCTTAGTAGGATGTGGCCTGTGGTCCATGCAGGTCTTTTAAATATTCCTGTAAGAATCCGATCTGGAATATATAACCGATTAGCCTCCCCCAAAATCATCAGACAGTCATCAGTTGTGAGCTGAGCTGAGTGGCTACCGTGGCAGCAAAAGCACAAGAAACCCAGGACCTGTGGCCTCATTAGTCACCAGGAGAAAATCCCCTTGAAGAGAGAGTGCAGGGGGCTCCCCGCTATTACCTGCTGTTGTCGGGGGCCTGGAGGGGCACTGCTCAATGGCAGTCAGGGGGCGCTGAGAGGCAGGGCCCAGGCGAACCCCACCCAGAGCAGGCCCCGCTGGCCGCTTACCTGGGGTTGGTGAGGTTGTAGCAGGATTTCCATATTTGTAGCATGTGCTTGCAGGTGAGCAGCGCCTCATCCGGGCCCCGGCACAGCGACTCCAGCTTCACTTTGGAGAACAGCAGTCTGGCGGGGAGACAAGGGGGAAGAGGACACGGCTTACACCCGAGGGAGTGGCCTGGTTCGGACTCGGGAGCTACCGTACTCGCTCCAGAATGGGCTTTCCAAAAGCCTCACCCCAGCACGGGCTCCGGAACCCCCGGCTCGGCATGGGGCTCTGTCTGAGCCTCACCGCCGAGGCCAATGCAGGCAGTGACCGTGTGTGGTGGGGCGAAATTCATCCGAGTGGCTAATTTTATCCAGGACACAGGGATTTCATGACGAGCATGCTTTTTTTCAGAACAAAACCAATTTACCTGCAAAACTACAAAAGTGTATTGAAAGCTAATCTTGGTTTATCTACAGAAGTACACAGAAGATGTGACTCAGTGGATGTAAATATCTGCAATTAACTTTCCACAGTGACCCTCATCATATGAAGGTGGACGGATCGGCCTCATGAGCTTCGAAAAGCTGGTGCTGAAGCGCCGCGAGGAAAGACAGCCCCTCCCTCCCCTCTGTCTTCCCAAGCCTTCTATTTAGCAGCTAGGACTTCACCAACTCCCTACATAACCTCGGTGTCTTTCCTAGTTTTGTTATCACCAATGGCTTCACTTCCATCAGAGCAGTGGTCAGCAAACTGCGGCTCGAGAGCCACATGCGGCTTTTTGGCCCCTTGAGTGTGGCTCTTCCACAAAATACCATGGCCCGGGAGAGTCTATTTTGAAGAAGCGGCGTTAGAAGAAGTTTAAGTTTTAAAAATTTGGCTCTCAAAAGAAATTTCAATCGTTGTCCTGTTGATATTTGGCTCTGCTGACTAACGAGTTTGCCGACCACTGCATCAGAGCTTCTGAGCACTGAGCTCAGACCCTTCTCTCTTTCTCAAACCCTCAGAGTTCTCTCACCCAGAAATGTTCTAGGTCTCTCCGTACACCTCAGCTCTCTCGGTCCTGCGCTCACCACGACCGAGGACCTGCAAAAGCTCCAGCATGAGCCCATGCACCTCTTCATGTCTTCCTACCCCTTGACCTGCTCGGCTCTAAGAAACTGTGTTATAAAGACCTCGGGCCCTGGCTTCGCTCAGTGGCTACAGGGGTGGGGAGCGCCTGGCCTCAGTCCACACAAGGCCCTCAAAATCGTTTGGTCCGGCCATGCCAAGGCATTGGGGGTGGGTTAATGAAATGTTTGGCTAATTTTTAAGCTGATAGTTGTGTGTGGCCCATGAGTGACGTTATAAATATCCAAATGGCCCCTGGCAGAGAAAAGGTTTCCCATCTCTGGGTTGGAGCACTGGCCCTCAGACTGAGGGTCATGGGTTTGATTCCTAGTCAAGGGGACGTAACTGGGTTGCAGGCTGATCCCTGGCCTGGGTTGGGGCACGTGCGGAAGGCAACCAATCAGTGTGTTTCTCTCTCATATTGATGCTCCTCTCTCTCTTTCTCTCTCACCTTCCTCTCTCCCTTCTACTCTCTCTAAAAATCATTGGAAAAATATCCTCGGATGATTTTTAAAAAAAAATCTCTAAAAATAATTCTCATTCCCACCTCACTGTCTGTAATAATAAGTCAAATCCCTCACTTTAAGGCACTCTGCCCACGGGCCTACATCACAGCCCGGTCTGAGCATCCTTCCAAGGACCCTTTTCTCCTGCCAATAGAGTTCACCGGCCCAAGGCTATGGTTCTGTCACAATTCTATGAATATATATGCCATGTTCTCAACCTTAATCTCTACCTAGCCACATATCTCCTCATCCTTCCTAAATTCACCTAAAACCTCACCTCATCAAATAAGTCTTCAACTAATACCACTTTTACACTCTCACAGTCCCTACTCAGTTTGCTGGTGCTTGTTGTTGTTGATGATGAGGAGGAGGAAGAGGAGGAAGAAGAGGAGGATGAGGAAAAGGAAGAGAAGGAGAAGGAGGAGGAGTAGGGAGGGAGGGAGGAGCTCCTCTCCTTGAAAGGCCTATGTGCCTGGCCCTGCGTTTGGCCCTTTAAGAACAATGTCAATGCCATTTTTGTAAAACCCCTCTCAGTGGCTGGTGCTTCTCTCCCTTTGGTAATAGAACCCCAACTCCTGCCTCAGGCCTCTCACCTCCATGGCGCCTAGAGCTGTGCTTGGAGGTCAATGGGCCTGAAATCAGCATTTGCTCACCGACTACTTTCTCTATAAACCAGGATATCTATACTAATAAAAGGGTAATATGCTAATTAGACCGGGAGACCTTCCAGACATCCTTCCAGACAAAGCCATGGTGGCGGAGCAGAGGCAGAGGTGGTTAGGAGCAATCAGGCCAGGAGGAGAGGGACGTTGGAGTGATCAGGCCAGTGGGGGGGGGGGGGCAGTTGGGAGCAAGCAGGCAGGCAGTGGGGGTAGTTGGGGGTGATCAGGCTGGCAGGGGGGAAACTGAGGGCAAGCAGACTGGCAGGAGGGGCAGTTGGGGGTGAGCAGACTGGTGGGGGGCAATTGGGGGCCAGCAGGACAGCGGGGGGCAGTTGGGGGTGATCAGGCTGGCAAGGGGGGGGGCAGTTGAGGGCAAAAAGGCCAGTAGGGGGGGTAGGTGGGGCAAGCAGGCCGGCAGGCAGAATGGTTAGGGGCGATCAGGCAGGGAGGCAGGTGAGCAGTTAGGAGCTAGCAGCCTTGTGGGATCAGGCCTAAACCGGCACTCAGACATCCCCTAAGGGGTCCCAGATTGGAGAGGGTGCAGGCCAGGCTGAGGGACAACCCTTCCCCCCATTGCACAAATTTTGTGCACTGAGCCACTAGTAAAGAAATATGTTTCTAGTGACTTAAGTTAGACACCAAGGAGAATTCCTCAACCACCCACAGCGTGATGGCCTCTTTTGGAGGCCCTTTGGAGGAGGAAAGTCTCTTTTTCCTCTGTGGTCCCGAGGTGGAATGAGGGTGTCCTAACTGTCACTGCCCAAGCTCAGGAGTGAGCTGGCACTGACACTCCCCTTGAATGCCCAAGGGGACCTGGGGGCTCCTGGAGAGTCAGGGGGCCAGCTTCCTCAAGCCTGGGTCTGCAGGAGCCGGATGATGGAACGGCGGCCAGGTAATGCAAGGGATGCGGTCTCATCTCCAAG
Organism: Antrozous pallidus; assembly: GCA_027563665.1. NCBI lineage: Eukaryota > Metazoa > Chordata > Mammalia > Chiroptera > Vespertilionidae > Antrozous > Antrozous pallidus. The sequence goes on from CM050515.1 coordinate 103,202,767, forward strand.
CAGGTGGGCATAGAGTGAGCACAGACAGGAGACCAGGACTCGGTTTCTGCTGAAAACCTTCACAGGAAGCGGAAACTCCCTGAGGCCTTTCCAGGCCCACCTGCGAGGGGTGACAGCCACTCGAGAGGTTTGGAGGGGCTTTTAAGGGGCCAGATGCTGGCGTCTGCTGATGTCTTCAGGGAGCCCAGGAGGTGGTGAAGGTTTCCACCAGAACCTCCCCCCAAAGTGGGTCAGCTGGGAGAGGTGTCACCACGAAGGAGAGGTGCCAAAGGCCACCCCTCAGCTTCTGGTGGAGACCTGCCCGAGGCCAACCTGCCTGGCTGTGGGCTGGTTGCCGAGCAACTCTGGCCCCGGAAACCCGCCTGGGACGGGCAGTCTCTGGGAGCCACCCGAGTTCCTCGGGCTCAGCCGGGCTTGGAGGGCGCCTGCCCCAGGGAGAGCCTCCAGCTGGTGGGGACGCTGTCCCTGCACAGGTGGCGCCGTGGCTCTGAGAACAGTGTCTGCCGGCCCTTTAACGGTGCCCCAACGCCAGAGACCCTCGCCAGGCCTCAGCCTGGGGAGCAGTTCTGCGCTAGGTTCTCGGCTGGAAAAAGAACTTCTAATTAACATGAAATAACAGCTTGCACGTACTTGACTGAGGATGTGGAGTTGAAGGGGTGTGGGCTGGATCTGAGCAAACCAGACAGGAAGAACAACAGGCGAACTGCCGAGCCCCGCTGATGGAGAGCGAGGCAGAGGGGCACAGGAGAGAGACTGGCAGAGACCAGGAGCCCAAAAGCACAGGTGGGGAGCAGCGAGGGCTCAGCCGCCGTTGACTGTTGCCAAGACAATGGACAGGACGCCCCGAGCCTCCCCCTGTGACACGCCCTCGAACGCACAAGTGAAGGTGGGAGACAGAGGCACTGCTCCTCATCACCATGTCCCGACCCCCAGCTCATTCACAGGCAAAGACAACACCAACAACAGGACAAGGAGACCGTCACCATATCCGCGAGCCTGCTCCCACACGACAAGGCTGCTGGGGACCCCTGACCCTGTCACCCGAGCGTGCCAATGACTAGCATTAATTTGCCCAAAGGTATGACACTCAATCTACCGAGGAAACCACGAGGCCAACAAGCAAGCTACGAGAAAACGTGGGACCAGCCAGCATGGATGGCATCTCAGCACGTGGCACCTCTGGGGGGACAGTGGAGAGTGACGGCCTGAGACCGCCTGCTGCCCATCACCCGAGTCTGACCGTGAATTAAGCAAGATGTTTCTCTAAGAATAGTTAAGAAGTCACCTGCTGGGAAAACAGTCCACTCCCACCCACCATCCCTGGCTCAGAGAGTTCAGGAACCCAACTGAGACACTGGTTCAGAGACTGATGGAAAACTTACAGGAAATGAACGAGGAACAGGAGAAACTTGCTAAAGATGCCAATCTGACTGTCACTACCAGCCCAAATCTAGCGTCTCCCGCAACACACCTCCCGGGATCTGGCTCTACAGCCCACAGTGCACACCCCTCACTCAACCAACATCAGCTTCGTCCACCCGCCACCTTCCTTCGTGCCCCTGGGCCTCCGCACACCCTGTTCCTTCTGTCTGAAATGCCTTTCCATCCTTTTCTGCTTTTCAAGCATCTAATCATCTTTCAAGATTCAGGCCAAAGAGGACCCCTTTCACTGAAGCCAGCCTCAGGGACGAGGAACTATCTATCTCCAACTGCAAATGCAATCCCAGAATAGACAAGAGCTCTCAGCTGTGGAACCACAAGCCACAAGCCAGGAAACTTCTGCCTGCGAGACAAGCGACAGAGCAGCGGCTCTCAGACACCTTAAATACTGAATCACGGCTTCTTACAACAAGCCTGCAAGTTAGGCCGAGAGTGAAGTGCATGTCCAAGTTCACACTGCCCGGCCCCGGGAGGACTGCCCGGCCCCGGGAGGACAGCGACGCAAACCCAAATCCCTGAGACTTCAGGGCGTGGAACAGACCGAGGAGAATGGCTTCAACAGGTCTAACCACACCCCCGACACCAATGATGCCGTTGGCATTTCCTAATCCACTGCCAAACAGCCGCTCCCTAAGGTATGTAAAGATCTGTGCCACGTACGGCGTGGAATTAAATGTGGCATAAAATACAGTTCCTTGCCCTCAAAGAATTTACAGGCCAACCAGGAGGAGAGACCAGAGCACGGGGCAGGTGGTGGCTCTGAGGCATGAGCGGGCGGCAGGAGAGCCGGAGTCTGGGCTGGGGGCACTGTTCCTGGGGTACATCAACTCGGGCCTTTAGAATACTTGCCAGTAGCCCGTGCTCTCTGTGACTAAAAGTCAGGCGCCTCTGAAATTCTAGTCATTTGAAGGGTCCAGTTAACCCAGGCTTTCCTTTTCACTAGAACGAAAGGAAATGTGTGCAGACCTAGCGAAACTCTTCCGGCAGACGTCAGCTCACAGGCCGCCTGACGGAACCCCCTAGACCAGTGGTCGGCAAACTCATTTGTCAGCAGAGCCAAATATCAACAGTACAACGATTGAAATTTCTTCTGAGAGCCGAAAACTGACTTCTGCGCATGGGCCACGAGGTTTCAGTCGCACTGTACGTGCGCGCCCGCACGTGGTATTTTGTGGAAGAGCCACACTCCAGGGGCCAAAGAGCCACATGTGGCTCGCGAGCCACAGTTTGCCGACCACTGCCTTAGACTATGGGCTTTTCAGGGATCGAATCTGAGTTCCTGTTCCCGTTATAAAGCCCCAAAGCGCACACACGCTTCCTGCTGCCAGATCGCCTGCAGAGCCACCGCAGGAAGGTGGCAGGGCAGGGTCCGTCCATGTGTCTGTCTTCTCTAGGATAAAGCCCTGGCCTGGCCAGTATGGCTCAGTGTCCACCCAGGAACCAAGAGGTCATTGGTTCGATTCCTGGTCAGCGCACATGCCCAGGTTGTGGGCTTGATCCCCATTAGGGGACATGCAGGAGGCAGCCAATCAATGATGTTCATCTCTCATCGACGTTTCTCTCTCTCTATCCCACTCCCTTCTGCTCTCCCCAAAGAAAAGGAATCAATAAAGACATTTTTAAAAATAGGATAAGGCCCCGTCGACCCCGGGCAAGCTTCCACCTGGGAGTTTTAGCCCCTGAGGAAGTTCTAGGCTCCGACCACTTTGAAGGCCCACGTTTTCCCAAGAAGGAGGCGCTGTGCAAGGTGCCCACAGACTGGGTAGGCCACTCAGCATTTCTCCTCCACGGCCTTGTGTCATGGGACTGTCCCAGCCCAGGCTCCCAGATCTGCTGTTCCTGGGGAAAGCCACTCCGCACACACTTACAGGGCAAAAGACAGTCCTGGGAGCACGTAGCAGCCCTCATCCTTGGTAGAGAGGCTGCTCCTGAGTGGCGGGTGTTGGGGACCGGCCATCCTCTCTGAGGGCTGAAAAGAGGAGGGCCCCTGCTCTAGTCCCGCCTCCTCTTTCTGACAGGCAGGAGCTCCCGCTAGATCCCATATCAGTTACATCTTGCTTCCCATTTCAGTCCAAGTGTCAACAATCTGGCCTACTCCCCCGTCCTTCTGGTGACATTTTTAGAACAAATAACTGAGGTATTTAGCTAAAATAAATCACCTCAAGAAACCCCAGTTTGGCTCATTTTTTGCTCCTGCTTCAGCTGCTAATCGGATTAGAGTCCTAGAGCCAGCACAGAGCTGGAAATGGCCCAGACTGAAAGCACCCCTGGAGTGACACCCACCGTGTCAGCGGCCCCTGGAGTGACACCGCCCGTGTCAGGGGCCCCTGGAGTCACACCGCCCGTGTCAGGGGCCCCTGGAGTGACACCGCCCGTGTCAGGGGCCCCTGGAGTCACACCGCCCGTGTCAGGGGCCCCTGGAGTCACCCCGCCCGTGTCAGGGGCCCCTGGAGTCACACCGCCCGTGTCAGGGGCCCCTGGAGTCACACCGCCCGTGTCAGGGGCCCCTGGAGTCACACCGCCCGTGTCAGGGGCCCCTGGAGTCACACCGCCCGTGTCAGGGGCCCCTGGAGTCACACCGCCCGTGTCAGGGGCCCCTGGAGTCACACCGCCCGTGTCAGCGGCCCCTGGAGTGACACCGCCCGTGTCAGGGGCCCCTGGAGTCACACGGCCCGTGTCAGGGGCCCCTGGAGTGACACCGCCCGTGTCAGGGGCCCCTGGAGTCACACCGCCCGTGTCAGGGGCCCCTGGAGTCACCCCGCCCGTGTCAGGGGCCCCTGGAGTCACACCGCCCGTGTCAGGGGCCCCTGGAGTCACACCGCCCGTGTCAGGGGCCCCTGGAGTCACACCGCCCGTGTCAGGGGCCCCTGGAGTCACCCCGCCCGTGTCAGGGGCCCCTGGAGTCACACCGCCCGTGTCAGGGGCCCCTGGAGTCACACCGCCCGTGTCAGCGGCCCCTGGAGTCACACGGCCCGTGTCAGGGGCCCCTGGAGTCACACGGCCCGTGTCAGGGGCCCCTGGAGTGACACCGCCAGTGTCAGCGGCCCCTGGAGTCACACCGCCCGTGTCAGGGGCCCCTGGAGTCACCCCGCCCGTGTCAGGGGCCCCTGGAGTCACACCGCCCGTGTCAGGGGCCCCTGGAGTCACACCGCCCGTGTCAGCGGCCCCTGGAGTCACACGGCCCGTGTCAGGGGCCCCTGGAGTCACACGGCCCGTGTCAGGGGCCCCTGGAGTCACACCGCCCGTGTCAGCGGCCCCTGGAGTCACACCGCCCGTGTCAGGGGCCCCTGGAGTCACCCCGCCCGTGTCAGTGGCCCCTGGAGTGACACCGCCCGTGTCAGCGGCCCCTGGAGTCACACCGCCCGTGTCAGGGGCCCCTGGAGTCACCCCGCCCGTGTCAGGGGCCCCTGGAGTCACACCGCCCGTGTCAGCGGCCCCTGGAGTCACACCGCCCGTGTCAGCGGCCCCTGGAGTCACACGGCCCGTGTCAGGGGCCCCTGGAGTCACATGGCCCGTGTCAGGGGCCTCCTCCCAGGCCCGCGGGCGGCACCTTTGTTAAGGGAGCCCTTTCATTATTGCTGTCCACAGAGCAGCAGGTGGACCCAGCAGGCAGGACGGTGCCTGGTGCTGTCTGACCAGCGGAGCTGGGGGCTGCGGGTGGAAAGTCAGTCCGAGGCACAGGACCTGCCCTGGGGCTTGGGGAGCTGCTGGAGAGCAAGCGTCTTCAGCACAGACAGCGTCAAACAGCCATGGGGGAGGAAACGTGTAGCCAGGTACTCTCCAATCTACTCTGGCTCTAAAGTAAAATAATCTAGTCTCCCTAAACCACAAATCCATGGGTCATTTTAAATGGGGAGCATGTGGCCCGCAAGTGAGTCCCCTGTCTCCCCCAAGGCCAGGTCCCTGTCTCCCCAAAGGCCAGGTCCCTGTCTCCCCAAAGGCCTGGTCGCTGACACAGGGTGGTGTGACGCCAGGGGTCCCTGACTTAGCTCCCTCGGCCGACTTCCCCACATTCCCAAGTCTGAGCACGTGACTTGGACTCGAAGGAATCCACGCAGTCTGCAGGACAGAAACGCCTCCCTCCCCTACAGTCAGGCAGGAGCCAGGAAGAGGGAGATGTGCAGAATGCTGGGAAGGTGGGATGGTGGGTTCAAATCACCATCGCACCACGTACTGGGCACATAATCTTAGACAGACTACTTCACTGCTCCGTGCCTCAGTTTCCTCATCTGTGAAATGGGAATGATACTACTGACCCTGGTTGAAATGATGATTAAATTATTTAAAATGTGTTGAGTGCTGATAAGAGTTTGCCTATGACAAGGCAGGGTATAGATGCTAGTGATCATTATTACTACACTAGAGGCCTGATGCACAAATTTGTGCACTGGTGTGGTCCAGCCCGCCTGCCCAGTAGAGGCCATCGGGGGCGTGCTGGCTGGGGCGAGAGGCCATGGGCATTCCAGTCATTCTGCCGTTATGTCAATTTGCATATTGCCTTTTTATTATATAGGATGAGTGAACGTTATGCATGTTCACTTCTTTCCATGCAGTTTGTTCCCACTGGTGGACAAAGAAATGGGTTTGTTTCACAGAATCTGCTTTCATGTGTGCAGGGTAGAGACCTCATTCAGGGAGGAGGGTGTGGTCCTCCGATCAGGCCACTGAGAATCTGCTCAGCATCTTCTGATACATCCAAGTTATGGACCAGAAAACACACGTGGTCCCCTCGTATTTCTCTCTTTCAGACGTTTCGGAAGTCGCTTCCCTGTACTTTGTGGTAACAGTCGATGGCTGCTCCAGTGCGCTATTGATTTGCTGACCGCTCTCAGAGCACACGAAAAAGGACCTGTATGTATTCTATTTAGATAGGAAGGAGTAAAATTAAAATCAATTAAAAATGTAGGATGAGGAAAGTTGCTCAACCACAGTTTGTTTCAGGGCAAGAACGAAACGCTGGCAGTGGCTGCTCTGAGAAGCCGCGTGGGGCTTACTGACTTATAACCACACGTCAGCGACACTGACCAGACGTGACCAGCGAGGTTCGCATCCCAATATTTCCTCTGGAAGGTTCCTCCCCGTGGCAGAAACCCAGGGTCTTTGAGGGTCTGAGCAAGGCCCCGGCGGCAGACAGCCACACTGTCTGTAGGAAAGATACGGGTTCCAGGCTGCACCTGGCACCGACTTCTACCTTCTCAGGCCAATAAGGAAAGTTACTAAAAGAATGTACGAATCAATTAGAACATTTTTACGCAGCTGTATTTCAAAAGAAGGTTCGAGGCTCTTATACCAAGTACAGTTAGTAGCGAATCTTTCAGAAGTTATTAACACCGTTCAGAATAAAAATGTATATACTTTGTTAAATTATAGTTTGGGAAACCTCAGAATGTTGTTAGAAAGATTTAACACATAATCAGCAAATATCAAATTTTCATCCTTTTGTTTAGGTATTTAATATTTAAAGGGTTAAAAATACGTTTGTTGGTTTTTTGTTTTGTTTTTTTTTTTCCAACAGAAAAAGATGGCAGTAGAGCAGGAACAAGAAAAAGACAAGACACATATAGAAATGACCAACATAAATCCAATCATATCATTAATTATAGTAAATGTAAAGGGACAAACACTTGAGACAAAGGCAAAAATTAATTAAAGAAGAAAGACCCACCCATATGCTGTCTATAAGAAATCTTTGAAGACATGCAGCTGAGAATTTCCTCGAAGTGATAAAAAATACAGACAATGCCAACCCGCAGTTTTAAAAAGTCAGGCGAATGCCAAGCAGGACCCACTCTTGACTGTGTTGTCCTGAAACGTGAAACATCAGCAACCACGGCAAGAAGGCCGGAGGGAAAGATGGGACAGGAAAATGAACGGAGGCTTCATTTTCCTTCAGCTTCCCAACAACAACAGAGCCGATCACTTGTGCTGCGGAAAGACGGGCCTAGAGTTTCACATCAGCTGACAATCTCTGTCAGAGTCAGGACAAACTCAGAAAGCTAGCTAGCCCTCGCTAAATAAAGTCTCTGGGTTAATCATCAAACAGCCACCAGAACAGCATCTCTCTTTTCCAAACCAGTAAAGGAGAATATGTAATAAGAAGATAACTGATCTAAAAGGAAGCGGGAAAGAAAAAGATAAGGAACGCAAAAAGGCAGCACAAATAGAAAGCACAAGTGAGATGATAGACACTAATATAAATATATCAGTATTTACAATAAATGGAAATGAGCTAAATATTCTATAAGAACATTGGCCTGATTTTTGAAAAATCAGCTATACATAATGAGCACAAGAGAGCATCTAAAACATAAGATTATAAGTAAGAGGATGGAAAAAGATATTATACACACACACACACACACACACACACACACAAACACACATCCTTTATAGTAGAGGTAATATGCAAATCAACCCTTATTCACTGACCAGATGGCAGGGGGGTTAGTGAGGGACGACAAAATGACTGAACAGCAGGCTGTGTGGGGCGACCAGGCCAGGAGGGGGGAGCAGTTGGGGGTGACCAGGCTGGCAGAGGGGGACAGTTAGGGGCAACCAGGCTGGCAGGGAGAGCAATTGGGGGCATCTAGGCTGGCGGGTGGGGAGGGGCAATTAGGAGCAACCAGGCCAGCAGAGGGGGGCAGTCGGAGGCAACCAGGCCAGCAGGGGGCAAGTAAGGGGTGTCCAGGCCGGCGGGAAAGGGGCAGTTAAGAGTGACCAGGCTGGCGGCGGTGGGGGGGCAGTTAGGGGCAATTAGGCCAGTGGAGTGTGGGGGAGGCAGTTAGGGGTGACCAGGCAGGTGGGCAATTTGGAGCCAGGGGTCCAGGATTGTGAGAGGGATGTCCTACTGCCAGTTTAGGGGATTGGGCCTAAGCCAGTAGTTGGACACCCCCCAAGGGATCCCAGATTGGAGAGGGTGCAGGCTGGGCTGAGGGGCCCCTCCCCCATGGCCTTGTGCACGAATTTCATGCACCGGGCCTCTAGTTTGTGTATATATATGTGTATGCACACATGCATGTGCATCTGTGTATGTAGATGTATGTCTATGTCATACAAAATAGACTTGGAGGCAAAATGAATTATGTGGCCTATTACATAGTGATAAAGAGTTGAATTTATCAGGAAGATGAAGCAATTTTTAATGTATATGTACCTAATAATCCAGCTTTAAACCACATAAAGCAAAAATTGCTATAACTACATGGTGAAACAGGACAACCTGCCATCCAAGTGGTAGATTTCAACTCAATATTTTTTAGATTAATTAGACACAAAAAATCAATAAGAATAACAATTTTGAATAGCATAGTTAGTAAAATCAGGCTAGACCATAAAACCAGTCTCAAATAATTTCAAATATTATATTATAGTCTCTGAACACAATTCAATAAACAAAAGATAAATAAAATAAAAAAAACAACAACAACAAAAAACCCCTGCATATGTTTGACAATTATAAAACACAATTCTAAAATAATTGAGTAAAAAAAATGGAAATTTAAATATATTTAGAACTAAGCAGTAACAAAAATTTCACATATTGAAACTTGTGGCTTAAAGCTAATAAAGTACATAGCAGGACACTTTTAGTCTTAAATGCTTATATCAGAAAATAAGGCAAGGACCTAACTAGATACTTTTTGAAAGAAGACAGAAGGAAGGCCAAGAGGCATATGAAAACATGCTCAAAGTCACTAATATTCCAAGAGATGCAAATCAAAATGATAATGAGGTACCATCTCACACCTGTCAGAATGACTATCATCAACAAATCAACAAACGACAAGTGCTGGCGAGGATGCGGAGATAAAGGAACCCTCGTGCACTGCTGGTAGGAATGCAGACTGGTGCAGCCACTGTGGAGAACAGTATGGAGTTTCCTCAGAAAAACTAAAAATGGAACTCCCATTTGACCCAGTGATCTCACTTCTAGGAATATATCCCCAGAAACTAGAAACACCGATCAGAAAGGATATATACACCCCTATGTTCATAGCAGCACAATTCACCATAGCTAAGATTTCAAAACAGCCTAAGTGCCCATCAACACATGAGCGGATTAAAAAACTGTGGTACATCTACACAATGGAATACTATGCTGCGGTAAAAAAAAAAGGAGTTCTTACATTTACAACAGCATGGTTGAAACTGGAGAACATTATGCTAAGTGAAATTAGCCAGGCAGAGAAAGATAAATATCACATTACCTCACTCATTTGTGGAATATAATGAACAACATAAACTGATGAACAAAAACAGATCCAGAGACAGAGAAACATCAATCAGACCATCAAACCTCAGAGGGAAGGTAGAGGAGGGTGGGGGTAAGAGGGAGAGATCAACCAAAGGACTTGTATGCATGTATATAAGCCTAACCAATGGACACAGATAATAGGGGGGAGAGGGCATAAGTGGGGGGATAGGAGAAGTAATGGGGGGAATCACCTTAATCAATAAAAAAATTTAAAAAAAGAAAATAAGGCAAAAAATTAATAGATTAAACAATCAACCTAAAAGGTTAAGAAGGAAAACCAAATAAAAGAACAAACTCAAAGAAAATGGAAGAAAAAAATAAAAATAGGAAGAGAAATTCATAAAAGAGAAAACAAACATACAGTCGAGAAGATAAAAAAGCTTCTGGTTCTTTGAAAAGATCAATGTAACCAACAAATTTCTGGCAAGACTGTTCAGGGGAAAAAAAGATGCATTAAACAATATCGGAACTAAAAAGACTTAACCACAGATGCTGTGTGCCATAAACAAACAAAACACCATGAGCATCTCTATGCCGATGAAATTGAACATTGATATGAAATGGACAAATCCTTAAAATATGTATTATGCATTATATACAGCTTAATAAAAGAAGTAGAAAACCTGAACATCTCATGATCATTTTTAAAAAGCATCAGAAGTCTTTCCATGGAAAAAAAGACCACTGGTTTTACAAGTGAATTTTACCAAAACATGTTGTTCTAGGAACAGATAATTCCAATCTTACATAAATTATGTCAAAACACAAAAAAAGAACAACTCTAATTCACTTTAACCTGATCCCAAAACTTTTCAAGGTTAGGGAAAAGGAAACTACATGCTATTTCACACATGAACATAAATGTAAATATTCTTTTAAAGAGTAGTAAACTGATAACATAAGAAAGCTAATAGATCATGACCAGCTTGGGCTTATTTCAAGAATGTAAGTTTAATTTAACATTTTAAAATATCAATTAATACAATGTTCACTGATTCAAGGAGCAAAAAATCATATAATCAACTCAAAAATATAGAAAAAACACTTGATACAATTTGATATCAATTCATGATTTAAAAAACTTTTAGCAAACCAGGAGAAAGAAAATTCGTTAACCTCGGAAATAGAGGTTTAAGCGTGGAAATCTTTTTCAGGTGGGTAGGAATAAATCTAATTAAAAATTGAGCAAAATCTTTGTGCAGAAAATTATAAAACTCCATTTAAAAAGCATTTTTTAAAGACTTACATAATAAGAGCTCTAATGACCATGGATTAGAAGATCCATTGTCATAAATAACTCTCCCCAGTGTGAGCTATTAGATTTAAAGTAATTCCAATAAAAAACTCTCAACAAAATTTTTTTTCTGTTACTTGACAAACTCAAAGGCCTGAGGATAGCAAGATTCAGTTTGGACCTACGTCATGTGCAATAAGGTAACGAGGAAAGACTGGTCACCACACAGAGAGGGGCACAATGGGTAATGCACATGTAAGACAAAGGTGGCATTGTGGGGCACCAGGCAAGGGAACCTTTTCAATACAGGATGCTGGGAGAATTGGGGATCCCTATGGGAAAAACTACATCAGATCCCTCACATCATCCTATATAATAAAAGCCTAATATGCTAAGTGTTTGGTCTTCTGGTTGGTCATTCAACCAATCAAAGTGTAATATGCTAATAATATGCTAAGGCTGTTCAACTGCTCACTATGATGTGCACTGACCACCAGGGGGGCAGATGCTCTGACCGATAGGTTAGCTTACCACTGGGGTCCAGCAGATCAGGACTGAGTGAGATGGGCCAGACATGCCCTGGAGCCCTCCCACGGTCCCTCCCTGGCTGGTCAACCTTCCGCATCCCTCCCTGGCCCCGATCGTGCACCAGTGGGGTCCCTCAGCTTGGCCTGCGCCCTCTCGCAATCTGGGCTGAGGGACCCCCTGCCCCCGAGTGCACAAGGCCTCTAGTACATACATAAAACAACCAATTCCAGATGAACTCCCAGCTTTAAGTGTGAAAGATAACGAGGGAGCTCTCCGAAGATAACGCAGGAGACTATGTTCATGGCCCTGGAAGGAGGCAAGGTTCTAACTAGTCCCAGGAGTACTGTCCCTGGATATGATTGACAGATTCAACTACTTTAAAATCAGTAACTTCTGTTCATCAAAAGACATCAGTAAGAGAAAGCAAAGACAAGGCACAGCTTGGAAGATTTTTGCAGCACATACAACCAATGAAAGCACTTGTAATCGTAATATATAAAGAAAGCTTACAAATTAGTACGAAAAAAGACAACCCAATCAGAAAAAGGCTTCCACTTGTGCTTCACAAAAGAGAGAAGCGAAATGACTAATAAACAAACAGAAAGGTGTTTAATTTCATTGATAATGAAGGACAGGCAACTTACACTCACACCGTGGTACCATTAACAAATAGCCACATTGCCCAAAATAAGTCTGACCACACCCCGTTTTGCTGTAAGAAGCCACATGGGTCCCCAGACACTGCCGGTGGGCAGTAAAATGACACAACTGCTCTGGAAAACAGTTCGGGATGATTTGGTGAAATGGAAGACACACACAGCCGCTGGCCCAACCATTTCACTCCGCGGCGGGTGTACAGCTAAACAGATGCCCGCACAGGTGCAGGGGAGCCTGTGCGAGAATGTTTACAGGAGCATTGTTCGTAATGGCTGGAAACAACCCACACGCCACTCACAGTAGGCTAGAGAGACAAACCCTGGTAAGCTCACACAGTAGGTGCTATTCATGGTATAAATGAATAAACTGCTGCTGGGTGCGATATGGATGAACCTCAGGGACTTCATGTGAAGCAATAAAAGCAAGTACTATAAGGATATATTCAGTATGGTTCCGTTACAATTTTTTTTAAACGTGCAAAATTAGAACTTTCCATCATTTAGGAGCAAAATATATATGACATAGAACCACAAGACAGTGCTCAGCAGAGAATTCAGAATGGTGGTTAACCGGTGAGGTGAGAGGTGAGGCTAGGATAGAGGGGTACACAGGACATTAAAAGGCAATATTAACGTTCTTTTTCTTAAATGAAGAAGGGGTATACATACATACATACATATATCAGTTGTATTATTGTTTTAATTATATTTACTAAGTAAGTCTTTTTGCTTCTACTTGATACTTAAAATTAAAAAAAATTTTTAAAAATTTTAAAATTGATTTTTTACAGAGCAGAAGGGAGAGGGATAGAAAGTCAGAAACATTGATGAGAGACATCGATCAGCTGCCTCTTGCACGCCCCCTACCGGGGATGTGCCTGCAGCCAAGGTATATGCCCTTGCCGGAATCGAACCCGGGACCCTTCAGTCCGCAGTCCGACGCTCTATCCACTGAGCCAAACCGGTCTCGGCACTTAATATCAATTTTAAAAGATTCTAAAATATCATATTTGAAAACACTGTATCAGTAATAGAAAGAGGAATTCCTACGAATTACTGAGTAACTACCATGCACGGGTTACAACTAAGGAAGGCATTGATCGAAGTGCCTCAGGTGCACTGGAGAAGGCCCCCGCAGGCCCCACGAGCTCTGGCGGCGTGCGTCGTCACTGCCACTGGACATGACGGAGGCTTAAGTACCAGGGGCAAGTTTAACAGGACCAGAAAGTTTTGTCATCTCAGGCTAAAAGGCTAAGTTGCTTTCCGTTCAACAGCTGAACAGTGGGAAGAGGTTCACCCCCATCCAGCAGGTGCGGAGCACACGTCCACTTCGCCTCGGCCTGTGGGAGGCATGGCTGGGGGGCCCAGCCACGCAGGGCAGTCCCGCTCGGAGACCCCCTGCCCGCGGGACACACGGCTGACAGCGCTCGGGTGACAGCGCTCGGGTGACAGGGTCCGCAGGAGCCTGGGCAGGCCGCTGTTGAAATGTTCGACCCAGGCTGCAAACAAACCATGGGATGGACTGACTCCATCGGGCCCAACTCTTAATAAAGTCTTCTCGGGAAAGAAGTCTCTCGTCGCAAAGGAAGAAATGCAAATATTTAGAAAGCAAACAAGTCATGGCTGCTCTTGGACCTGCTGACATAGGCCTTGCTTTTTTTTGAGCTTAGGGCCTAACATTAAAATAACAGGCTTGCATTCCTCAAATATCTCTACTGCCGTTCTTCCTTGCACTGCCCGAAAGGCTGTCTGTCAGCTGCTGTTACCGTATCAGCCACCACTGTTTACTGCCTGCTGTGTGTGGGGGGCTACGGGTCTCAGAAGCCCTCCCGAGAAGGTCCCCCAGGCGTCTCTGCAGGAGCCGTCCGGGAGCCTAAGCTCTAATGAAGGCGCGGGGGCGTGAGGCGGGAAGGCGGCTTTATAAATATGGATGAGAGAGAGAAGCGGAATTTAATTGCGTTGGGTTGGACTTCACCGATGGGTAAAGGACAGGAGACTTTTTCAAGTGCTTTGACCACTTATGGTTCCATGGGCTAACCAGCTTCGGCCAAAATCCCAAATACATTCGGTACGCAAAAGCACAGGCCTGAGACGCTGGCCCTTTGGTCGGCTCTGCACAAGTAGCTGAACCTACAAAAGACATCTCCCGGCGGAGGGTTCCCGGATTATAATGAGAGCTCTCTGGCTGGGGAGAAGAGAAGTGCTCTTTTCACTGGGAGACAAAGAAATGTTTGTGATGGAAATGTGTGCACGGTATTCCGAGGGGAGCTGCCGAGACTCTGATTAAAAACACAGTGAGGTGATGAGGCGGAGCAATCAAGCCAAAAGGCGATCCACTTAAAATACGGCCTGCACTTATTTCTGAAAGTGGGGAGAGCTAGCCCGGCCACCACCTCCATTCCTTCCCGCCCGCCTGCCCCCCCTGCCCCCCCCGCCCCATTCCTGCCCCTGCCCCTTGGACAGCTAGAACCTGCCAGGCACAGGGCTGTTGACAGTCTCTGGCCACTGTGCACCTGTTCCTAAGCTACCCCTGAGGAAAAGGAGGAGCCGCAGAGCCCAGAGACAAAGTCCTGCTCAGCAAAGCCTCGGCGACAAGCCTGGGTTCCGCTTTCCACAGAAACGTGACGACGAGCAGACAATTCGAGCACGCAGCAGCCCACAGCGACAGTTCTTAGGTGACGTACAAATATTGGCCCATCTGAGGAATTCCGTTTCCTAGCGAGTAAAACCAAGGCATCTTGTTTGAAGCTGCTGACGTATAACCACCATCTGCCAGCTGGGAAGGGAGACCCTGGGGTTAGCCCAGGACGAATGAACCCTGAAGCTGTAGCTCCTGTGGTCCAGCCGCTGCAGTTCGTCCAGTACAATGTCTGCCATAGCCGGGGCTGCCTATCAGTATTTGCTTAACATTTTTTATTGGAAGTGACTTTAAAGCAACTCATTACAAAAATTTCTTAGCCTCCCTCCGAGCGACCATTTCCCTGAAACCACACTGTGATCTGCAGTTATATTTTCTAATGTGTGCTTAGGATTGCATAACTATTGACACAGAGACGTTCGTCCACAGCCCATCTAACATCCTCTCCCCGGCCCAGGGGTACACGATGGAAGAAACACATCACGCATTTTAACCTAATAAGGATGACCTAACTGACTACTGCTGGCCCGAGAGCAATACGGGTTTGACCTGCGTGGGTCCACTTACACGTAGATTTTTTCAATAAATACTGTAAATGTATTTCCTCTTTCTTATGATTTTCTTAATAATATTCTCTTTTCTGTAGCTTCCTTTATTATAGAGTGAAGTATATAGGATACATGTAACATACAAGCCGTGTTAACCCACTGTGTATGTTCAGTAGTAAGGCTTCCATTAGAGGTAGGCAGTCAAGCTTCTCGGGCATTAGAAGTTCTCCCCAGGAGGAACCAAGAATGGCGGCATAGGTAAACACCTATACTGCTGCCCCGCACAACAATTTCAAAACTACAACTGAAAGACAAAACGGACATCATCCAGAATTACAGGAAGGCTGACTGAGTGGCAATTCTACAACTAGAAAGAAAGAGAAAAGGACACTGAGACTCAGAGGAGGAGGGGAGAGCAGAGGTGAGGAGACGTGGAAACGTGCTAGCAGAAAGGGCAAGCGGCTGGCTTTCTCAAATGGGGAGGAAGACAAAGGCTCCCCACTGGGCTGAACTCCAGTTTCAGGTGAGACTTTGGGTATCCAGACTCATGTGAGGAGAAACTGGACTGTCTGGCAGCGGGCAAAACTCGAGGGCAGCTTTCTCTCAGAGGTGCATGCAGCCATTGCCGTGGGACACTGAGACCCAGGGGCCTCTTACAGCTGGGGCTGATGGGAAACCACCGCTGTCTGCTCCACCCTGAGATTCCGCCTCAGCCAAGCTGAACATAGAAGCTCCCCCCGAATAGAGACAGCTGATCCTCACAGCCAATTGGCCTAGAGGTCAACTCCTCCCAGTGATACCAACAACAATCAAGGCTTAACTACAACAAGACTGTGCACACAGCCCATAAAGGGCTGCACCAAGAGTGTCCACCTCAGGTAACTGGGGAGGCCGAGTCACTGTGCCCTAGAGGACACCACACAAAGCTATTCTACCAACTCAGGGAAACAGCCAAAATGCAGAGACAAGGAAATAGATCACAACAGAAAGAAATGGAGGAAAACAAACAACTAGATATAGAGTTCAAAACCACGGTTATAAGGTTTTTCAAGAATTTCCTAGAAAAGGCTGATAAATTTAGCAAGACCCCCGAGGATATGAAAAAGTTCTCCCCAGATCCTCCACCGTGTGGGGGGTCGGCACCCCTAGCCCTAGCATTAAGGGCCAATAGTATGTGTGTTGTGTTTCTAAATATCATGGTGCGGGGGGAGAAGAGTAAAAGGAAGTTAGCACTATTTACTCTCGGGATGTCCTAGAGAAGTCAGTTACAGAGAAGGAAGCTGGAAGAAGTAAATGTAATAGTTTTTGTGTAAGGAAAACGCAAGCCCAGGGCCACTCACAGGAAGTTCTCCGGGTACTCGCTCAGGGCCATGTCCACGATGCTCAGTGCGTCGTGGGAGTGCTTCTGTGCCGACAGCAGGAGGGCCAGCAGGTGCAGGGAGTTGACATCATCTCCTTGAAGCTGAAGGGCCTGGCGGACGTACCCCAGGGCCTCTGGTATCTGGTTTAGAACAAAACCGGCAGGAATCTGTAAACACACATGCGCGCGTGCGCGCGCGCACACACACACACACACACACACACACACACACGCACACACACGCACTCACACGCAGCCGTCTTTATGAAAGCACCGAGATATTAGCTACAAACACGAAGACAAGATGCTCCCTTTAAGCAACAGTCTAATCACTGAGGTACTACTGTTTCTGCCAAAAACCAACCCTTCATTTTCCCTAAGTAAACACTTTTCTTTGTCTGCAAAACTGATCTACTTTGGATCATGCAAAAGATAATTTCACTAATGGAAGCACATACCAATTGCCAGAGGTTTTTAGTGGAATTAAACAGCCTTAAATGAGCTAGCTGTTCTTGTGCTTTAAAGTATTACTGAAATAAAAGTGCTAAGTAAGTCGTGAACTTTATAACAGCTTTCTAAATGACCAGACACCTGTGACCCCTGCCAAGTTCCTTTGTCCCGGTTCTCCATCAGGGAGACATGCAAACACACACACAAACAACCCTCTCCCCGCCACCTTCCCACGCCACAAACCAAATACCCTGATCCAAGAAGCAAATGGGCAGGTGCCACGTTCAATGCCACATTCAAACTCAAGTGGGACCAGACATAACCTTGACCTTAAAATGCAACAGCTGTTTAAGACTTGCTTCAAAATCATCCAAGCACAATGGTTTATAAAATGCACAGATGAATACTGAACACCCTAGATTCCATGCAGGTTTAGCAGTCATGGGGGAGAATTACAACCTGAAGCTTTCTCCACAGCTGGCCTGGGGTCCCTGCAGTCTTCCCTCCCAACGGCAGTCCTTTGGCTGGACCCCTCTCAGCTCCCCTGCTTCTTTCCAAACTTTCAGAAACCTCACTCCTTAGTAAGAAGGCACAACTTTTACTTTTTCCAAATCTATTTGTTTCTCTCTCTGAAATTTCATTTTGATGAATTTGATTACAAATGTTGGCTCCGGAGGCTTTCTGCTTGGAGCCACAGAGTCATGGCTAATACAGCCGGAAGGGGAGACCATCTGCCAACCCATCGTTTACGGGAGAAGTTGAGACAAGGGGTAAAACGACTTGAGCAAGGTCACCCAGCTGTTGAACTTCTGGGATGAGAGTGGCACTAGATCTTCTGATCCCCCTCCCACCCTCTCCCCCTACTCAAAGGGCACTGGCTCTGAAGATAACAGGCCACAAGCCCCCTGCCCACGGTCAGCAGGAAACTCAGCTGTCGGGGTCTGGGGTTGTCATGCTGTGTGCTCACACAGGCCCTGTGACCTTGTCCACCCCCAGGTGAGAACGGGCAGTGTGAACAGCACCCAGCCTGCACTGTGGGGCGGGTCAAAAGGCAGGGTGTCCATGTGCAGTCTGACCGAAGTGGCCGGGGGGATGGACACGGGGTTCACAATAGCATCCTGCAGGGACAGCTGACTTGAAGGAATGCAAGGCTGGCTCCCTCATTCAGCGAGTGCTCCCCGAGTGCCGGCCACCTGCTAGGCAGCGCTCCAGCTGCCGGGGCCCGGCGGTGACGATGGCAGCCATGGTTCCTGCCACATGAAGCCTCCCGTCAGGCGAGAAAGACACCAAACAGGAGGGCTGAGCAAGAGGAAGGGGCAGCGCAGGTAGAAGGCCTCACGAGGGAGGGGAGAGAAGATCTTGTGGAGAGAGGCCAGGTGGCCATCACGAGCCTGCAGCTGTGAGCCACACCACGCCAGGTGTGAGGACCTTGGTCCCCGGGGTCCCCAGGTGGCCAAAGGGAGCCGCCTCTCGGGGAAGACAGACGCGTGCCTGCAGCCGGGCCTGCGGGGGGATGGCACGGCTGGGGAACTGACCTTTCGCTCACCCTCCAGTCAGCTCTCTGGAATGGGCTGGGGTTACCACCAGTGTCTTGCACCTGGTGGGCAGGCAGGCATGTGGCCAGAGTCTCAGAACAGCTGGGAGGGGACAGGAAGGGAGGAGAAGGCAAAGGCAGCTTCTGGAGACTGCAACAGGGAGGATGAAGGCCAGCGAAGCTGTCCCTCCACCGAGGACACTGCTGACGCCCCTACCCCAGGAGTCACCGCCTGTAAAGGTCAGACCTCCACGCATTTGAAAGGAACTGGTTGGTGCTTCCGTCTACGCCTTCCGGCATCGGCAATCACTGAGACCTTATGGCAACCAGGCCCCACCCGAAATCTCCGCTCTGCCCAGAGCTCAGCACTGGCTCTGCTGGCAAGTCGCACGGGCTCTTCGATGGCCCCTGGGTTTAGGGTGTGTGGGGGGCACCCCCAGGCAAGACACCAGGAGCATTCTCTAAATCTTTGTCCAGCTGAATCCAAGGCGCAAAACACAATTCACCAAGAAGGCGGACATGCTTATCGGCTTGGTCTTAACTTCGCCTCAGGGAGAGGATCTTGAAATGTGAATGCAGTCTTGCCCGGGAATGAATAGGGCCTGGGCCCACCGAAACTGCTTTGCTCCTAATGTTGGAGAAACCCCTTTGTATTGTGGAATATAAATAAATCGCTGCTGTTTGGGTTTGGATTCCTGTCTCTCCACCAGGGAGAACAGAGTTTCCACCCAGCCCCAGCTTTTCACTTTTCTATTTCTGTGTCTTTTCTTCTATGTTTCATTTTTCTTCATCCCCAGCTCCTCTACTCAGAAGCCGAACCCAGTCTCTCTCCACGCTGGACGCGGGGAAAAGAGAGAAGAAACACCCATAAGGGAGTCTGCCACGTGCCGCGTCCGTGTTGCCCTCCGACCTTGGGCCGGGCCCTCCCGGCCTGTGGACTAAACTCCTGAAGCAGAGGCTGGCTGGTGCGTATACAGCTGGTGCTCAAACTGACCAGAGCACCGGGTCTCCTCTGCGGGGAGGAGGGCCCCTGGCCCCGGTCAGCCTCGGGGGACGGTGGTGGTGGTGGTGGGGAGACCAGCTACTGACTGGAGCCGAGGCGCTGCAGGAGCCGCATCAACACAGAGCATGTGCCCAGTTCAGGAGCACGGGAGAGACTGACCTGTCTGGAGATGGCGAGCTGCAGGGCGAGGTAGAAAGCTGCTTGGTGGTCCGTGGGTGACAGGCTGTGGGCCCTGGAAAAGCATTTACAGCTGTTAGCACCTGGGAGAGGCCATTCGCTCTCCTTATCCACGTTTGCATTTTCATCATTTGCATTTTTATACCAAGACCCCATGTTTAACTATTCAACGTCTCGTTTAAACCAAGGTTTACTAACAAATGTGCTGTTATTTCCCCTTTTCTGTGTACAGGAATGCTAGCGGCCTGCTTTGTGTTCGGTCTACCTCGGAAGCAGCGGCCGTGACCCTGGGCTCTGAGGAGCGAGGCGGGTGCAGAACCCGCCGCCCTGAGCTCTGACCGCTCCCGTCACGCGGGGTCACGGTGAGGCCATGGGTGTGCTGGGCAAGGCAGCTGCGCTTTGGTTGGGTTTGGGCTTGGCCTTAATGCCACCTTCATCCAAATTTCTGGATTTCAGAGAAACCATACAAAAATCAAGGCCTGGCTTTGCTGGTAAACTGAGGTTCCGGTTTCTGATGAACTAACTCTAGGAGAGAATAGATGGATGGATGGATAGATGAATAGTCTTCCAAAGCAACCGAGCTCCACGCAGCTCTGACACGTAAAGCTGAACACCGGGCTTAGGGTTCCTGACCGGCTCTGACACCAGCTGGGAAGAGCTGAACTGGACTCCTAACTGTTTGCCAACTTGGTCATTCTTGCTCTTATGTGGGAGCCAATCATATTTCACCACGAGCGACTCCAAATGGGGCTGTATGGGAGACATCCTCTCTGCTGGACCGTCTGGAGGGAAGAGGAAACCAACTCTACTTTCTTTAAAAGGCACGATGGAGCAGACTAATTAAAAAACGGTGGGGCCCTGATAATAAACAGACTTTCATCCTGTTCTGTCAACATTCTGTGATTAAAGGAGAAGCTTCTAGGGACAGAAAACAAATTCAGGATAAGAAGGGAAGCCACATCCCAGGCAAACACATCAGGGACGGCTTCATGCAGTAGTAAGGCCCTTTTAATGAATTATCCCTCTGCTGTGGGGAAAAAGACTAAGAAGTCTTTTTCAGGCGTTCACCATCCAGAAAATACGCAGTTTGGGCCATTGTTTGGGCGAATGTGGCAGCTCTTGTGGGGACTGGGGGTGCGGGTGGGGGAGGAAGGGAGTCTGTCCTTCTATTGCTCTTAAATCCCTCCCTGGTTACTTCACCAGGAGCCGTGCCCAGGACTCTCCTCACTGTAGTGTAACAGGCTCAGGCTATTTGCTGCGCTGCCTTTTTAAATCTCTCGCTTCTACCACTATGCTCCAGTTTTTATTATTTCCTAAGTATTCGTTTTCCCGTGAATTTGTACACGTCTGCTGTTTCAGAGGCGGACTGAGCACAAAACAGGCCACTAGCATTTCTATACACAGAAAAGGGAAAAGGGATCTTTTTCTTTGGTGTTGATGAGAAGTGAGATCGGGACGGCACGGTTTCGGTCTCTCTCCATGATTCTGGGGAAGCTAATACAAAGTGAGTTATGAAGACATAATGAATTATTCAGCATTCTTTATTTTATCTCACTTCTTTCCTAATGAATAAAAAGCCAGGTTTCTACAACCCTCACAGGAACCCCTCAGCGCTATCATTTTCTCAGCCCAGGTTGGGTCACCGAAGACGAAGTGAGCTCAGGTCAGGATTGCCTCCGCCCGACACCACCCCCGTGAGGGGCTGCCATGGCCCGGTGGCTCTGGGGAACGGGTGAGGACGGTTCCGACGGGAGCCCCAGCCTGGCCCCGTCAGCGATCAGCACGGTGAGCCACGCGCTGGGACAAAAACAACCAGAGGTGTCGGGGTCTCCGAGTTCCTGGGAGGATTGGGCCAGCAGCTGAAGAACAGCAAACCTGGCTAACGATGGCTATCCAACTGCCAATTTCTCACGAGGCACAACTTAAACATATACACTATAAAAATCTGCTTTTTATCCTGGGGCCGATGAGTTAAACTGACTACTTTAGTCCAGGAGAGAAAAAAGAAAATAAGGAGAATGCTCAACAAAAGAAGAAAAGGTGCCTGGTGTTGATCTCGGGACAGACTAGAGGGCTTGCTTCGGTCCCACAGAGCAGCGGGGCGGTCACGTTCCCTGTGGCACCCCCAGAGCCAAACTGCTCACCAGATGTCGTCAGGCCACGTAGGGGAGAGGAAAGGCATTCGTGTTCCTGACAACTAGAGCCCTGGTGAAGTCTGCACGTGAACAAAGCAGCCCCACAAACCCCATTCCCACACAGCAGTATCTGAAATGTTAGGAGAAACCCAGACATCTAAAAATGTCACCACAGGATGCTCACAAACTGCTTCCCCTGTCAAAGCAACTCCACGTCCATTAATTTAATGTATTTTCCATAAAAAAGACTTGTTAGACAGATGGCCACCTGTTCGTCCATCTACCTACTCATTTATTCATCCATCCACCCACCCATCCATCCATGCACTCATCTATTCATCAATCCATCCATCCATGCACTCATCTATTCATTAATCCATCCATCCATGCACTCATCTATTCATCAATCCATTCATCCATGCACTCATCTATTCATTAATCCACCCACCTATCCACCCATCCATCCACTCATCTATTCATCAATCCATCCATCCACTCATATATTCATCTATCTATCCATCCATCTATCCTCTCATCCATCCATCCGTCCATCCATCCATCCACTCATATGTCCATCAATCCATCAATCCATCCACCTATCCATCTATCTATCCACTCATCTATTCATCCATCCATCCATCCACTCATCTATTCATCTTCTATCTATCCATCCATCTATCCTCTCATCCATCCATCCATCCATCCATCCACTCATATGTCCATCAATCCATCAATCCATCCACCTATCCATCTATCTATCCACTCATCTATTCATCCATCCAATCATCTATTCATCTTCTATCTATCCATCCATCTATCCTCTCATCCATCCATCCATCCATCCACCCACCCACCTATCCATCCATTCACCCACCCATCCACCCACATTATTTAGTACCAACGTAGTTCCAGGCCTGTGCCAGCCTCTGGGGAGCCTGGAGATGAACCATGCACCAGAAGGGAGAACATCCCTTCTCCCCCAGAGCCAGAGAGGCCTGAAGTGACCATTACAGTACAGTGGGAGCAAGACCCCGAGAGAGGCATGCCAGGCTGCCACTAGAGAGAATGGATGGGCCTCCAAGATCACGTGTCTAGAACCCAGAACACCTTGATGTCAACCCAGTGCTCTCCTAGACTCTGATTCCAACATGTTCTAGAACCAAGAATATAGAAAAGGCTGAACAAGTTTGACCCTGGTCATTAAGATACATACTTTATAACAATAATAACTACAATTTATGAAGAATCTACTTTTAAGCACCAAGAGTATCCAGCCAAAGAGCTAGAGCTAGAAGTGAAATCCTGAGGCCTCCTCTCTCCCACATATCTCCCTGCTGCCTTGTTCAGTCAATTCTCCTCAAAGTCTCCTTCTATCCAGATTACAATGGACCTGTGATCAGTGTATTTATCAGTCAGTTAAGGGGGGAAAGTGCACACCTGGTCAAATCTATCACTCAGGAGCCTCCCATTAGTGACACACACAGGATGACCAACTAGTCCTGGCTTTCCCTGGTTTTAGCACTCCGAGTCCCATGTTCTGGGATGCCGCACACTTCCTGAAAAACTAGGATGGTCACTCACTCCGTACGTACAAATCACACCAGAGTGAACTTAACTTAACCAGGAGGGGGAGAGAACCATGATGTGAGATTGTGCTTCACGCTGAGTGACAACCACAACCAACACCACACCGAGCAGCCCAGTTCCGCATGTGGGTCCAGGCTCTGCACCATGCTCTCAGCTCTGCAGAACCCGGTCTTGTTCACCACCCCTCTGTCCGGCCAAATGAATTGGCCCAGCTGCTGGGGCTGAGCTTCTGGACGTACGAACAGTTGAGGGCCTCAATGTTAAGATGCAGAGATGCAAGTGGGAGGCCTTCAAAAACTACCCTTTTAAATCTACCTGACAGGAAATCTTTCTGAATTCTGACTCCAGGCATAACTAAGAGCTAATATTTACATGTTATATCTGCAACCCTACCCCTTTTTGAGCTATATTCTTTTTTTTTAAACAAAAATTGCCAAAACAATAGTATTAACAGCATTGTTGGCAGAGGATTTAAATATATATCTTTTTAAAAAAGTACTTCTCATCCAAGTGGTTTTTAAATACCTATTTATATTTAAGAAGGAATACAAATCATTCATATTTACTTAAAATCTTTCCTTACAGATTGTCAGGTCTACAGTGCACTTACTAGATTAGCCCTCATTAATGTGTACTTGAAACAAAATAACTAATTTCCTTGAAAAATAGTCTTCATTTCACACAAATACTAATTTAGATTAGCCTTTGCCAATAAATCACAAAGGTTAATAGGGCTTTATTACTCTCTATTTCTGCATGAACTAATATTTTAGAAACTCTCTTTGAATTGAAATCTGAGTGGAAGGAACAAGAAGGAACAGCTGCGACAGAACATGAAGTTACGAATTGTGGCGGCTGCTTTTAGAGAGCCAACGGGATGTGCCGACTTGAGAAGAGGGAAACAGATGTAATGGCTGCTTCCTGAGGCATTCGTGTGTTTTACAAGCCAGGACTGGAAAAGTTAAAACCCCAAATCGTTTGAAATGAAAGGCTTCCCACACTCCCATGCTGAAGAACGTCAACAAAAACCCAGCACAGACATAGATCCGAGTGCAGGTGTCGATCCGGACTGTTTGCCATTAACCAGCCTGGGACGGGCAAGTAAAGGAAGGCACAATCGGCAAGCCTGGCAGGAAACAGAAGTGAGATGCAAGATTTCGGACTAACCGGAACCGAGCGATAACGGTTTCATGAAGAAAGGGGCGCCGACACTGCGGTAAATCCGCAGGCAACTCCAGTTCCGGGAAAGAAACCTACCAAAGGCTGTTAGTGACTGAGGTCCTCATGAAATGTTGGTGCAAGTAACTAAGTTTCTAATACAATTCCAAGAAAGCAATGTAACTCAGTTTATTTAAAGTGAGAGGACTAATAGCAATTATAGATTTGCCATCAGGCAGCTTGACTTTCAAGCAATGATTCATTCTAGTGATTTATTAGAGCTGTGGTAAGAATAAAGTCAGGGCAGTGCAGTACGGAAGAGTCAGGAGAAGACGATTCTATCAAAGGCAGCGTGGCTCTCGAACTCCCCACTCCTGCATGCGAGTCCCTCACCTGCAGTGAACATGGGCTTGTCCTGCCTACCTTCCTGGTGTGGGTGAGGATGCAGTGAAATGAGGGGTGTGGGAGAACACGTGCTGATTACTAGTATGAAGCACATGCTGGTCACTAGCATAAAGCATTCTCTGAATTTCACCGAAGGCACGATGGAGACCGCGCAGGTGTTATGGAGCGAGGCAGGGCGGGAGGCGACGTGACTGTCTTCACAAAGTATTTCAGAGCCTGTCCTAAGACCTGACTTTCATTTCTTAATATAAAAATCTGCAGCTTCACAGGCAATAAAACAAAGCTAGGAAAGAATGACCCCTTTTCTAGATGATGACAAATGTCTTTAATAAAAGGAACCATCTCCCTACGTATACAGAGTATCAGTCTTCCTGGAGCTGAACTGGCTGTATCAGGAAGGAATAAGGGATGAAGGGCGGACAGATGAAGAACGAAGATCAGTTCTACGTTCTGATCTACATGGTAACAAATGACAGCTTCCACCTGTGTGTTCGGTGCTCGAGGGGAAAGACTCCCAGGGGGAAAACACTGTTTACATAATCTTTATAAATATCTCTCCCTTTTATCCTCATCTCACTGCGGTGTCACTACGTCAGCCGAGCGAAAAGATGGACGCCCACTCACCTCTGAAATGCAAGAAGCGCCTTTCTCTGCAGGACCTCCTGCATCCCTCGCAACGAAGCTGAAAAGGGGTCGATCCATCAGTGGCATGTTTCGGACAAGTACAAAGCTCATCACAAGAACTACACATTCCTTTGGATTATGAGCCACAAATTCTGGGTGCCCCTTCCCTCCCATATCCAAGCAGTGCAAGTGACGAGGACCACAGCAGCGGGGCCCCCGGAACAGCATGTAGAGCGGCCCAGCTTATGCGCGCGCTCTCTGAGGACAGGACAGTGGGAGGGATGGCAGCCCAGCCTGTGTCCCAGGGCCCTCGGGGCGGGCGGGGCTTCTCTCACCGTCAGTGGCCTGCAGGCTGTACGTGAGCCCCAGGGCTAAGTAGCCTTTGGCCTTGAACTCGGACGTTTTCTCTCCCGCGTCAACGACAATTTTGGCGAACTTCTCAGCCTCTTCCAGCTGAAAAACCAGACACGTTAAGAACAATGACAACCTGCAGAATTTCCAACACGAGTTACCAGAAGCATCGGTGGCCAAGAACGCATTTCTGATGAGTCACCGTGAAAATGACTCCCAGATCTCCCAAGTCCACTGTGGTCATTCTGTCTCTCTATCGGGGCCCTCTGACAGTTCTGTCTCTTTATCGGGGCCCTCTGACAGTTCTGTCTCTTTATCGGGGCCCTCTGACAGTTCTGTCTCTCTATCGGGGCCCTCTGACAGTTCTGTCTCTCTATCGGGGCCCTCTGACAGTTCTGTCTCTCTATCGGGGCCCTCTGACAGTGCTGAGGACCCCACCTCGCCTTTTCCCGCTAAGGTTTGCCTACTGATCTCAGCCTTCTTTTCCAAAGTCGCTCTCCTCCTTGGTGAGCGCCTCTCCTTTCCTCCTTTTCCTTTTTACTGACTGGCTCTGCGAGAGGCTGTGCAAGGTGCTCAGAAGTTGAATTTTATATACAGGGGTGGGCAAAAGCAGTGAGTGTGCGAAACAGTTTTATTCTTGCATTATTACTTATGAATTATTGCATTATTTGTATTACAACTGTGAACCAGCATTGCCTACCTATACAGAATTGTCTTGTGTTTGGGTCTTACCTTACTTATTTATTTTTAAAAAATATAATGAATCCATGGCTGCTTGGTTTCTCTTTCGTATAAGCGGTTAAAAATGCCAAAACTGCATCTGCTTATTCTGCACCGCTCAGTGCATGGACCTGGCACCTGTAAGCTGCACCCACAATGAGACCTTCCGCAGGATATTAGAGGCAGATAGTAAGGTCTGTTCCTTCGAACTATGGCGAATGTTGATGCTATTTGGGCTGGGTGACGGGACATGGCAGCTCATTACACTCTGTGGCAGTGGGAAGTTTTACTAATAAAAATATATCCAGAAAAGATTTGTTACTCTTATCTTTTAAAAAAAAAAAAGAGTAGGATTATTTTAAGCGTTGGAGACGTGTCACCGTCATGAGCAATGTCATGCTGCAGGGAGGGCAGCGGTCACAGCTGGGGCTCCGTGTTTTCAAACGGAGGGGCTGGGTCCACCCCTGCGCCCTGTCCTGCGCCCACTCCGCCGCCGCCCACCCTGCCCCCACACTGTGGCCCCACTCGCCGAAACCTGCCCAGATTTTCACGACTCTCTGCCTCAGGCGAGAGCCTGCTCTTTCAAAATGTCTTTTCCTCCCACTTTTTACCAGATACAAGGCAGAACACTTTCTTCACAAGGCTTACTTTTGTCCTGTTGGGTGAGAATAAATGGGGGGGGGGGGGGGGGCGCGCAGGACACAAGCAGCAAGGACCAAAACGGTAAAAAACCTGAGCAAGTCTCCCCAGTCTCCTGGGGAAGTTCTTCTTATCACTAATCTGTTATTTTGTTTGTTCTTTGTTGCTCCTCACCTAGGATATTTTTCCCACTGCTTTTCAGAGTGGGAGAGAGGGATGCAGGAAGGAAGAGAAGTGGGCGCAGCGGGGAGAGAGAAATATCGACGTGAGAGACATATCGACTGGTTATCTCCTACACGTGCCCCCAGTGCGGAGGGAACCTGCAACCCAGGTATGTGCCCTTGAACCTGAGACCCTTTGGTGGGAGGGCCGGGGCTCCGGCCAGGGCTTCCTTCACCAATCTCGATGTGCAATCCAAGAAAAGAAAGTAAAACGGCATTGTATATGGCAGTGACCACCATCTCTGAGCTCAGATTTTGGAGGTACTGAAAGTGTTACAAATCACACTATTCCCAAATCCTAATCTGAACAGGATACCTGAAGAGGGAAGTGGGGTGAAGGCAGAGGGAAGAAGGGAGTTGGGTTCGGCCTGTCCGGTGTGGCTCAGTGGCTGAGCATCGTCCCACGCACCAGGAGATCCCCGGTTGGACTGATTCCCAGTCAGGGCGTATGCCTGGGTCGTGGGCTTGTCCCCAGCAGGGGGTGTGCAGGAGGCAGCCGACCCATGTTTCTCTCTCATAGATGTTTCTAGCTCTCTCCCTCCCTCCCCCCAGCTCTTCAGCCCTATGTTAGCTTCCACTGCCAGATGTATCTGAGCATGAATTCCCACTCTATCGTTTCTACTTTTCCAGCACATTCCCATGAAAAAGGAAAACTGGCATCCACCGGGAACGTGCTGATTCCCCCCAGTCTGGGGGGAAGGAAGGGGGAAAGATGGGGAGGCCAGAGGAGCCGGGGTCTGGGGCTCTGAGCAGCCTGTGTGTGTGCAGCTGGTGAGTCACTGCGCTTTCCTCTCTGTGTGTGGAAATGCCGTCGCTGGCAGCCCTGCCCTGGGTACAGCCAGCTACTCACCCAGTGCAGGGAGCCCGTGCACAGGCCAGCTACTCACCCAGTGCAGGGAGCCCATGCACAGGCCAGCCACTGACCCAGTGCAGGGAGTCCATGTACAGGCCAGCTACTCACCCAGTGCAGGGAGTCCGTGCACAGGCCAGCTACTGACCCAGTGCAGGGAGTCCATGTACAGGCCAGCTACTCACCCAGTGCAGGGAGCCCATGCACAGGCCAGCTACTCACCCAGTGCAGGGAGCCCATGCACAGCTTGGCGGCCAGCTACTCACCCAGTGCAGGGAGCCCGTGCACAGGCCAGCTACTCACCCAGTGCAGGGAGCCCATGCACAGGCCAGCTACTCACCCAGTGCAGGGAGCCCGTGCACATTTTGGTGGCCAGCTACTCACCCAGTGCAGGGAGCCCATGCACAGCTTGGCGGCCAGCTACTCACCCAGTGCAGGGAGCCCGTGCACAGCTTGGCGGCCAGCTACTCACCCAGTGCAGGGAGCCCGTGCACAGCTTGGCGGCCAGCTACTCACCCAGTGCAGGGAGCCCATGCACAGCTTGGCGGCCAGCAGTGGGATGGTGGCGTCATCGGGCTTCAGCCGGATGCATTCCTTCAGCACCTTCACGGCACGGGCAGACTGGGCAAAGGAGAGGGTTTCTGTAAAACTCGGAATGTTTGACAGAACCAGACACTAAAAGTTCCCCCAGGGGGTTCTCCGTTAGCTGTCCTCCTAACTCGGTTTTCCCATGGGAGCCAAACCCCGCAGGGGCCTGGGATGGCAACAGCCAGAACGTGGGGCTCCTGAGTGACAGGGGCATAAACTGGGGTGAAACCCATGGAAAGGCTTCCCTGGAGTCACCCTCATTTTCTTCCTTCCTGGTGTTATTATAAAAAACAAACTGCTTATAGCATATTGTACTAATATTCTGTCTCCACCGAGCCCAAATAACCTCATGTCTGAACAATTCGCTAATTCAATCGTGGCAGATCCATTAAATGGCCCAAATTAATTCTCTCTATGGAGTATGTGCCACATGGGGGTGCTATCCTAAGCACCAGTGGGACTTATTTACCCAATAACCGCTCTAGAAGTAGGCCCTTATTATTACGACATTTCACTGAAAAGGAAAGGCACGGCGACCTGCCCTGGGTCACACAGCCCAGACCTCAGCTCTGGCACTTTGACTCCAAAGCTGACGTTTTTCAACTAACATCAGACACATCCCGACATAAAGAACTACACGACCTCCCTGCACACACACCCCCCCCCCCCCCCGCCCCCAGGAATCAGTTTATGCTCCCAACTGAGCGAGAGGGATCATGGGGGAGACAGGCGGGGAAACTGGCCTGTTCAAGCCACACCGGCACAGGACCAAGTGACAATGGCGAGAAAAAGGCTGATATTTCAGAATGCTTCTTGTTGTTGATGTGTCCGTGTCGGGCCCAAATAACTGAACTCGATCATTCATTTATAAGTGACCGACGGGCGGACTCCCTATGGCTGGTTTCCCGCGACGGCTGCCACCGCCCCTGGGATGGAAAGGCGCTGCCGGTGGACGCGGAGAACCGCACGCCGAAGGGGGACTCACTTTTCCGGCCGCCATGAGCGACAGAGCGAACTGGTACCAGAGGTGGAACTCCTCGAAGGCGAACTTCATGGCTCTCTCCAGGCACTGGCGGGGGAGAGCAGAGGCAGACAGTGAGCCTGGCCGCCGTCACACGCCACGCGAGTCTGGGTCCGCGCCCGCTGCGGTGAGGCCTGCAGCTTCTGCGTTCAAGGAAATCTCCCACCAAATCTCCCACCTCTCCCCCGGGGGAGCACGCACCGCGCCAGACGCCAAGACAACCCACCGCCGATGAAGGCGCAAGCCTTGGTCCTGGGGAGTTTTCCCTCCCCTGCGAGGAAGAGGCAGGGGCGCAAACAGCTCCAACACAAGGCCCCGCCTGGCAGTGGGCGAGATGGGGTGTGGGGGGAGACCTAACCCAGGTCGGGGAGGTGGGGACTGGGGATGATGGGGGAGGCAGGTGTTATGGAGAGAACACCAAGCAACGGAAAGCTAACTGGACTTAGAAACTGACTTAGGGAAGGGGACAGAAATGACGGAGGAGGAAACAAGAATAATCACAATGGCTGAGACTGGGCAAAGGAGCCGGTATGTGGGGAGAAAGGGTGGATGACGAGGAAAAGTAAGGTGTGTCCTACGAGAAGTGGTCAACACCAATTGTTTTGCGGATGAACAAAAGGTGCAGTGGCTGACACCATCTGTTCCGAATCCAAAGCGAGATGCTTGTTTTTGTTTCCTTAACAAGTGGTATGGACTGAGAGCTGTGACCCCCTAACCCCCCAATTTCATATGTTGAAACCTCACCCCCAGGGCCGGTGCAGGAAGGTGGGGGCTTTGGAAGGTGATTGAGTCATGAGGGTAGAGCCCGATGAACAGGATTCGTGCCCTTATAAAGGAGGAGAGGTCACTCGACCCCCCCGCCGTGTGAGACATCAAATCTGCTGGAGCCATGTCCTGGCCTTCCAGCTCCAGAACCGGGAGAAACAAGCATTTGTTGTTTATAAGTCTCTCGGTCTGTGTATTTTGTTATAGCAGCCTGGACGGACTGAGACAGTTTTTGGATAACGTGGGCTATGGAGCCAGGACACGTTCTAGCAGCTGCACCAGAGCTGCCTCACTTGGTCATGCTGACCCCACGAGGTCCAGGCAGGTACTTTCTGTTCCGCCGCTCACAGACGTGGAAGCCGGAGCCCAGACCGCTGCATGCCGTGTGAGGTCCCAGCGGGTTCTGGTGGAGCCAGGATCTGAACCAGGCGGCTCTCAGCACCACACCGCTGCTCCGACACGCCACTCCCACCTTCCAGGCCCACTCACACTGCACAGAGCAAGATACAACTAACGAGAAGGCCCCAAAATGCCACAGGGTGCCCGGACTATTTCTGAGATCCGGCAAGATCTTTTACTGTTAATGGGGCATTGCTCCCTTGGCCTTTTGGGGACCCCTGAGGCTACTGAGGACTGAAGTCTTTCCAGTTTGCAGAATTTTCAAGAAGCCTCAGATCCCACACTACCCACCAGCACCGCCGCGTGAGGATGCCGCACCCGGCCCACCTCCAGGCGCTCAGCTGGCGTGAGTCCTGAGTCACGTGTTTCCTCCACATTCACTGCCGAATCGTGCACGGACCCCTCCCGCCTGGGCCTCTTTCTCGTAACGATAACAACTGATAGCCCACAGTAAGCCCACAGGGGTTTCCCACAGGGAGTTCAGGAATCAAGTCCACAATGACGAACTGGCCCCTCATCCTGATTCAGAGGGCTCTGGGCTCTGGCATCACCACTCCTTCTTCCTCTGGGCTCCTGGCATCGTATATACGGCGATGCGCTGCTGGAGAGAGTGCCCAGGCAGCTGCAGGTGCTCCCGAAGTCTCAATGCCAAGCACTCCGCTTGGTCTACAACCTGTCCTCCCCAAGTCCCTGCAGATGTCCTGGTTACGTAACTCCCCACGCAGCTCAGGTCAACATTCCTCAGTCACGGAAGGAGGCCCCCTCCCAAAGAATGCCCCCAAGAAAACCAAGAACTTGGGCTGGCACTGGGCATTTGCCATCCACAACATCCACCCCCTAGAAGGGGTGTTTCCTCACCCCAATTCTCTTTGATTACTCCTGTTCAGCATCTTAATCATAGTGCTATGTAATAAAGTAAAAATTCCCAGTTTTAATAGAGCAAGGAGATTGGGGACAGAATATCCTATCTAATAAAAGAGTAACATGCAAATTGATCGTACCTCTGCTACACCCACAAGCCACGCCCGCCAGCCAATCAGGAGCTAATATGCAAATAAACCCAACCAAAATGGCTGCAGCCACAGAGTAGGAAGGAGGCTTGGGTTTCCCCAGCAATGGAGGAAGCCAAGCTTTCTGCCTGCCCTTGCTGGCTAAGGCCTCCACACCGGGCTACAAAGTTTTAATTAAGAATCCCAACAGAAATGGCAGCAGCCATGGAGTGAGCAGAAGTCTTGGCTTCACTCCAGGCTACAAAGCTTCAATTGTAGAAGATAAATAAATCCCAGATTCTAGGGCCTTCACTTGGGTTGCTGGGGGGCATGGCCAGCCTACAAACCACCATAGGCCCCTTGCCCAGGCTGCCCCAAGCCACCATCCAGCAAGTGAACCCCTATCCTTCAGAGCAAATCAGCTGGCCCCACCCATGCACCAGGCCTCTATCCTATCTAATAAAAGAGTGATATGCAAATTGACCATCACTCCAATAGGTGTTAAAACCTATATAATTCTATTGAACAATGTCACCCAGTAAATTCAATAAAAAAGAAAAAAAAAAGGAGACACAGGAGTTCTGTGCATGTTGGGGGCCTTTAAGAGGCGGCTTCAATCGCCCAGGCTCAGCTGGCTGACAGCCGGGAGAGGACAGCAGTTGCAGGGTGTTGGGGTCACACTTAACCCAAACCCCTTCCCCCCAGCCACAGGGTGGTTATGGGGCTCCATGAAGTAATGTTTTAAATGCACTGAAATGCCTCGAAGACTGTCTGGCTCAGAATGGATGCTACGAACACGTTACTGGTGATGTAGCTGTTATGAAACAAAGAAGAACAGATCCTGTGGGCTTGGGGGTTCTACATGAAGGGGGAGTGCAGGAGAGAGAGGGGAGCTCTGGGCAGGGGGCAGGGGATGGCAGACGGGGGAGGGTCTGGAGCCTTTGAGTGGAAAGGAGCGATGAGAGAAGGCGCTGGCCCTTCTTCCCTTCCGGTGTCCAGTGAAGAGGGGAGCCTGTGGGCCTGGGAGAGGGATCTGGAGTCCTCCCTGGGCCTGCAGGTCCCTGAGTCACCCACCCAAAACAGCAGTGGCCTCTCCAAATCATCCCCTTACCAGAAGCGAAGATGGATTTGGCAGTAGGATTATTTCTACCAGGAAAGACAGGCCCGTTTGCTGTAATCACCATGCTACGGCCACCTCTCCAAAGCCCAGACCACATTCATCTGATGCCACCAATACTTGGGAGCATTAGGCTCTAAATGGCATCCCAGTCATCTGCGTGGTAAACTGTCCCCTGCAAAACCATTTCCTGTGGTCGCAGCGTACCCTTTCCCGGCTGTCACCGTGGCTTTTCATAAATCAGCCGTCTCCGAGGGGGCACAGGAATGAGCCCTTTGGAATGAGAACGGGATTTAGCAATTACCTTCCTGGCAGGCAAAGCCCAGTGACATGTACCGGGCACATGGCAGCGACAGCTGTACAGCAGCACAGCAAGGGACGCCAGAGTCTATTTTTGGAATTTCGAGAGGGAGACTCAGCATCCAAGAGCCCGTGGAGGAGGGGGCAGTAACAAAATAATCAGATTTGGCCTCAACTTGAGCCTGGAGCTGAAGTCTAAAATTCATCACCATTAAAACAGAATAAGTAACATGGTGCACGATCTTCACTCCTCGCCTCCGTGGACAGGTTGGCCGAACCCTGAGAGTTCTCATAGCACAGATCCTTCCATCCATCAGGAAGATTTTCTTTTCTACGTCCTCAGTGCTCAATGGGCCAGCTAACAAATGTAATTCTTGGCAGTGTTTCTTAATTAAGATGGTATATGGATAATATTTCGTGCCTTTATTTTTAGCAATCAAAAACTAAACAGTTTAGCCATGGTGGGCCATTGTCTCGAACCCACACAATGGCATAATCAGAGTACGCTGAGACCCCTGAGGTGATGTGGACACATTTTTACTTTATGGATGAGGAAGCCGTAAGCAGGAGAGGAGACAGCACCTGCCCGGGCCACACAGCCCTTTTAGGGTTTAGAACCCAGGTCTCAGGATGCTCAGTTCAGAACCCTTATTTCTGAATTAACTTAAAAAAAATTAAAGTGGAATTTGAGCCCTAGCTGGTTTGGCTCAGTGGATAGAGCGTTGGCCTGAGGACTGAAGGGTCCCAGGTTCGATTCTGGTCAAGGGCATGTACCTTGGTTTTGGGGGTGTGCAGGAGGCAGCTGATTGATGTTTCTCTCTCATCAATGTTTCTGGCTTTCTATCCTTCTCCCTTCCTCCCTGTAAAAAAAATCGATAAAATATATTTTTTTAAAAAGTGGAATTTGATAGATCTAATTCACAAGAGTCCAGGAAACGTTTCTAAGAACATGCTCATGGGGTTCTGGGCTGCAAATAAAAAACCCTCCCACCCACATGTTGAGAAAACACAGGTGGTTCCCATCAACTCTTGCTCAGAGTTTCCTCCCCTTGAGTTCAAAATAAAATAGCGCAAACCCCACCTTGGCGTCCCTCTCCCATTTCTCTTTTTGCATTAAAACAGCGACACTGCTCCGAGCAGAGCAGCCTCACAGCCGTTTTGCTCTGGCCCGCGCTTAGGTTAACGTGCACCATGGCCCCTGGCCGCGGTGGGGGGCGGAGAGGGTGGGCTGCTTCTCAGAGGTCACAGACTGGATTACAGAACTGAATGCTGGTCACCGTCCTTCAGCGTGCTCTCTGCTCAACTAGATGATGCCTCTTGATCAAGTCTGCACGGCGAGGGGAGGGTCTCCGGGATCGCTTTTGACTACACACTCCACCTGCTGTTTCTGCTGATATTGCTGTTCTTTGTTATTCTTGCAAAATGAATCTCTAAATTCAAGAAATTCACCTTTTGGTCTTTTTCTGTTTTCAGTCTGTCTTCCCTGGCTTGGGGCTTCAGGTCTGAACCTTCAACCACAGCTGTCGCCTCACCCACACAAGGTCTGAGGGAGGGAAGTAAGGAGTGGCTGCTAGAGCAGCCAGGGGGTGTCATTACAGCATAGGTGCTCGGTGAATGCCCGACTGAAGGAACAAATATGGATGGAGTGGTAGCATATCCTTTATGATAAGCCACGGGCAAACGAGAAAGCACTATGAGGAGTGTGGCCAAAGGCAAAGAATTTGGAGATTATGCCATGTCAGGTAAACCATGGCCTGAGGGCCAAGTCTGAGCTGCTGCCTGCTTTCAGTCCAAAAGCTAAGAATCATTTGTAGATGAGCACTTGCCATCAATTTGTAGAGCGGGCATGCTGACTTTGAATCCAGACTAAATAAAATGCTACCCCATTCATCTTATTGCACCTGTATTACAAAAGGTGTAATCACTCTCGTATGTTAATCTAATCAATAAATATGTTGTGGAAATTTGGTTTCTCTCTTGTTATACCTACAAACATCCTTGATTTTGGTTCTTGCTTCTCAAAACTTAAAACATTTAGTACTGGTCCTTTTTAGAAAAGTTTGTCAACACCCACAGTAACAATGGAGCACCTGATGCCATTGAGGCAGGACTGACTTGCCCTATTGTTTCAAAGACACAGAACAGGTACAAGTTACAAGGAGACAATTTCAGATCAATCCTTTCTAATAACCCAAGAGAAATGGAATGGTATGCCTTATATACCAAGACCTGTGCTGGCTGTTTTAGACCTATGGTCTCGCTGAGCTTCACACCAGTCTTTGAGGGGGAAGCCAGAGTAGGTAAGTATCTTTCCCAAAGTTGCATAGCTAGGAAAGGGCAGCATCAGGATTTGAACCCAGACACGCCTGACCCCAAAGCTGAGTTACTTCACTATGCACACTATGCAATGAAAGACACGACTAAGGGTCATTACAGAGGGGATTTTTACATTAGAAAGCAGATTATCAACACCACCAATAAGAACAGTAGCATACATTTTGCGTACACTATCTCTTTAATCATCATAATAACCATTGGAGGTAGGTCCTAGTATTACCTGTATTTTCTGCATACAGGTTTAAAATTAAAGGAACCCTTTCAAGTTCATAGTTGGCATGTAAAGTAGCAGAATTGAGAAGTCAAACTCAGACCTGATATCAAAACATGAGATATTAAGATGGCAATACTACAGTTTCAATGAAACCTTGATCAAGCCAATCCTCAAATGCACATGGAATCGCAAGGAGCCCAGGACAGGCAAAACAATCTTGAAAAAGAGCAAAGTTGAAGAATTCACATTTCTTGATTTCTCAAAGTTCACAACAAAGCTACAGCTATTGTGGTACTGGCATAAGGATAAACATATAGGGTGATAAAATAGAACTGAGATTGCAGTAAAAAACACACATTTATGGTCAGCTGATTTTCAACAAGGGTGCCAAGTCCATGGGGAAAGAACAGTTTCAATGAATGTTAGGACAACTAGATTTCCACATGCAAAAAAAAAAAAAAAAAAAAAAGAACTTGGACACCTACTGATACCATATATAAAAATTAACTCAAAATGACCAACAACCTAAACATATTATAAAATTGCACTCCCTGACTAAGTGAGTGTTTGGCTTGGGGATGGGAAATGTCCCTTCGGTACAGGGACATTTATAAAAATTATAAAATCCTCACAGAAAAACATAGGAATAAACTTTCATGACCTTGGACTTTCTTGCACTTGGCAATAGATTCTTAGATATGATACCAAAAACAACAAAAGAAAAAAATTGATATACTAGACTTTATCAGAATTAAAAACTTTTGTGCATCTTATGACATCATAAAAAAAAGACAAACTGAAAAATGGGAGAAAATAGTTGTTAAGGGTTTATTATGCACAATCAATAAAGAACCTCTATAACTCAACAACAAAAAGAGAAGTAACCCAATTTGAAAATGGGCAGAAGTTTTGAATAGACATTTCTCCAAACATAATACCCAAATGGCCAATAAGCACATGAAAAAATATTCAGCATCAGTCATTAGGGAAAAGCAAACCAAACCCACAATGTGATACCACCCTGCACCCATGAGAATGGCCATTAAATCAAAGACAACAACAAAGGTGCAAGTGTTGGTGAGAATTCAGAGACACCCCTTGCATCAGGGAAGGTGAAATGGCCCAGCACTGGGAAAGAGTTTGGTGGTCCTTCAGAAAGTGAGACCTGGAATGACAACATGACCTAGCGATTCCACTCTTGGGTATATATCCAAAAGAACTGAAAGCTGGCACTCAGATATGTTCCCTACATCATTATTCACAACAGCCAAAAGGCAGAAACAATCCATGGGTTCATCCATCAATAGATAATCAGATAAAAAAAATGAGCCTACACATTGGGCATGTATTCAGCCAATCTATATAACAAAAGTGTAATATGCTAAGTGTCCGACCAGGGGGCAGACGCTCTGACCCGTAGGTTAGCTTGCTGTTGGGGTCTTGGTCAACTGGGACTGGGAGAGAGGGCTGGACACGCCCTGGAGCCCTCCTGTGGTCCCTTGCTGGCCAGCCAGCCCCCATTGGCCCAATCCAGACTGGGTCAGAGGGCCCCTCTCACCCCGATCGCCAGCCAGGCCGAGGGAGCCCGCCTGTGCATGAATTCATGCACTGGGCCTCTAGTATAGGAATTAAGTCAGAGACATTATATCAGATGTATTATCACAACATGGCAGAACCCTGAAAACATTAGGCTGGTTTTGATATCAGGTAAGGCAGACACAAAAAAACAAGTATCATCTGATCAGGGGTTACCAGGTTATGGGGGAGGTGGGAGTCAGGAGTCATTGCTTATTGGGTAAAGAGTTTCTACATGGGGTGACGGAAAATTTAGGAATTATCACAATGGTTACACAACACTGTGAATGAAATTAATACCACTGAATTATGTACTTTAAAAAGGTTAAATGACGGATTAAAAATTTAAAAGTGAAAACCTTTTTTCCCCATTAAGGACCATATGAAGAGAGCGATGATGCTTAATTTAAAAAAGTGCTTTCCATGGCGGGCTGTAGTTGCCAGAGGCCATGGCACAGGGGCCGAGACTCCTCAGGGCAGACCTGCCATGTAAAACTGACATAGCTGGTCCCTCCTGTACAGGGCGACCCAACGCTGCCTACTGAGGGCCCATCTCTTCCTCCGCTGCCTATTTCCCAGCTTAATGACCCTCCTTTTGCCTCACACACCAGGGAAGAGGGAGCGGGATGAGAACGTACGTGGCCTGAAGCACTGGTTTACTCAGCAGGTTTTTACTGAGCACCCACCATGGACCGAACCCTCAGCCCCGACTTCCCAGGCATCTGTGGTCCACCCGGGTCAGGCCACATGGTGCCTTCCACGGACCATGGCGCCGAGGTCAAGGCCGGGTTTCCGCGGTACCAGCAGGGGCTGCGTTTAAATACCAAACTCTGATGTCAGTTGATGCCTGGCAGCCTGGTAGGCAGATCCGGTCGGATGCTCAAGCGCTTCTCTCGGCGCTCCCTGACTACGTGAGCGAGTGGCTTGGGGATGGGAAATGTCCCTTCGGTACAGGCACTAGCCAGGCAGTTCTGCCCACAGAACCATAATGTGGCTGAGATTTCCCATAAACAGATGAAAGTCAACAAGGAAAATAAAAATACCATTTCTGCCTCTGACGCTGCCATGTCTTTGCAGAGGGGACGCATGCGTCCTTCGACAGGGGCCCCTTCACAGTCTGTCAGCATGCAGCCATTAGTAGTCAAATTACAGAAACGAACCTCTTCTCGAATTGGGTTCATCCTAGAAAACAAAGGCAGCGGCTTGCTGCTTCACTTTTAATAGTGCGGGTTGTCATGCCAACCAGAGCTGCTGCGGCAGAAACCGAAGGGGAGAGTGCTCCTTCCCACACAAGCCCTTCGGCGGAACTCACAGTGAGTCTTTAGAAACGTGCAAGCTCATGGCACAGGAGACACGGCAAACACGGTGAACACGGCAAACACGGTAAACACGGCGCTTATATTTAAACCTCGGAATGAGGATGCGATGCACCTGCGTGTGGACTGCCTCTGCACCAGGCTCCCTGCCCAGCACCGGGCTGAACGGTGCCCAGAAGGAAGAAAGGCATTGCACATGGGCACACACAGACGCAGCCACCCTGGGGGTGGGCAGGAGCCTTTATCCCGAACAAACACAACGGGACAGAGAGGCAGGGAGGATGGCGTTCGTGTGCCGGGAGCTCTGCAACTACCACCAGCACAGGCCCTAAAAGCTGGGTCTGCACGGCCCGTCCGAGGGGTCTGCAGCAGGGGGACAGCGGTGAGGAGGCATGCTGGGACCCCAGCACAGGTGCCCCCCTGCCCCTCTGGTGCAGAGTGCCCAGGGGCACAGGCCCGCCCAGGAGAGGGCCCGGGGGCAAGCACGCGGCCGGCATGGAAGTGCTGATGTCGGCTCGGCACCAGAGGAAGGAGGCGTGAGGCCGTGGTGGGGAGGTGACACCTCTTCTCCCGTGGTGGCCTCGGGGCTGTCTGCCTCTGGTCATAAGAGGTCCGCTGCGTAAAGGAGGTGTCGCTGGGCAGCGTGGCCGAGGCACAGGGGACCTGCTCCCAGACCGGCCGAGGGGGATGGACCTGCTCCCATCAGCCAGGGGACGGTCTGCACAAAGAGGCGGGGGCTGACAGCCAGGCTTTCTGTCCAGCGCCCTCTCCCACATCCCGTGAGAACAAGCCCTCAGTCCCCACCCTCAGGCCTAATGCCCTCACCCCGCCATGGCCCTGATGATGAAGGGCCAATAAACTGTCCCCCCTGCTGACCTGATTGCCTCCCACTGCTGGCCTGCTCACCCCAATGGGCCCCCATCGGCCTGCTCACCCCCGCCGGCCTGATCACCCCCAACTGCCCTCTCCTCCTGGCCTGATCACCCCTAACTACCTCTGCCTCGGCCCCGCCACCATGGCTTTGTCCGGAAGGACGTCTGGAAGGCCTCCTGGTCTAATTAGCATATTACCCTTTTATTAGTATAGATACTAGTACAAGTGTCTTTGGTCAACACCAACTGCATGTCCCTTCTAATATAGGCCCTTCAAACTCAAACTCATTCCCAGCAGGCCTTGAGCAGCCAGTTCATGTCTCCGTCACTCAGAACCTCTCGCTGTACCCCCACCTGCAAATTCTGCTGCAAGTGGCCTGCTCTGGGCCCTGCCATGACCCTGCTGCACCATCGTCTTCTCTGATTAGAGGCGACCCCAAGCACTACGGGGTGACCCCTGTGCCGTGGAAAATCCACGTAAAACTTTGTCTCCCCCACAACTTAGTTGTCCCTTGGTACCTGTGGAGAACTGGTTCCTGGACCCCCTGTGGCTACCAAAATCCCGGGTACTCAGGTCACTAGTATGAAAACGGTGCCAATCAACCCGCCCAGTCCACCCTTCTCATCCGGGGACTCCCAACCTCGATGGAAGACAGTAAGGTTTTTATTTTTAAAAATTCATGTGTGAGGTGACCCGTGCAGTTCAAACTCATGTTGTTCAAGGGTCACTGTAGCCGAAACAGGTATGGCTCAGTGGATAGAGCGTCGGCCTGCGGACTGAAGGGTCCCAGGTTCGATTCCGGTCAAGGGCATGTACCTTGGTCGCAGGCACATCCCCAGTAGGAGGTGTGCAGGAGGCAGCTGATTGATGTTTCTCTCTCATCAATGTTTCTGACTTTCTATTCCTCTCCCTTCCTCTCTGTAAAATATCAATAGAATGTATTTTTTTTTTAAAAAAGGGTCAACTGTAGTCATCTTTTCATGTTTCTATTTGATCTCTCTTGATTGGAAAATTCTAGAAGCCAAAGACCTTTTGGTATACTGTGTGGCTCCCCTGGGAATGTGGTGGTGGGAGCAGTGGGTTCGCACACACTCACTGAGCTCCCGTGCTCTGTTCTGAGTGCTGTGCATGGGTTAGTGAAAACCTTCACAATTATGAGGCAGGTGTGACCCTCCTCCCTGTTTCATGGCCGGAAGACCTGAGGCCGTAGAGGCTAATAGCTTCCAGGATCACACCACTGGCCAATGGCAGAGCAGAACTCAAGACCCAGCTCTCCAGGCCTGTGCCCAGGATGCACAAGGTGCTGGCCAGGGTACCGATGCGAGGGCGAGCGATGATTGGGAATATCCACAATAAAACATGCCCGACACTACCCCGCTCCTCACACTTCCATACATTCACACTCATGAAGGCATACGAGGAAAGATGGGCAGCGGGCAGGTAACGATCCCCGAGAGTGGGGTTCCCAGGGACCTTCATTTTCTTTCCCATATTTGTACGTGCTGCTTGGCTCTTCAAGGAGCCTGCGGGGGCTGCTGCATATGGCAGACACACAAATAATGAAGTCCATTTCATTTCGGGAGAAAAGGTAAAACTAAACAAAATGAAAAGAGAGGCAAAAAGAAGGGGAGCGGGGAAGAGCCATGGGATGTTTGTTAACAGAAGGGCGGTGCGCATTCCTGGTTTAGGAGGCTCATTGATCTCGGTGCAGGAGATGCAGAAGGGGAAACGGAACATACGACCACGCCGAGTGATGACAGTGATGACCAATGACAATCGCAGGCCGAGAGAAGTAACACAGGACGTTTAAAAGCCAGCTGTCCGCCCCCCCCGCCCCCAGCGGTACTATTCACTAAAGCCAGATGCCTGCCGACTGGCAAATGGATAAACAAATTGTGATCCGATGGAATGCTATCCAACCACAAAAAAGGGATGAAGTACTGACACACGCTACAACCTTCTAAGTGGAAGAAGCCAGACGAAAGGTCATATACTGGGTGATTCTATTTATATAAAATACCCAAATTAGGGAAATCCATAGTCAGAAAGCAGATGAGAGGCTGACAGAAACTGGGGGGTGGGAGAATGGAGGCAAATCACTTAATGGGCCAGGGTTTCCTTTCAGGGCGACGGAAACGTGTCGGAGCCTGACAGAGGGGGGAGCTGCACAGCAGTGGGGAGGCACTCAAGGCCTCCGAACTGGACATCTGAAAACGGCTATGTTTACCTCATAGGAATTTACCTCCATTTAAAAACATCCGGTTAGTCTTTTAACCTAAAGTCCTGAGGAAAGTGGAAGAAAAAATTAGAATTAAAGGGGGGGAAAAAAAGAAGAAAGAAAACCCCAGCAAATGAGGGAAGCAGGACCCCCTAAGTAAGATGTGGCCTGAGACCGAGGGAGAAAGGGTCCGAGCTCAGCGAGGGTGACCATGCCTCTCTTCAGTGACCGAGCTTCCGGCTGGGACCCGTGTCCCCAGGTGCCTTCGTGTTCACCATCCACCTGCAATGCCTCCTGTTCCCATTAGAAGAGCTGAGACCACGGGGCCTAGGGAAGCTCTAACTGCAAACTGAGTAGAAACGGCAAGAAAGGTTGACACCAAGTATGGGAATCCTTTGTTCCTGGAGGCAGACCCTGCGGGGAGGCCTCCCCAGTGCCGGCCGCACCAGGCGGCAAGGGACCCGGCCGCCTCGCCGTGGACGGAGCTGCAGGTGGGCAGGGCCGCACCTGTCTCATGTGTCCCAATGCATCCCAGCCCCTGGCACAGAACAGGGGACTGCAAACATATGTGTTGACGACATGAATGCCCTCTATTTTACCAACTGACCTATAGATACAGCACAGATTTGGTGCAGAATTCAA
Source organism: Antrozous pallidus (assembly GCA_027563665.1). Lineage (NCBI taxonomy): Eukaryota > Metazoa > Chordata > Mammalia > Chiroptera > Vespertilionidae > Antrozous > Antrozous pallidus. Next base: position 103,245,633 of record CM050515.1, read on the forward strand.
AAGGCTCCCGGGGATACACCCTGATACATCTCCCTGCCCCCACCCTGCTACTTGAGCTCCTCAGGCAGCCCCTGGCAATGTCGCCATTGCTTTAAATGCAACTCCTGTAGCGACAATTCAGAACTGCGAAGGCTCGGACAACCAACGGGACCAGCCAGTGACTTGGGCGCCAGGTCACTGCCACAAGATGGCAGCTAAACGCGACATCAAGATGGGCATCATCTGATGAGAACTAGGTCACCGCATTCCGTGCCAGGAGGAAACACAGGCCCGGAGCGCCACCTGGCAGAGGGTTGCTGCTAAGGTGATAGTCGCCCCCCTGGAGTCATTCATGTCATGAAGAGAAGCCCTGGGCAGGAGTCACCCAGCCTGTGAGTAGGACAGCACCTCCAGCGACTTACACCTGTCCCAGACGCAGGCCACTCCAAGCTGGGGAAAGGCGCGCGTGAGATGGCATGAGAGCAGACACGTGACCACGCTCAGCCTGGGACCCAGAGAGACTTCCAGGGGTTCATCTGGAGGGCAAAGGTTTACCCTCAAAGAACTCCCCATGGGCTAGGGGGCTCTGTCCCTGCAGAGGGTTCCGCAGCAGATGTGAGGGGTGGGGACCAGGCTGGCCAGGAGGGGAGGGTCCCAGGAAGTCAAAGCACCTGGAGTAGTGACGAACCCAGGCCAACCCCAAGCCTGGGCACAGTCCCGGGGGGTGGGGGGTGCTGGGTGTAACAGGGACACCAGGACAGACCGCCTTATCTAGCTGGATTGGGAAGGGCTGTTTTTGAAGAACGAGTAACCACTGCCCTGTACAGTCACCAAACCACAGCCTAAAAAAAGATCCAGGCCACACAGGCAATCTGCTCTCCGCGGCTCCGGGCAATGTGGCTGCACTCTTATCTGATTTCAGCCCGTCTGTTACTGTATTTCATTCCCTGTCCTCCTGCCCGGAGGCTGTTGCAATGTGTATAAATTTAGAAAAAGAAAGATTCATAACATGAGGAAGTCCATTTTAACCAAATGAGTTGTTTTCTTTCTTTCACTAAAGAAAAGATAAAATGATCTTATACTTATTTCCCCTCTACCATCGTGGAATCTGGTGTTCTGGGCAGCAGCTCAGTTACGCATAACCACAGTGCGAGATAAAGTCAAGCTTCCATCCCAATGTTTCTTAGAAATGGGGGGAAGGAAGGAGATGACAGCACCTCACACGAGATGGTAAGCTACGAGGGCCCTTCCCAACGCAGACGCGGCTGACATGAAAGCCTGGCCCGGCTCGCCGGGCCCGACACCCCTCGCCCACAGCTGCCACTTCAGCAGGAGTTGCACAATGATGCTTTAAATCCAATCTAGCCCATTTTGTAAGGAAATTAATATCACAGACGGGTGATTGGGGGTTATGGTGGAAATGACACTAAAAGAGAAACTGCTAGAGAAATGCTCGCCTTCCCTCCCCCAAAACTCACAGCCAGTGTTTGGGCCACGGGTAGGAAGTGACCACCACTGACCGCCCCCACTAATCGCTTAGCCCCCTTTCCAGTTCACAGGGGAGGAAGCCAAAGCTAACCCCAACGCCACGTGGCTGCTGGCGACAGGGGTTCATCAGGGCCGGGTCCCTCCGCTGTCCCCGTGTTCATAGCGCCAGCATCCCCCCACCGCCTGGAAGCCGTCCGGACTCGAGGGCTCTACCTCCGACAGCATCTCAAACTGGCCTCTTCTCCCAAGAGCAATGGTCAGCAGGTCATAGACCACCGAGGCGCTCTGCAGGCTGACGAGGCGGTCGCTCCTGTGCTCGGGGATCCTGCTCAGCACAGCATCCCGGTTGGCCTGGAAGCAGCACAGAGGAGAGAAGCAGATGGTGAGGCCGCCCGCGCACACAGCCTGCCCTGTCGGGAGGCCGTCTCGGCCTCCTGCCCTGACAGCTGGGTCTGGGGACACGGGCGGGAATGGGGAAGGGGCCTGTCATCTCTGGCTGTTTGTTCAAACTCCCCAGAGCCCCACAGCACATGGTGGCACATGGCGTTCTTCAGACTGTGGGGCCGGGAGGTGTGGTCCTGGGACACGTGACCCAGTTGGCAGGTACGGGGCGGGGGGAAGGGGGGAAGATTGAAGAGCCAGTGAGTGCAAAGCGGGGTGATCTCTCCTGGGCTCAGGTTTGCTGCAGGCACAGCTGTGCTCTGGGGGCAGCAGGATCCCCGAGAAGGTCAGGCCCTGTCGCTCCTCACTCACAGATCCTGCTCTGCTGTACGTTACTGGGTGGGAGAACACCCCCGGCCCCACCCTTCCCATCACCAAATGGTGGTATCAAGTTCTATCCGTCCTACAGAGACATGCCACGCTTTTCCTCCACCGCCAAAGCCACATCCAGGTCCCCGGGTGTCATCCTCGCTGGGACAGACCACAGAGACTAGTCCGATCTTGTTCAGGGAAGCACAACGCAGATGTGTAAGTGACAGCAAGAAGCAAACAGATTTTTATTTTAAAGACGTTACCACAGAGGACTCGAGAGAACACCGTGCCTATTTCACATGGCCACTGCTCAACGAGGAAGACAGCGGGCACACTGGAGCCTATTCATCTCGTCTATCTGGACACCAAAGGCTCCTTGCAGCAACCTGTTTTCATTACCTTTGAAATGTAATTTCTCTGCAGATTGCTCCAGACAAACCCATGCAGGAGACTCTAACCACTGGCTCCTTTTCCTCTCTCCGCCTGGTCGGGAGTTAGAATCAATAGATTCTCCTGTCCTTCTCCCCTGTTAACTACCAGAAGTCTCCAGATCTACCCGTCCCTGGAAGCACGAAAAGAGACCCCCAGCGCCGAAACCGGTTTGGCTCAGTGGCTAGAGCGTCGGCCTGCGGACTGAAAGGTCCCGGGTTCGATTCCAGTCAAGGGCATGTACCTTGGTTGCGGGCACATCCCCAGTGGGGGGTGTGCAGGAGGCAGCTGATCGATGTTTCTCTCTCATCGATGTTTCTGGTTTTCTATCCCTCTCCCTTCTTCTCTGTAAAAAAAATCAATAAAATATATTTTAAAAAAAGAGACCCTCAGCTCTTCCTATGAAAGTGGTCACGCAGACAGCAGGGCCCCCTGTCCAGGCAGGCTGACGTCTGTCTTCCTGCCTGACATTCAGGAAGACCGAGCACACCTGCTCTCTCACTAATGAGGTGAAAGGGTTTCTCTCTGTGAGTTCGGGGCGTTTGCTGTTAGCCACCCATCAGCACTCACTCACTTCAGAACTCCTCGCTCCCAAATGTCAAAGACAAATAAGAACATTTAAGTCAGGCCACGTCCTTCAGAGTGAGTCATCGCCTATGGAAATAGGCTGATTCTGAAGGTTTTATCCTTAAATTGTTCTTGTTAGGGGTGGCTTTTAAGCCAACAAAAGAAGCTCGGGAGGGAAACAGGGCTTGCTGTAAGTGGTCTCATTTTATTTATTGGCTACAAATGCTCCATGTTGAGACCAGTGCCGGGAAGAGAACAAAACAAAATACTATTTAAGAGAAATTTTCAAGTTATGCCAAATGCATTCTTTTCTTTGTTAATTTTTAGAGAAAGTCCATGGTTTTCTTTTGAATAAGAAGCTATAATACAGAACCTTAAACTGATCCACAAATAATAATAAAGATCCCATGGTATTGTGTAAGTGTTGGTTGTGCAAATATACTATTAGTCCCAACGGCTCCTTTCTCCTGGGAAAAACTCATTGGATTCGAGGCGAGAAAGCAGTACAATTCCCAATGAGTTCTGTAGGTGGAGAGACAATAGACGAATTATGCTTCTAAGATAAAGTCAGAACCGACAAAAACTACAATTTTCCCAAGTACTGAAAAAAACACACACACGCCAAAGAAACAGCAATTCTCATTTTGGTTCTGAAATTGAGCACATTCTTTTTCTGTCCAAAAACAGAAAAATCAAGGAGTCAAGGAACACGAAAAAGGATTTCCAAAAGCAACTTAATTTAGGTTTCTACCTACATAATCACGGAGTGAATGGACATGAGGACCTCTAGGTCAGTGGTCGGCAAACTCATTAGTCCACAGAGCCAAATGGCAACACTACAACGATTGAAATTTCTTTTGAGAGCCACATTTTTTAAACTTAAACTTCTTCTAACGCCACTTCTTCAAAATAGACTGGCCCAGGCCGTGGTCTTTTGTGGAAGAGCCACACTCAAGGGGCCAAGGAGTCGCATGTGGCTCGCGAGCCGCAGTTTGCCGACTATGGTCTAGGTCCTCTCAGGTCCTAGGCATTGGCCATTCGCTCAGGTGCTGAGCACACGTAGGGGCTTGCCAAGGGGGGACATTATCATTTCGGTTGGGAACCTCATCCTTCATATTTGTTGACGTCACCGGATTTCACCAGCCCCTGGAGGATTTCCGGAAACTGAACACCACAGAGACAGATCTGGCTGTCTCGGAGGGATCTCCATTCTGAGCCTATGAGCTCCTCGCACTTCAGTGAAGGAGCAGGAGAGAGGGAGCCATCATTCCCACGGCACAGCATTTTCGAGAGAGGGCCGTGTTTCCCAGATCCCAAAAGAACACGTGCCTGACAATGGAACTCAGTATTTCCCATCAGAACCGTCCCAGAACCCTAAAACGTGTGGTCACCACGCTTCCAGAACTTTCCCAATGTAACCAGCCAGGTTTGGCCCCCGGACACTGACTGCTGAGTTGTGAAGAGTGCAGCTTCGGGGGCAGGGGTGTCGGCGAGGAGGCCACCGCGAGCCGGCCCATCGAAGAACTGATGACAAAGCACAGTGAGACCTGTCCCTGAATGTGCCCGGCCGCCCACACGCGAGTGCCGTCCCCGCCCGCGCCTCGGCGGCGGAGAGGAGGAAAGTGACACCGGGCTGAGCTACCAGCTGACAGGCGGGAAAGATGAGCCGGCGGGGCAGCCTGTCTCCTTGGGAGGAAGGCAGGCCAGTGACGTCAAAGAGCTCCCCCGGAGAGAGAAGTGGTAACTCAAGCAGTCCTGCTCCTGTCAACATCTCGGGGTCATTGCACGGAACCAGCAAACCCAACGCTTTGGATCGAGTCAAGGAAGCTGCCCTCCCAGACCACGTCTGGCCCCCCTGAGCCCTCCCTCCGGCACGTGGCACACGCACACCCCCCTGCCCATTTCTAAGCCTTTCTCGCCCGAGTGCATGTCAGGGCCCCCTTTAACCGGTGTGCTTGGGCTGGGCGAGAAGGAAACACTTCTCTCAGTGGGGCTAGGATTCGTTCTGCTCCTCCCTGGTCCTCCTGTCCTCCTGTCCGCCAGGCGCGGTGCGGGGCGTGGGAGGGGACAGCGCGATGCACCATCTATGGGGAAGACCCCTGCACTGTGAGTCCAGGCGCCTGCTCGGGGCCTCGGGCTCCCCCCGGGGAAAATGAGTGAATGGACAGGAGGACCTCTAGTCCCAGGCGCTGCCATTCTCAGGGGCTGGGTGTAACTACCGTATTTTCTGGCGTATAAGACAACTGGAGCTGATGATGACAGGAGGAAGATAACAAACAATAGAGAGCAAGTGCCGGGCAAGTCCCCGGCGAGTTAGCAACGCCCATCATAACTCCAAGCTACGAGGTTTTTTTTTACACCCGGTGTATAAGACGACCCCCAACTTTTGAGAAGATTTTCCTGGATTTAAAAACTCGTTTTATATGCCGGAAAATACGGTACTGTAACCCGTATTGCTCCTGAAAGATGCAAGCAGGGGCTGTCACGCAGGAGGATATGCAGAGTGGAAAACCAGTAAATGATGAGCAAGGAAATTCCACACCTAAATGTGATATCCTGGCCAAACACGAAGAAAACACTCAGAGGAATTTAGGGCCTGGCAAAAGCGCCCTTCCAGCGGCAGAGCCAGTGACAGGAGTGCGGCTCCTGGCCGGGCGAGTAGGGCCCGGGAGCCGTGGGAGCCTGGGGAGGAGCCTGTGCAGAGGCCCAGGCGATTTCACCTGAAAACCAGAGGTTCAAACATACAAGTGATTTCTCTCCAGACTCTCCCTCCCTCCACGGCAAATCGAGAAGGCTCAGAAAGTTTACCCTTCGGGGCTTCTTTCCTTGGCCAGGATCTGCGATGGTCATTTTAGCTCTAGTTTACCTATAGTATATGCTTGTGCTAGTGTTCCAGATATACGTGGTGGATAAAGGAATAAACTCAGATGCCTATTGCTAGGGGGAGAAGCTCCATGCTCCGGGGGGACCAAGGAATGTCTACCCAGTTCAAGAAGTAAGAAGCATCCCTCCTTTTAAGCCTCTACTGTTTCTTCCCACCCAGGTTATCCCATCTATTTTTCTCCCAAGGAAAAGGGTCACTATACTGGTGGAGTAGCCATCTCAAAAAAGGGACTATAGGAATAGGGGAGAAGAAAAAGGTAAAAACACATTCTACTTACCATAGATTCACTGATCAGCAATAACAACAGGGCTTCTTCAGTATTTTCTTGAGGGCAAAAAATGCTGTAATAAAGAAAGACAGCTTTGATGTAGGGCAATCTCAAAATAACACAAAATCCTTGACTGGGAGCAGGACAAAATGCTAAAAAGCTTTAAGATTTTTATATAGAACCCATGGAAAGCAGTGTCATTTGGACACTTGAGTTAATTTGCTTATTTCTATGGTAATCTATGGAATTTGTACGTTCTAACTATACATTTTAATAGCAGGCAGCAGGGTAAAGTAAAGCTGTAAAAACCAATTTGAAAGTCCAAATAAATGTAAGCTTGTGATAGAAGCAAAAATTTAGATTGCTACAAACTGACATTATCTTCCAGCATTCTCCTAAAGCCGTTCTGAAGGTGTGATTGCAGTAGTCTTTTTTACCTCTTTCTTGCTAACTGGCATATCTTGTATTGTCCTTAAGTTGAAATAAGAGATGGGAAGGAATTTTAGAGTTTGAATAATTTCTAGAATTCTGTAAGAGCGTAGTGAGCTATCTTTCTTAACCACGTGTTTTATTATGGGGTGGAATGCAAGATCTAACTGTGTAATTAATCAGTTTTACGGGATTTGGCTGAACTCTAACATTTTGGATTATATAAAAAGCTTTTAAGCACAATGTTGCTCAAGAATAGAGAACAATAAAAACCAAACAGAGCCCAAATATGCATTCTCTATATCCTATATTGTATGCTTTGAGCATTTAAAAAAACACATAGTATTTCCCCCTCTCCCCCCCGCCCCCTGATCTGAAACTCTAAAATCCTTTGAGTAGAATTGAGTGTTACCACAACTGGGCCAAACTCAACTCTTTCTCATGGATTGGAACAGGAGTGCAAGAAAGATGAACCTGGTTAGTAAAAACCTCTTGGGTGTTTTGGAGAGGACTAAATAAAAACTAAATTTATCCTCTCGGGGGGTAACACTACAATCATTTAACTTAAGAGATTAAATGATTCACACACACACACACACACACACTCACCCCATGGCAAAAAAAAAAAAAAAGTTTTTCCAAATTATTATAAATTCTTGCTCTCTTTGAAGAGTTGGCAACTTTTATATTGTATCAAAGGACCATGAAAAGCAAGACAGACAGAGTACAGTGCCTCGTACTCTCCCCAAGTCTGACTTCCCTGCAGGTAAGCAAACCACCTGTGGAAGGCTCCCATGGATCTTGCAGGGCTAAACTTTAAGGAAAAGGCTAACCTTTAAGAAACAAAGAGCAAGATTCTGGAATCGGCAGTGCCATCCTTAAAGAGGCAGCTTAAGGTGATCTGAGATTTGAGAAGAAGGAATACTTTTTCCTCCTTAAATTCAGATACAGAGCCTATGGGCTTTGAATCAAGAGTGTGGGGTGTGTGTGCGTGTGCGTGTGTGTGTGTGTCCACCCAGTGATCATGTCCTGATATCCTGGCTTGTGCTTACATGCGATCATTAAGCATTTTTCATGGCTAGCCAGCCCTGCATGGTCCAGACTAACTGAAGAGAGAGAGCCCATGCTAATTGTGATTCAGCACCAGCCAATTCAGCCATGGGTAATCCCCAAATTCCACTTGAGCCATCCAGACCGCTTAAATGCGTGCTTGTTATTTTTACCAGAGCTGCTAATAAGTAGCACATTGATTTTAATTCCACTTCCTCTACCCTTCCTTTGGAGCCAGGCAAGATGGAGACCCAGGAGTTACAAAGCTCTTGGGGCTGGTGGGAGAAGTGGGGGCTGGAGGGAGAAGTGGGGGCTGGTGGGAGAAGTGGAGTTTGGAGGAAGAAGTGGGGACTGGTGGGAGAAGTGGGGGCGGGAGGCAGGAAGGGTAGTTTTAAGAGGCATGCCTGAAAAAAACGACACGCTGGAATGCTCTCTCAATAACTATAAATTCTCTAGACCCATTTCTGGCCATTCCTTCTCTCTTCCCTGTTCAGGAAAGCATGGAACTCAGAGTTCAAAGTCAAATTGTTGGGGATTTCCCTTTTGTGACATTCTCTTCTTAGGGCCCGAGTTCAGGGGCGATGAGGAGGTGCTCAGACCTCAGAGGAAGTTGATTGAAGGGCATGGTGGGAGGTAAAAGGGGGCAGGGAGAAAATGGGGACCAGTGGGCAGTGAGAACAGCTCTGGGGGCTGGATGGGGGCTGGATGGAGGCTGGATGGGAGCTGGATGGGGGCCGGATGGGGGCCGGACGGGGGCTGGCAGAGGAGGAGGAATGCAGGCAGGAATGCTGGGCTCAGAGCGGACAGGCTGCGATCTAGTCTTGGCCACATGATTACCTCACGGCTGACCTTCAGGCAAGCTGCTCTTTCAGTACTTTAGGTGAATTTACCACCTCCTTACCTGATTTTACCGAAGACACAGGGAACAAGGGCAAGAACCCTCACTTATAAACAGTCATGATTACTCTCAGAGAATAATAGTCGTTTCTGAAAAACGGCACTGTATGTGGTAGAAGCAATAGTACAGAAGAAATTAATCCAACTTGATCCAGATCTATGCCATCTTTCTGTCATCTAGCTCTTCTACATCTAATGACAGGGCGGATATCCTGAGGTCGAGGGCACCTTCCAGGTGTCAAAGCAACTCTCTTTAGGGGTGAGGAGGGCCTTGAGCACCTCTCACCCAGGAGAAAGTTGATTTGTAAATAATGACATCAGCTCCCAGGTCCAGCAATAGAGTCTTTACCATTTTACTACGCCTGGCTAAAGGAATTCTGGGGAATTCCTGGAGAAATCTGCCTTTGATCCACAGCCGGGTAGATACGAACTGAAAAATCAAAGCCCAGGATGGCTGCAGCCCCACTTCCAACCCCTCCCCAAGTCGCACTGTCTGTCAAATATGCTAAGGCCTGTGGTACCACCAGCTCTAGGTCTGTGTGGAAGGATGAGGTTCTGAGAGAGACAAAGATTTAAATTAAGCATGGAGAGTACCTCTTGATTATGAGGAATCAGCTGATCCAATCTGGAGATCACATAGGCTTCTACATAATTCTTCCCTTTTCTGTCAACCCACTTGGGTCAAAATTCCTTCATCACAAAGAAAAAGGGCCCTTCACTCAGATCAGCCCCAGCCCCTTGAGCTGTGCCTGGGGTGGCCTGGGTGAGTCCTGCAAAGCCCCTGGCCTTGCACAAGGGCTTCTGAGCTCCTGGTGAGAGGACGGCCTCTGTGCGAGGCGGCCAGCTGGCCGTGCACATGAGAGCTCAGGAGACAGCGGCAATCTCTTACCAAGCAAAGCCATGACAAACAGGTGATTTTTTTCTTTAGCATCTTCTATGAACCAAAAAAAGCTCCCCAAAGAGCAAACAGAGAGCCCAGGAAATACAAGAAAGTAGTTACAAACACCTCCAATAGCACTTGTTATTCAAAAACAAGAATTTGTAAAAATCATGAGCAAAACAACAAACTGAATTTTTTAGATGATCTGAAATCCTCCTCCTCCAGAAAAGACTCGCTACAAACATACCAAAATGTGGCGGGTTCGATGACAGGTTGCACGTACCCAGGTTAGGAGTTCGGTCACTGGTACGGGCATGCTGGTCGCTCACACAGCTTCAGTTCCACCATTCTGTCATTTTCCTGACCCTTCGTGTCCCTTATCTTTATACTTAAAACAGCATCTTCATGCTTATCCAAAATCTCTGCACGGCTACCAGGAGGTTCAGACCTCTGTTTAGTACCCTGTGATCACTACCTTCTCCTCCTAGGCCTACAAAAAAGTTAAGCAAAATATCTGGCCCTCCTGGCTTCCCATAAATCTTTTCATCATTCACTTCCTGGCAGAATAGTGGCTTTTAGTTGCATTCTTTATTTTCTGCTAATTAAGTAGTCTAATATGCATTTAATTATCTAAGCCACCTCAAATACTTTTTATAAGGAGGAATACAATGAAAGGAAAGATATACCTGACTGAAATGCACACATGTGTGCACTAAGAAACACATATGAGAATGTTTATAGCACTATTCTTCTTGGCTCCAAATAAGAAACAACTCAAAAGTCCATTACAAGTAGAATAAATCAATATATTGGAGTATATTAATAAAGTAGATACTACCCAGCAATGAAAACAAACTCTTACTATATGCAAAAATATGGGTAAATCTCTCAAATATAATATTAGACAAAAGAAGTTAAACTAAAAGTTTAATATACATTTCAAAAATGAACCAGACTAATTCTTGTGACAAAAGTCTAAACACAGTCACCCTTGGGTAGGGGTAGTCATTGGGAGAGGATATAAAGAGAGCTTTTTGAGTTCTGGCAATATTTATTTCTTGATCAGGATGCTAATTACATGCATGTGTTCACTTGGTGAAAATGCACCATGTTTTAGGATCTGTACCACTTAAGTTTGCTTTTTACTCAAGTAAATTGGTGACAATGTCCTTTTGAGAACTGACTGATCAGAGAGTCCTGCCTTGGTAATATAGAAGCCCTAAGACAAATATAACCCAACAGCTTTTCTCTCTTAACTAATAAATCAGAATAGAATTGTGAACATGCAAAACTAGAAAGTTAAAAATTGATGGTGATAACTAAAGGAATTAGAAATAGTACAGAAATAAATGGGGGGGGGGGAAGAGTAGCTACACAATTAAAAACAAAAACAAAAAACAAAAGCTGGTTCTTCAAAAAGATCACCAAAATTTGATAAAATTTTTATCTGTACTGACCCAAAAAGAGAGAAAACTCAAATTACTAAGATGAGAAGTGAAAGATAAGACACAATAACACCAACCTTGTAAAAATAAAGAAATATATAAGGATATATTATGAACAATGGTATGCCAGCAAATTAGATATCTTACATGAAATGAGCAAATTTGTAGAAAGACAGAAACTACTAAAACCGACTCAAGAAGAAATAGAAAGTCTTAATAGACTGTAACAAGTAAAGAGACTGAAGTTATAATGAAAATCTTCCCCCAAACAAAAGCTCAGATGGCTTCACTGGTGAATTCTACCAAACATTTAAAAAACAATTAATTCCACTTCTCCACAAATCTTTAAAAAAGGAGAAAAAGGAATACTCTCCAACTCATTCTATAAGGCCAGTATTAGCCTAATACTAAAACTAGACAAAAATATCACAAGGAAACTACAGAGCAATGTATTTTATGAATATTGATGTAAAAATCCTCAACTAATTTTTTTCATCACCTCTTCAAACTAGCAAGTCAAGCTTGGCAATAAATTAAAGAAGTATATAAATAAAAGAGTGAGATTTATCCGAGAATTCAAAATTGGTTTAATATCTGAAAGTCAATTAATGTAATATATCACATCACATCAAGTGACTAGAGAACAAAACCCATACAATCATCTCAATGGATGCAGAAAAAGCATTTGATAAATTTAAAACATCCTTTCACGAAAAAAAAAAAATACTCAAACTAGTAATAGAAGGGATCTTCCTCAACCTGACAAAGGGCATCTATGAAAATCCATAGCTAACAACAAACTTAATGGTGAAAGAATGGATGCTTTTCACCTCCTAAGGTCAGGACCAATAGAAGGATGTTCACTCTTACCACTTCTATTCAACATTGTACTGGAGGTCCTAGCTAGGGCAATTAGGAAAGAAAATGGAATAAAAGACATCCACATTAGAAAGAAGCAAAACTAATCTCTTTTTGCAGATAACATAATCTTGTATATAAAAAATCCTAAGGAATCTAAAAACTATTAGAACTAGTGACTATTCAGCAAGATTGTGGTATATAAAAAAATCAATAGAATCAACCCCAAAATGAAATTAAGAAAATAATTCAACTCACTATTACATAAAAAAAATTGCATACACACACACCAATTTAGAAATAAGTTTAACAAAAGAAGTATAAACTTTATGCCCTGAAAACTACAAATTATTGAGAGCAATTAAAGAAAACCCAAATAAATAGAAAGAAATTGATGTTCATGGCGATAAATGTTAATAACGTTAAGATGGCGATACTTACCAAATTGATCTACAAATTCAATGAAATTCCTGTCAAAATCCCAGTTGCATTTTTCTTTATAGAAATGAACTGACTCCAAAATTCAAACGCAAAGGAAGATATGTAGGAAGGACAGTTCAGGGGTTCTGGGCTGATTTGGCTGATCACCTTCCAATCACTTGTACATGAAAATGTAAAATTGATTGTGGCCATGTAAACACAACTATATGACTATATTAAAAGCCACTGAATGGTACAGTTTAAATAAGTGAATGTTACATATGGTATGTGAATTACATCTCAATAAAATGGTTTAAAAAACCCACATGTGTCTATCTAGCAACTGCATATTCTAGATCTGCATGTTGCCTCCACAATTCTTCCCGTACAGATGGGGAAGCTGCTGTTAGAAGACTAACAGAACAGACTGATGAACAAGAACAGATCCAGAGACTGAGAAATGTCCATCTGAACGTCAAACCTTAGGGAAGGTGGAGGTCGATGTGAATAAGGGGGAGGGATCAACGGAGGGGCTTGTGTGCATGTATATGAGCGTAATCAATGGACACAGACAACAGAGGAGTGGGGCATGAGTGGGGGATGGGGTAAAAAAAAAGAAGAATAAAAGAAGAAGAGTGACAGAGTCTCAGTGGCTTAGGAAATAAAGAAGTGCCAGCACCGCGAGCTTTCTGCCTTCGAGGGGGGAGGCCACCCTGGACCAGCACCCAGACAGACAGCGCGCTCCTCCATCTGTCCTCCATCTGTCCAACCTGGTCTGGGCAGGGAGCAGGAACTGACTTCCTCACTATATCTGGCACCTTACATGCCTGTTTACTAAGAAGCATCTAAAGCAGAAAAAAAAAATGTAGGGTCTATTTTTAAGATATAAATATCACTTTCAAAATGAACCCAAATCTACTTCTAAATAAGTTCATAAAAAGAGGTCAGCATTTTAAAGTGAGTTTGGGAATTGCAAGAACACATGTTCTATGAATCCAGATAAGGACTAAGGAATAAACAGGCTACGAGTTAGGCAAACTCATGGCTCAACAAGGCCATGAGAAAAGGAGGATGAAAATGAAATTGAAACAAGCCCAGGGAAAACGTTAAGAACATGCTCACTTGTCTGAATTTGTACAAGAAAGGCAAACTGATCAAGATGATGGGGGAGAGATTTGCCTAAGAGGACCAAGAGACAGGTGCTTTGAGAAAAGCTGTCCCCTGACAGCGCAATAGCCACTTTCAGAAGGTTCACGTGGAGTAAGAATCTAGTCCCCATCCCCTTCCCCCTCCCCCCATGACTATGGGTGCCTTCTCTGGTGCCTGCGGTCTCTCGGCCGTTTTTCTAATTGGACAACAGCCAGAGAGGGTTTCCCTTTTTATTTATACACGTTCCCTTTCCTTCGTGGAGAGACTCTGAAATGCCATCATGCCTCGTCCTTGTAAGAACAGGCAAAGATTGGAAGCAAAGGCTCTGAGGGAAAAATCAAGAATAAGTCCAGATTGTTCCTGCCTCCTCGCCCTTCTCTCGGTCTCTCTCCCTCCTTCCCCCCTTTTCCTGGCCTGGGGAGATCCAGGTAGAGGCCACAGTGGTTCACTAGCCCATGATCCTCACAGGTGATCGAGTCCCAAATTTAAAACTTAATATAACCAAGAAGTTCTAAGGAGACATCATCTTCCAATCACTGCTAATTCAGTTTAAAACTATTTTAACAAAAAGATGAAGGAATTGAAGAGAAATAAAAAGTTAACTTGCTGGCTTTACAACTAGCTTTGTCACTGACTGCAAACAACGCTGGGGTTCTTCCGATGGGTGGACTGAGAATTCAGAGCAACAGCAATGGCTGCGATGAGAGCATTTCCCTCACCGGTGTACAGACGTCTGCTGAAAGTGTGAGAAATAATGAGGTACCTGGCTTAAATCGGTCAGTGAGACTTGTTCATTGGGTTTTCTTTCAGGGGAAAAATATCTGCCCTTGAACTTCTACTCATCCTTGAATTCTGCTACATTTTCCCTCCCATTCCCTGATATATAAATGAGGAGTCAGCTCCCATACTTCTCTCCTGAGTAGACGCGGGGCTTCCGACTGAGGGTGTAGGTTTTGGTGTTGGCTCCTTTTCGGAGAGGGTCGTCCAGAGGCGACTGGCACGGCGGGTCCTCCAGAGGGTTCCAGTAGCTCTGCTCGCACATACCCCGCAACAAGATCTCTGCCAGCTGCCTCGCTATTGTCTGGGAACACAAAAGAGCAAAGGCATAGCCGTGAATCTGTTTTGTATCATTCATTCACTCATCTACTAAATACTTTTCAGTCATCACTTTGTATTATGCACTCTTCCAAGACTCACTATGAAATATTTGGGTGAAATTACATCAGTTGATGACAAAACGAAGACAGGATACACTAAGACATTTGGACAATTAAAAAAAAAAATAAGTTCATGCCCTTCAAATGCCACCTGCCTTGGTTGCATGCACTCTGGAACACTGAACCTATTCTACAACTGAAACTTTCAGTTAAGCTCTTTTTCAAAAACCCTTATAAATAACGGGTGAACTACAAATATTTTCATCACCTCCCAAATGCTGCCTGCTAAAGCCCACACTTGGCAAAAAGCCACTACTCCACCTAGGTGATGTTTTCCCTGAAAAAGGCTCTTCTCTGATGATAAGATGACATTGGTGTAGATTTTTAGACCATCTTCCTTCCTAAAATGCCACCGGCTGGTCCTCCATGGCCCCATCCTGGGACCCCGCTCCTGAGAGCCCTGTTCTCGGTGACCCTGGGCCTTTGCAATGGAGAAGGCGATGGGGAGTATGGCTAATGATCAAGAAGGCCTTTGTCCAACGTTGGGTAGGCGTCTCTATCCTCACTGTGAAAACCCAGGAATGCCTGAATTAGATGCAAATTACTACCTTCTCCAAACTCCCAGAGCAGCCCCGTATGATGTATGGGGGGAGGAGCATGTGGCTTCTACTGAGAAGTACACCGAGTGGACAGATTATTATGATCTCTGAATGCATAATAATCTGGCCACTCAGTGTATATCCTATATAATAAAAGGGTAAGTCCCCTCCACCAGGAGTCTGACCAGCAGGCAGGCTGGCCAATCGCCCATATCCCCTACCTCTGGCCAGGCTAGCCAGACCCCACCCATGCACGAATTCATGTACCGGGCCTCTAATATATATATGTTCAGAGATCATAATAATTGCTGGCCCCTCAGTGTATTTTGTTGACTAATGCATATTAATTTGTTTTCAATGACGAGAAAAAGAGGAAAGGTACAAAAGGAGAAAGAAAGAAACCCATCTGAAAACAGAAGCACTGCCCCTCAGGCATGCAGGTGGCCCGTGACCAGCCAGAGGTGGCGAGAGGAACCGTCCACCCGCAGAAGGTCTCAGCACTCTGCAAGATGCAGACAAAGGGAGCCCATCTTCCCTGAGAAGGGGCCTTTTTAAATAACTGTTCCCGAGGAGACCTCTGCCAGGCTTCCATCCACGTGAACTCTCTGAAAATGCCAAAGGAAACTTCAGCGCAACCAGAACACTAGCTGAGTGGTTTCTGACAATCACCGTGTGAAGGCAAATTTTCTTGATTATTCTCCAGTAAGACTCATTGGGTTTAACTGTCTATAAAAATGTGAAATTAAAGCCCTCCTATCACCCCCAACTGAGCCGTCTGTAAAGCTTTCTTAAGAACACAATTTCCAGGACCTGACCGGTTCCTGAACTGTTTTCTTAAACCTTCCGCTCTGGTTTCGCTTTGCCTCGCTGCAGCCATACAGCTAATGACTTCTGCTGGGAGCACGGATGGCAAAAATCACCTGCACGCCCGGCAGCCGAGCACAAAGGATGCTAAAGGGGAAAAACGCACAAGGACCTTCATCTTCTGGAGATGGAGGAATTCTAAAACTACAAAAACTTCTGCCCTACACAGTTTGCTTGCTCACTACTAGCTCTCAATTCCCTCGGGGCATTAACCTTCCAGAGAGAGCTTTAGAGGAGGTTTTGATGTGTGGGTATTCTAAAGGCACCCATCACCTCTCCAGTGCCCTGCTTTCATTCACCGAAAGCTCAAATGACGTTCAGATAGAAAGACTAAATATGAAAAATTATCAGCAAGATCACCAACATCTATCATACCATTTATTTTTTAATTTTTTAAAAGTATATTTTTACTGATTTCAGAGAAGAAGAGAGAGAGAGATAGAAACATTAATGATGAGAGAGAGTCATTGACCAGCTGCCTCTTGCACGCCCCACAATGGGCATCGAGCCTGCAACCCGGGCATGTGCCCTGGCTAGAATCAAACGGTGACCCCCTAGTTTAGTGGTTGGCACACCGAGACTCGAGAGCCACATGCGGCTCTTTGGCCCCTTGAGTGTACCTCAATCAGACTGAGGACTTTTTTTTTTTTTTTTTTTTTAGCAAAGGCCAGCTTAGGAGTACACTAAGTTAATAACGATGTACCCACCTATATAGTTTAAGTTAAAAAAATGTGGCTCTCAAAAGAATTTCAATCGGTGCACTGGTGATATTTGGCTCTGTTGACTAATGAGTTTGCCGACCCCTGGCCTTGTTCACAGTCGAGGCTCAACCACTGAGGCACACCAGCTGGGCTATACCTTTTGTTTCTTATATGGAGGCTGCATTTAGCTTGCAGTTTAAATGCTTAAAAACTGCTGGTAACTATCAAATGAACTCGGAATTAAAGGAAGGAAAGGAAGAAAAGGGGCCTGAAAGAAGACTCTGGAAATGGACTTTTCTGTATGTATTTTAAAGTGTAATAAAATTCACATAACGTGAAGATCACCATTTTAACCATTTCAAGTGTGTACACTAACGGCATTTAGTACATGCACAGGGTTGTGCAATCACCACCGCTCCCTGGTTCTAGAACATTCTCACCGAAACCCCAAACCCCTTTAAGTCGTGAGTCCCATTCCTCGTTCTTCCAGACCCTGGAAACTACGAATCTGCCTTCGGTCTCTGTAGATTTGCCCAGGTGGGGTATTTTCCTATAAGCGGAATCATAAAATGCGTGGCCTTTGTTCTCGGCTTCTTGCACTCGGCACAATGTTGGCAAGGTCCACCCTTGCTATACATGTGTCAGTGCTTCATTCCTTTTTACGGCTGAATGCTATTACCTTCGTGGCGGCACCGCATTCTGCTTACCTGGCTGTCAGCCGACAGACTCTCAGATGGTGTCCGTCCCTCGGCTGTCGTGAATGGTGCTGTGATGACCATTCATGCACAAGTTTTTGTTTGAACACCTGCTTTCAGTTCTCTAGAGTATTTATCTAGGAGTGGCGTTGCTGTAAATGTACTTATAAATCTTTCTCTGCTATGGTTTCACAACAGACTGAGTTTGACAAAGCGATTTTCCATCTCATAGGAACATCGCAAATTTGCAGTTATCAGCTCATCTGAAAAGGATCAAGCGGCTATTCAGACCAATGAACCCCCTGTCTGGCGAAGGCTTTCTGAGGTGCAGTGGAGCCAAGACACCAGTAAATAGACCCAGGAAGTGCCTCCGGGAGGGCGGGCTAAGAATCACTGCGCCGACTGGGAAATAAGGCTCTCAGGTCCCGCCCAGAACCTCAGCTGGCGTTTCTGAGGCCGGCACAGGGGTGGAGGAGGCAGCGTACAGGGTGGGCAAAGGAAAGTTTACAGTCGTTTGTATGGAAAGTAACACAATAACTAATCATTAATAAACACAATAGTAGACTTTGTGTTTCACGTACTCACAACTGTAAGCCTACTTTTGCCCCATCTTGTATTTAAGTGTCTCTCCAAGAATTCTGAAACATACCTTTTTTTAAAAATATTTTTTTAATTGATTTCAGAGAGGAAGGGAGAGGAATAGAGAGATGGAAACGTCAATGATGAGAGAGAATCATTGATCGGCTGCCCCCTGCATGCCCCACACTGGGGATAGAGCCCACAGCCTGGGCACAACCCAGGGACCTCATGGTTCATAGGTGCATGCTAAACCACTGAGCCATACCAGCCAGGACTCACACACTTCTGGTTGAATACTCAAGGAACTAAAAACAGTTTAACTTAGGTCACATGAGGATCATCAACCAAGACCAAAGGTCTACTCCTCTCATTTTGTTTTGTTGAAATACATTTTTACTGATTTCAGAGAGGAAGGGAGAGGGAGAGACAGAAACATAAACGATGAGAGAGAATCATTGAGAGGCTGCCTCCTGCACTGGGGACCGAGCCCACAGCCCAGACATGTGCCCCGACCAGGAGCTGAACCGTGACCTCCTGGTTCATAGGTTGACGCCCAATCACTGAGCTGCGCCGGCTGGGCTTCTCCTCTCACATCGACACTGACCAGTTCGCGGCTGAGAGTGTCCAGGGGCAGCTCCCGTCCACCCAGACTTTCTTTCTAAGGCCTCTCCACTCTGATTCTCAGAAAACAAACAGAGAAACTTGTCTTCCTTCCTAACATATATCTATTTATAAGTTCAAATGTATTAATTTAAAAATCATAAACCTAGCTGAAACCGGTTTGGCTCAGTGGATAGAGCATTGGCTTGCAGACTGAAGGGCCCCATGTTCGAGTCCGGTCAAGGGCAAGTACCTTGGCTGCGGGCGCAACCCCAGTGAGGGGTGTTGCAAGAAGCAGCTGATGGATGTTTCTGGCTTTCTATTCCTTTCCCTTCCTCTCTGTGAAAAATCAATATAATATCTTTAAAAAATATCAGAGCAACTTAACTGTTTAAAAAATAAATAAATAAAAATCATAAACCTTATAATGAAAGAAATTCTCCAATTCTAAAAAATAACATTGAAATTAGCAGCAGGCAGATTCCAACAGTGTATTCAATACAGTCGCTCCTTTTAATGAGGAAAAAAATCATTCATTTCTTTAATGAATCAATATATATTTTTTGAGAGTCAACAATATGAACAAATGCTCCATATTTAAGCAATTTTGAAAGATGGACTTTTTCAATATGCTTTAAAAAGTTATAAAAACATTTGCTAATACAATGAGTCACTTAGATTATGCTCCCAAATTTTGGAAGAAGCTGTTCATATTGACCAATTGAGAAGTTTTATGGAATGTTGGGAGTAGATCAATGAGAAACAAGGCAATGATTTTTATCCATTATTTTGCAGTGGTTTCCACTGTAAAACATGGATAAAAATTTCAATTTGTTACTATAATTGTTGGAACTTCTTAAGGCACCTGTCAATCACATGACTATGTAAATAAATATTGAAGACCAAGTGAGTTGTTGGTGGGGGGAGGCATGTGTGAAGTCCATCTTCTCTCACCCCCATAGTTCTAGGAAAGCCTATGGCTTAGCCATCTGACCCCATGAGTTACATGTCTGCATCTAAAACTCTGGAGACACCAAACTGAAGATTCGGCCTCGTTTCTGTGACAGGAATCCGTCAGCCTGGCCCCAGGGCATGCTCTCCTACAGCACTGAAAGGATCTGTGACAATGGGAGGACAGTCGCATGGATGACGGAAGACAAAAGAAACTGCAATCTTACATGGGGTTTCTGCATCGGTGCTGACAGGCAGCATTTGCTCCCAGTAAGCAACAGGCCTTTGTCCAAACACTCACTCAATGGCAATGGCTCTTATGGGCAAGTTATGAAGGTGTGATAAAGAAATGTCCCCAGGAAGGAAAGTGAAAGGATTGAAAAGGAAGAGAGAGAACTCCAGTCAAAAGGAGAGCCAAGTGGCTGATGAACCACTAAGTTTTATAGTCAGTATAATTAGTCAGACAACTAGGTACTGCTCAGGGCTAACCTGCTCTGCTCTGTCAGTATGAATCATTAGCACACAAGTGATCCCTTCTGCAATGGCATCTGGGAGTGCTTACATTCTACCCGCCTGACGGGATGCATTTCTTATGTTTCAAGAGACAGCACTACAGATGCGCAACTGAAAAGATGCCCAACATCAGTACCCACCAGGGAAATGTAAAGCAAAACCACCACGAGAAGAACCTCACACTCACTGGGATGGCTACCGCTAAAAAGACAGACAACAACATATGTCGAGGGTGTGGAAAAACCGGAAGCCTCATAACTTCTGGCCAGAATGCAAAATGGTGTGACCACTTTGGAAAAGAGTTTGGCAACTCCTCTAAATGTTAAACATAGAGTTACCATACGATCTGGCAATTCCACTCCTAGGTACATACCCAGGAAAAATGAGCATATATGTCCACATAAGAACTTGCATAAGAATGTTCACAACAGCATTATTCACAACAGCTAAAAAGTGAAACCACCCAAATATCTATCAACTAATGAATGATAAATAAAAGCCTATATAATAAAAGCCTAATATGCAAATTGTCCACTTGGGCAGTTGAGAGTTCGACCTGGAGAGCAAGCAAGAGTTTGACTGCTCACTATGACGTGTGCTGACCACCAGGGGGCAGTGCAGAACATGGCGGGCATGGGGACATGCTGTGCCCTCTTGCCAGGTGAGGGTGATGGGAATGGAAGTGAGGTGAGACTGCCGGTGTCTGCTGAGCTCACTTTTATTCCCCCTGCTACCCTCACTTCCCTCCCCCCTAAGATGTCAGGGCTCGAGCACCGGGGAAGCTCCCCCCAACTCCCACCCCCTGCACTCAGGTGCTGGGTGCCCATAAGGAGCTCTCCCCGCACCTGTGCAGTGTCTTCTGAGTGAGCCAGGCCACAGCCTCTGGGACAGCAGGGGCCGGCTGAGCTCCCCGTGGGTTTGCACAGGAGCCAGTTTGTGAGGCCGGCTGGGAGAGAGTGTGCTGCCCGCCTGGCTTCCATACACCACTGCTGAGCTCACTTTTATTCCCCCTGCTACCCTCACCTCCCCCCTCTAAGATGTCAGGGCTCAGAGGCCCACGCTGCACCCCGGCCTGTGGCGTTGGGCTGCATTCACCACATCTCCATGTGGGGAGTCAGGCGCTGTGACTTAGGCGGAGGGGGTGCGTGAGAGTCTGGGGGCCCAGGTGCTGCCCAGGGCTCAGAGGTCAGCTGGGACCTGCCCTTCCATGCCAGACGCTCACACTTTGATTGCCGGCCAGCCTAGGGACTGCGCGCATGCACTAATTTCGTGCACCGGGCCTCTAGTGTCTTCCATCCACACAATGGAATATTATTTGGCAATAAAAAGGAACGAAATGCTGGAGCAGGCTACAACATGGATGAACTTTAAAAAAATATCCTAAGTAAAGGAAGCCAGTCACAAAAAGACCACATATTGTATAATTCCACTTATATAAAATGTCCCAAAGAGGGAAATTTATAGAAACAGAAAGTAAATGAGTGGTTGCCAGGGGCTGGGGAATGGGAAGAATGGAGATTAACTACTAATGGACTACTAATGGAGATTGACTACTAATTTCTTTGGGGGCAATGAAACGTTTTGAAATGAAATATTAGGGATGGCTAAACAATCATCTGCGTATACTGAAAACCACTGACTGTAAACAGTTAATTATATGATACGTAAACTATATCTATTAACATATATGAGAGAGAGAGAGAGAGAGAGAGAGATCACACTCAGTCGAGTCATTCACCACACTCACCATCCGCAGGTTCTGAGTTGTTCTCGTCTCCACCGCTCTGAGGAGCTCTCTGAACCTCCCCACGCCTCTGGTCAAGTTCCTGTGTGCACACAGAATTTGACAGGGTTTCCATCTCGCGTGTATTAACACCAACTGTTTTATGCATATATTTCAGTGCATTTTATCTCCATAAAAGCTGTTGGCTAGATTTTAAGCAACGATTATTGCAAACGTGCCTGTCCATCTTTGTTCAAATCTCCAAAATACAACCTAGGACTGATGGATTTTTGTGTTTTTGAAACCAAATTTTCTCACGAAAACAACTGGGAAACCGGTTATGAGGCTCCCTTCTCCCTGTGCCCCAAAAGCAAGATATCTTGCCAGAGCTCATCTTCATCCTTACGTGGCTCCGTGGTTTTCCTGCTCTGCTGAGCGGCGCTGAAATCTGTCTTTTCATCTAAAAAGTGGGTGTCAACTGGGGAACAGAACTATCCACAGGCCCCGCATGCAGAGTGGGCAGAGGCCCCTTTCCGGACGAGACAAAGAGAAAAGCTGCGAGAAAGCAAGGGCTCCACCAAGCAACCACGCTGCATCTTTGCAAACATAAATTACCGCCCAATAAATCCGTCCAATGCGCCCCCTACACATACACACCACCATCCCGCCTGCAACCCCGCGGAGAAGCAAAGGGTCAGAGGCCCCTTTCCGGAGCAGCTGTGTGAGCATGGAACCCGAGCTGCCGGCGGCTCAGAGCACATCGCCTCCCGCTGCCCCGCACACCTCCCGGGGACGTGTTTGGTGACACATTTCATTAAGGGACAAATGACTCTTGAGCCACATCCTGGTCAATATATCCAGGCCCCACTTGTCCTCGCTGAAAGCCGCGCTCCCCGGCCGCCCGGTCCCTTTACATTGAGCGCCACCACCTCTGACATAAGGCGGGGATATTTATAGCCGCTCGTTAGGACACAGCTCGTCTTTCCCAGACGCGCAGACCCGTCAGCCGGCCCTGCAGGCGGCGGCAGATGCTCCAGGCACTCGGCCCTCTTCTCGGGTGACATTTGAAATTGCACGAAGGTATTGAATCAAACCAAGGTGGGTTCTGTACGTTACCAACCATTCACCTCTCCTGCCTACGGGACACCCCAGAGCTCTCATTCACAAGAGCCCCAGAACCTCGCTCAGAGTATTGGCACCGGCGTACACGCGCTCCCGTCCTCCTCTCGCCCGCAGGGATGGGGGGGGGGGGGGGAGGTGGCAGATCGGAGTTTTATGGGGCCGTAAAAAGAGAAGCGTGTGCGCGGGACTCGAAGCAGCGCGGAAGGCGGTCCAACGGAGATGTGGGTACAAATTAGGTAACAGCCCTGGGACATGCAATCTCCTTCGCTTTCCCCTTCATTTGTTTTTATGGGATCCGCGTTCTCAGGCAACAAAGTACATTTGCTTTTGGACTGTCGGTTCTCGTTGAGTAACGTGGGGGAAGGAGACGGCTTCGGCTAAAACACGGACCGGTAGGAAGGATCGGTCTGCTTGTATTCCAGAACCGCCGAGGAAGCTCCCGCGGGGCGCCGGGCGCAGAGGGAGCGGCGTTTCTGAACTGTTTTGACAGGGGTGGGGTTGAGACGACACCGTGAGGGCTGTCCGCCAGAGTGGAAATCAGGCCTTGAACGGGCACCATTAAATCCAAACACTGAAACTCAGGGACGGCTGCACGATGGGAGCTGGTCACTCAGAATGTCCCTGCGTCCCCCTCGCAGGAGGAGTGACTTATCCCGGCAAAAGCACAGTCAATATTCTAGCTATAAGGACCTAACACTGTCTGCTCATTAGGACCCGGAAGGGATGTGGCTTGCTCAGTTCTCAGACCCGGGGGAGAGTGGGCCGGGAGCTCTGTCACCTTCCTGGGCAAAAGAACCGCAGGCTCTCAAAATGAAAGACGACTCTAGCAGAAAGCACAAACTGTGAATGCTTGAGCTCAGGCCCCTGTTTTGTATCATGAATATGCAAATTACTTAATATCTATACACGCGGTGCAAATTTCATGCATTCCAGGGATGGCAGCCAATGAGATACTCCTAGGAACCGTTCACAATGGGGGAGATCTGTTGGCCCGGGTGCAGCAGCCCGGGGCCCCAGGGCAATGCCTCCACCGCCTTAAAGGAAGGAGAAGGATGGATCAGTTCCCCTCCCCCAGAGGCGGAGGTGGCTCTCCGTGCAGGACCGAGGCCCTCTGCTGGAAGCCTGGAGGAAGTCCTCCCCGCCCGCCCGAGGGGCAGTCAGTCACACACACCTCTGGAGGGGAAACGAGGGCATATTCCCAAAGCACTGAGGTTACCTCGGAAGCAGATACGAGTTTTTCTCAAACTGTTTCTAGTGTATTTCTGGAGAGAGCTTAGGGTTCAGAATCAAATTCTTCCTCCAACTGGGAGGCATCCTGCTCTGTCGGGAACCAAGGATCCACAGTGGCCACAATGTCTCCGCAGGCCCGGGGGTCCGTGCTGCCCACAGAACCTCGGCCCCAGCAGGCCAACCGTGAGGCTGGCTGTCCAACCACAGCCCAACTGGGCAGCAGGAAGAAGGAGGAGCTAAGGTAGAAGCTGCTCGCTCTCAGTATTAGAAAGTGAAAAAGAATCCCAAATGCAGAAACATACAATTCTCATGGACGCCCGCGCCGTTCACACATCTTTAGGTCCCGTCATTTTATGCAGCCAATCGCTTTCACTGTTGGCAGCAGAAAAAGTAATGTTTAATCTAGTTGGATCATCATGAGACAAAGGAACGAAAAAGGAAATTAACTCGTAAGAGTTACATTCTAAACGCTATGGAATACCCCGATTGGAGGGAAGTAAACAAAGGCGACAGGACTGCATCCTGTCTCCGAAATGTTACGTTATCCTTAAAATGTTGTGATTCAGCAACTCGGTTCCCGGCTGCTTAATGACTCTGCTCCAGAACGCGGGGAGGCGAGGAGTGTCCCTGTGGTGAGGGTTCCCACAGACCCCTGACGGGAGGTCATTTGCTCCATTTCTTTTTAAAAACATATATACTTTAATGATTTCTTTTACAGAGAGGAAGGGAGAGGGATAGAAAGTCAGAAACATCAATCAGCTGCCTCCTGCACACTCCCCACTGGCGATGTGCCCGCAACCAAGGTACATGCCCTTGACTGGAATCGAACCTGGGACCTTTCATCCAAAGGCCAATGCTCTATCCACTGAGCCAAACCGGTTTCGGCCATTCACTCCGTTTCAACACCCTCAACAGAGCACAGTGATGTCTGAATTCATTACGGCAAACGATTCCCAAAAGGAAAGTTCTTGCCAACATCCGAGCAGCAGGTATGTTGGCAAGCTGTCAGAACTTGGGGTTCACCCTGCACCTAGCTTTGGCAAGTGAAAGGTGCCTTTTTACCCAGGTCAGACGGTTCCAAACAGCTCAGCTACGACCAAGGAAGAAAGCGCCAGCAGGTCCCTTGAGCACCAGTCGGTTTTCAGCCAGAAAAACAGGCAAAACCCCGCTTTCACTTTCCAACGTCACTGCCTGTCCCCAAGCCAGTGTCCCATGGCCTTGCCCTTGTTCAAACTCAGGCAGAGATCTTCTGCTCAGTCTCTGTCCCTTTTCATGGGGACACAGTCTCCCTCTCCCTGACCTACTTCCATTTTCCTTTTCTATCTGGTCTCCTCCTCCTCCTGAATCTCCTTCCAGGGCCATTAGGTCAGTCCGAAAGCATGACTTCCTGCGGACACCGGGGGTAGGGGCCCTGTGGCTTGCCTCGTGACCCCCCAGACCCTGCAGCAGCACTTTGGAAGTCTGGCTTCTGAAGTGCATACTCGTATGAACAAGCCTACAGCAGCGCCTGGCTCTGTCCCAGGACTCAGAATGACATCCTCAGCTCCTGAGTTCCGTCACCCGGGCCTCTGTGTGTCTAACTGAGGGGGGATGTACCCGGAAAGGAAGCAGCCCTCCCAGCCCCAAATCAAAACGGAGAACTCGGAGACCGACAGCCACGTGGCCTCGGGATGGGCGCTACTTCAGCAGCAAGCTCAGAATAGTGCTCTGTTCTTCCTCTTCCCATTTCTTGGGGGGGGGGGGGGGAGGGGAGCAGGGAAAACACAATTCTCCCCCTTTACTTATCCTTCTAAACTATCATTTTGACCTCAGAGCTTGGCTCAGGCTGCCAATGCACTTCAAGTCAATATCAACGGTCACTGTTATGCAAACTCAAAGTTCTGAAGTGAACACTTTTTGTTGTTCTGGAGGCCAAATCCCTGGTCTCTTACCAACCACCACTTCAGGGGCTCCCAAGCGGCAGGGTAGCCCCGCCTTCACCGAGCATCAGGTCCCAGGCGGCCCCGGAGGGCACACTGGCTACGAAGGCCGCCATCGCTGCCTCGGGGAGCTCAGAGGCTCCAAGCCCCCAAAAGAATGCCGGCGCCTTGACCACCAGGAGCTTTGTTTTGCCCACGAACATGCCCCCGATCCCCCAAGCAGAGCCTGGGATGCAGACAGTGCTCAATAGTCCCGGGATGAATGCCATTCACAACTGCCGGCGTCAGATGAAGCCAGGCCACAGCGGGGTTCATCTCCCTGCTTCCTGCCCCCTTTTTTGGTGCTGCTCATGGTGGGCAGGTGGCACAGCGCAGCTCTCTCCTCAACAGAATCCTCAGGTGCCCGGGTGCCCGGGTGCGGGGTGACACGCTGGCACCAAACGCTGTCACCGGGCATGCCTGGCCTGAAGCTGCGAGACAGCTATGAAGATAATGAGGATTTCAAGATTTAAAATAAATAAATAAATCTTCCAGACACTTCAGGGAGACTTTCCTCCCATAAGCTCTTACCCACGGCTCTTCTCTCTGTCTGAAGTGTCCAAAGAAACTCCAAGTCATCCATCAAGACCCGGGTCAAAGGTTACCCTTGGGAGCCTTCTCCCAGCTTCTCCGGGAAGACCAAGGCACCGGTCCTGGGTGCTCCCAAAGGGTGCCCATGTATGTTGAGCATAGGTGGCACTAAACGCACTGATTTCCATGTGTTAGGTGTGTTAGGCCTGTCTTCCCACCAAGCTGTGACCATCTTGAGAGCACGGGTTCCCTCTTTGAACCCGCCTCCCCAGGTCCCCACAGCCTCACAGAGCTAACCAGGCACCAGTGACACCTTGTAAGCGTGTACCCCACCCCCTCAGAATGAGCACACTCTTCTATTCTGAAATCCCTTTCCCATCCTCTTTGCTGAGAGGAGCTTTCTCGATTACCAAGGGAACGAGGGAATCAGGTACTTCTTACATCATGAGACGTGCCCATAGGTATTCTGGACAATGTCCACTTAGAACCCCAGAAACACAGAGGTGTCCTGCACCTCCAGGCCCATCTCTCTTTGTTCCCAAGGTTGGGAACTGCTTCCCTCCGTTTATATGACAGTTAGTGTCACCAGTTGGAAAAGTCTGAAATCAAAACCAGAGACCCAGAGCTGCAAAGGGGGGAAGGAAAGGCCACCCTTCACCGTCCAAAGGCTCCCTTGGCCGCCTCGGGCTGCTCCCCGGCCTGGGCCCAGCTTCCGTCCTCTGCACGCTCTGGCCTGGGATCCAGGGACATGCGTTGTGAAGACAGACAGCTCGCGGCCGTCCGTCAGGGCCCATGGATTCGGCCCACAGCCTTGGCCTCGTTAGCAAAGGGCTCTGACCAACGCAGCCAGCCAGCCGCAGCCCAGACACAGGGACGGCGTGACAACCGCCCACGCCGGGATGGGAACAAGCAGGCGAAGCTCCCAGAAGTCTCACTCCAAACCTAATGAGAGCTGTACCAGGCTTAACTACGTGTTTGTGTTTTGTTTTGTTTTGCCTACCTCAGCAACTGAGGCTTCCTCGAGACAAAAGCAGAGGGAATTGGGCATTTTGGTCAGCCGGCTGGGCAGCGGGCAGCAGGCTCTGAGTGCCAGGTGGTAGAGGGACAAACCGAGAAAGGCCCAGAGAGTCCTCTCAGGGGGTCCACAGGGACATGCACAAAGGTGCCGCCCGCATGGCGTGCAGAAGGAAGGCCCAGATGAAAGCTGGATCGACTGCTCGGGCGCTCAGGCAGAAGAGCGACTCCGCCTTCTGCTGTTTCTCCCCACTCCCAACCCCGGCTCCACGGAACAAGAAATAGGGACAGGCTTGCCTGGTCTCATGTCCTTCCTTCTTTCCAGCCGCTGGGAGTGAGTCAAACGATATCAATCCTCATTCAAAAAATAACTGTTGAGCCTTGGCCGGTGGCTGTTGGTTGGGGCATTGTCTCAGACACGAAAAGGTTGTAGGTTCAATCCCCCATGGGGGTGAGTATGAGAGGCAACCAATCAATGTTTCCCTCTCACATCGGTGTTTCTGTCTAAAATCAACATACATGTCCTCAGGTGAGGTGGCCGGTGTGACTCGGTGGTTGAGCATTGATCTATGGACCAGGAGTTCATGGTTCTATTCCCAGTCACAGCACGTATATTTAAAAAATTAAATTATGTATATATGTATACACACACACACACACACACACACACACTGTTGGGGGGCCTACTGTGTACAGGAGAGGCAATAGTGATCCAGCCAACAAACATGCTTCCTCATGAACTTATAATGATGCTCAACTTAACCCTAGAAGCCGAACAGTATTTAACACAGTTGGACTATTCAATCTAATAATATTATTAACAAACTAGTGGCCTGGTGCATGAAATTCATGCACGTTAAAATGGAATTAATTAGAGGAAATATTTTAATATTGCTATTTTCCCTTTCTCTATAATAGAAGTGTCAGAGATGAAAGAAAATTAATAAAATGTATATGAAAATCTCCATTCCTGTCAGAGTCTGGGGCATGCCGCGGGACCCAGAGTCAAGTCTCCGCACCCCCCCGCCATGTTCACCTTGAAATCACGCAAGACCCAGACTCGGCCAGCCCCACCCCCATGAAGCCCCACAGGGCAGGGGGCACAGCCTCAGGTCCCCCGGCCCAGCACTGGGTGGGGGGCGCAGCCTCAGGTGCCCCATCAAGTCCTATTGGCAGGGAGCATGGCCTCAGTCCCCCAGCACAGCCTTGGTCCCCTGGCCAGGTGCCTGGTCAGGGGGTGCAGCCTCAGGTCCCCTGGCCTGGCCTCATGTCCCTCGGCCCTGGCACCAGGGCAGGGGGTGCAGCCTTAGGACCTCCAGCTTGGCCTCAGGTCCCCCAGTGCTGAGGTGGGGGATGTGGCCTCAGGTGTCCTGTCAAGCCCCTCCGGGCAGGGGGTGCAGCCTCAGGTCCCTGGCCCAGTGCAGGAGCAAAGGGCGCAGCCTAAGTTCCCATGGCCTGGCCTCAGGTCCCCCGTCCCGATGCCAGGGGACCTGGTGTCACGGTGCCGCCGCTGACATCACTGCCTGTGCCCTGGCGATGCTGCCGACACCGACCCCCACACCTAGGCCCCAACCCCCACCCCACATGCGCCTCGGCCCCGCCCCCACCTCGCACCACTCGGCCCCGCTCCTGCTCCTGATTGGTTGGTAGCATAGCGAAGATATGGTCAAATGTGCATGTTTCTCTTTTATTATATAGGATAAACCAGTATCTCACATACAAGCACTGTTCTTCAAAGTATTTACCCGGAAGTCCACATCTTTGTTGATATACTTAGACTTATCAAAACAGGGCAGGGATTCTGAAGCCAGACTGAGTGGGCTCAAATCCAAGGTCTACAGCTCACTAGTGACGATGGGGAAAGTGCCTGTGCCTCAGTTTCCTCCTCTGTAAAATGGTGATGAAAGATGTACTCACCTCATGGATTGGTTGCACGCATTAAATGAGTTAATACATGTAATAAGTGCTTTCTCGGGCTTTGACATTATTACCCCTATTATTCTCAAAACTCTGTCACTGCTCAGTCTTGGAATTCTGGAATCTAGCGTCTCATCAATTTATAGCACATGAAAGTCTGTTTTACTTCTTTGGAGTCGTTTAATTTTGACGGGAGAGAAAAGGCAACCCCAGTTGGACCCATTCGGTCACTTTGCTGTTTATTGGAAAGCCTACCATGTCCTCAATAGCAAGACCACCGGTGTCGGGTGAGGATAGGAAAATGCTCTTTCTTCGGGACTCCGGTCCCTCTCTCAGGAAATCATGGGACATCTCCTAAGATGACAGTGTCCACGGGGAGGCATGCAGAGTGTCCACCGAAGGCCACAGGCCCAGGGCAGCTCTGAGGAGCCGGGGACTCGAGGTGCTGGCGTCTGGCTGTCCTGTCCTGTCTCGGTGAGCGCAGCTAGCACTGGAGAGAGGTCAATCAACAGGGCCAGGCCAAACTCACACGTGAACTTGGGTGGCTGAGCCACTGACGGTGGTTTGAGTGGCTCAAAGTGGTGGTTTGGGCGGTGGAACCACCTGGCTTCATGAGAGTGTAACTCAAAGCCGACGCTGTGATTTACTCCCACGGAGGAAAGTGCCTGCGGCAGGTCCAGCCGGAGCGAGGACGGGGCGAGGAGAGCAGCGGTGGCTGGGGCTCCGCACGGCCTGCCTCGCGGTTAACGACACGGAACAGGGAGGAGACCGGGCCAAGTCCACATCCATTTTAAACACCAATAAGCACATACGCAGAGGAAAGCCGAGCAGGCAGAGACGGCCTGCTGCCAATATGAGTTCAAACACCGATCGGTTCTGAGCAGCGAAGTCACACAGAGAAAAGGACGCCTGACTCCCCTGTTCCCAGGCCAGCTGGGCTGTGAGCGGCAGAAAGAACCTTGGGGGGGCGGGGGGGGGGGGAAGAGTCCTTTCCCATGTGCCACACCCGGAGCTGACAGTGAAGAGCAGGGTAAGAGCAGGAGTTCCCTTCCCTTCAGACCAGGAAACAGGAGGCTGGGGCTACAAAACCACCGCAGGGACATTGTTTCAAAAACTACGACTAAAACAGTCCAAGTCAAAAAAAAAAAAAAAAAAAGCCTTTCAACGAAGGGGTCACTGCCCAGGAGCCAGGCAGGCGACAGGCCTGGGTGAGGCACAGCGGGGGGCGGGAGGGAGCCACCGCAAGGCGCTCAGGCCAGGCCTGCTCAAGGCGTCCCGTTCCCAAGCAGGCCTCTTCCTCTCAGCGGGGAAGGAAGGGGCTCTGCTGGCCACCGATACGGGGGCCTCCCATCTGCTCCCGGGACACAGAGCGGCTCTGCTGAGCGGGAGGCCTGGTGCCACTGGGATCCTCACTCTCGTGAGTCCTGCCAGGGAACCTGCTTGGGCCTGGGAAAGGCGGTGAGCTGGGGACAGAAAAGAAGAAAGGGGCAAAGGTCGAGCGTGATCATGAGCAGAGGGGAAGGGAGAAAGGATGTGAGGCGTGGAAAGGTGGCAGAGGGCGAACCCCCCGATGCCAGGCACAGGCCGAGGAGGGTGGGGACGTGGGCGGCAGGCCTCACCTGTGTCCGCGTCTATAAAAGGGGGCCATGCCTGCTTCCAGCGCCTGATTCGGAGGACACTGGGGAAGCGCCTGGCCGTGCCCCAAATTCCGGCAAACGTCCCACGGCCCGGCCACCCGCTGCCCCCCACCGCCCGCCATCTGGCCCTCCGTCCCACAGACAAACATTCGTTGGGTGTGTTTTTGTATGTTTGGTTTAGCAGAAAATAGTGCAAAAATCAGAACCGGTGCTAGTATAGACCATGTCAAAATTTTCTTCTTCTCCATTAACAAGTATTTGTTTAGCACCTCCTGTGGTCTGGTGCGTGAGGAGGTGAAGGCTCGGAGAAATTATGTAACGTGCCCAGGATCGCCACGCAGCCCGCGAACAGAAGAGCCGGAGTTTGACACGGCCCGATCTCATTCCAGCGCCGGAAGAGCTGCCGCTGGTCCCCGCCGCGCAGAAGCCCGCACACAACCTGGAAACGGTGACTAACTCCCGTGACACAGAGACAAAAGCATCACAGAGGCAGGGGAGAGCGAGAGGCAGGGGAGAGCGAGAGGCTGGGAGCAGCAGGGCCAGAGGACGCCCCACATGGACTCACCACGTGGGCTCGAAAGAAGGAACGGTATCCGCGGCCCCTTCCCATGCGGGTGGATGTCAAGGGGACAGACAGCAGAGACAGAACTCGGAAGTAAGACAGTCAGTCAAGGGGCTAACATTGACAAAGTGACAGCGATATGGGAATGGGTCCGTCCAAAGGCCTTTAGGACAAGCTTCTACCTGAAATCCTCTCATCCTTGCCTCGTTTATTTGGCCCTTCTCAGTGGAAACGCACACCTCTTACTCAGATGGGAGTTAAACTGTACCTGTGAGCCACCCGCAGAGAAAAAGCTTTGCTAAGCACCTTAGCGGGGCCAATGCCACCTGTGGGGTGAATATTTCATCTGTACAGGGGAATGAGCTATTTCCAAGCCCCTCTAAGCCATCTGTAAGAGCTGACATCCTAAATAATAAAAGCCTAATATGCAAAGTGTCCGACTGTTCGACCAGTCGCTATGATGTGCACTGACCACCAGGGGGCAGATGTTCCAACCAGTAGGTGAACTTGCTGCTGGGGTCTGGCCAATCAGGAGTGGACAAGACAGGCCAGACGTGCCCTGGAGCCCTCCCCACCCTGACAGTGTACCGGTGGGGTCCTTCAGCCTGGCCTGTACCCTCTCGCAATCTAGAACCCCTCAGGGATGTTGGAGAGCCAGTTTCAGCCCCTTCCCTGCAGGCCAGGCTGAGGGACCCCACCAGTGCATGAGTCCGTGCACCGGGCCTCTAGTTTACCAATAAACTGGCAAGACAGTTAACAATTATTTTACTCTCTCTTCAAGAGAGCCCTCTAAGATGTTCAGCTCCTCGAGGACAGTGACCAGGCCTCACATGCTGGACAGAATAAACCTGGCTGCGCACACACACTGCTCACAGGCTGCTGTGAGGATCACACGAGGTAGCAGTCCTTGCTCAGTGAATGCTAGCCATCATCATCATCTTCCGCTGAGGCAACAGTAGCCAGTTCCAGGCCATCCCTACCCCACTGTTCCAGATGGTTCTCCAACCAGCCTAGTGAAGCATGCTGGACTTCATTACCTCCAACGGACAGAGAAGGAAACTAGGTCCCAGAGCAGGGAAGGATGAGACTTGCCCAAAGCTCCATGAGTGAGCAGTGGAGCTGCCAAGAGGAACCCGGGCCTCTTGATTCCCAGTGCAGGCTCCCCTCCTGCCCTCTGCTGGGCACAGTTCTATCCCACAATTCTATCCCTTTCATGATCCCCCACCCATTCTTTTTTAACCATTTTATTGTACAAAATACAGATACAGGAAACCATAAAAAATCAAATATATTGCCTAGGGAATTATTATAAAGTAACTGCCACCCAAATTAAAAAAAAAAAGAGCATTGTCACTCACCCCATCCCAATGAACAGACCCCTCCCTCCATCCAAAAGGAATTGCTACACTGCCTTGTATAGGAAACACTGCATTCCATTTCCCTGGCTCAATCACTCTGGTATGCATCCCTATACTATAGTTTAGTCTTGCCCACATTTTTTTTTCTTACTTGATCAACCTTCCTATACAATAAAAGCCTAATATGCAAATTGTCCCCTTGACCAGGAGTTCGACTGCTTGCTATGACATGCGCTGAGACCAGAGGGCACGCGGAAGAGGGCGCTGACAGCAGGCGGCACTGGAGGCAGTGCCCTGATGGAGGAGAGTGGGACCACGGCAGGATGGTGGAGCAGGTGAGCGGGCGGTGCCAGGCCAAGGTGGGTACGAGCCAATTGCCCCACCTATCATCTGGCAGACAGCAACAGCGGTGGCATCAGAGGATAGGGCCACTGCCCAGCACCCAGGCGCTGAGGGAGCTGGGCAAGGGGGTTGGAAGGAAGCCGAGCCCCGATCGATTGCCCCGCAGGCAGGATGGTGGAACAGGTGAGGGGATGGCGCCAGGCCACGGCAGGGTGCCAGGTGGGGCTGCAGGGCTGCAAGGCTGGAGGCGCAAGTTGGGGCCCGATCTCCACAGGCCACCCCGAGGGACCCCGCCTGTGCACAAATTTGTGCACTGGTCCTTTAGTTATCTAAATAAATGGGGATGTCTGACTGCTGGTTTAGGCCCAATCCCACAGGTCATCCTGGATTGGAAAACTCACCATTGTTAATATGGCAAGTCTCCCTAAATTGATCTTGAGGTTCACTGCAGTCCTTACCAAAATCCTGGCAGTTTTTTGTTTGTTTGTTTTTTGTGGGGGTTTTTTGGTAGAAATGGACAAGATGATTCTAAAATGTATATAAAAATATTAAGGACTGAGAATAGCCAAAATAATTTTATAAAAGAATGAAGTTAAAAGACTTGCTCTATATTCTAGCATTTTTAAAACCTGCTATAAAGCTATATATTCAAGACAGTGTGGTATTGGCTTAAGGATAGACATATAAATCAATAAAACAAAATAGAGACTCCAGAAATTAACCTTTACATTTATGTTCAATTAGTTAATTTTTTTACTAACATGTCAAGGCAATTTAATAGGAAAGAAGAAGACTTTTCAACAAATGGTGCTTAGACAAATGGATATTCAGATGCAAAAAAATTTAACTCAGACCATTATCCCATACCACACGTATATTAAATCAAAATAGATCAAAGATCTACATGTAAAAGTAAAAAGTATAAAACTTGTAAAACAAGACATAGGAGAAAATCTTCGTGGTTTTAGGTCAGGTGAAAATGTCTTAGATATGACACCAAAAGGATAATCCATAAAAAAATGAAAAACTGAATTTCATTAAAATTAACTTTTCCTCTTTAAATGACATCATTAAAAATGAATGCAAGCCATGGACTGACAGAAAATATTTACAAATGCTATATCTGATAAAGAACTTGTATCCTGATAATGACAACCCAAGGGAAAACAGGGCAAAATATTCAAACAGATATTTTACCATAGAACATGTCAGAATAGGTAACAGGGACATGAAAAGCTGGTGACGAACATTAATCATTAGGGAAATGCAAATTAAAGCTATAAACCCACTAGACTAGCTCTAAGTGAAAAGCTGGCAATACCAAGAGCTAAAGAGAATGGAAAGAAACTGGGACTCTCCGCTACTGCTGGTGGCAATGTAACGTGGGGCAGCCACTTTGGAAAACAGTTTGGCAGTTTCTTAAAAAGTTGAACATGAACTTATCAGATGACCCACCCATTCCATTCCCATGAATCTATCCAAGGGAAATGAAAACATATGTCTGCGGAGAAATCTGTATGCAAATGTCCACAGCAGCATTATTCATAAGAGCCCCAGAGTAGAAACAATCCAAATGCTCATCAATTGGTGGATGGACAAACAAAATAGAGCATATCCACACAACGGGATAACCAGCAAAAAGGAGGGATTCTGAGTACATGCTACAATGTGGGTGAACCTCAAAAACATCACACTAAGTTGAAGATGCAAGAAAAAAAGGTCTCAGATCCCACTCCTGACACCAAAAGGAAAAAAATAAATAAATAAATAAATAATTACTAGATATTCTACGATCCCATTTATGTAAAATTTTTTAAAAAGGCCAATCTACAGAGACAAATAACAGATAAGTGGTTGCCTGGCGTTGGGGGTGGGAGTGGGGACTGATTGCAAATAGGCTTGAAGAACTCTTTCCGGTGATGGAAATGTTGTAAAGCTGAATTGTGCAGATGACTGCACCGCTGTGTAAATTTATTTAAAACTATTAAACTGTAGCCCAGCTGGTGTGGCGCCGTGGTTGAGCATCGATCTATGAACCAGGAGGTCATGGTTCGATTCCCAGGCAGGGCACATGTGCAGGTGGTGGGCTCAATCGCCTGTGGGGGGCGGGCAGGAGGCAGCCAATCAATGACTCTCTCATCATTGATGTTTCTCTCTCTCCCTCCCTCTCCCTTCCTCTCTAAAATCAGTATATAGATTAAAAAAACAATTAAACTGTATATTTATAACATTTTTTGCTATAGAAAGTATACCTGAATAAAGCTGCTAATATATATATATATATATATATAGGCTTGCTTCCTGATAATTCCTGGCTTTTGTCTCATTCCCCATTTTTATGTCTACCTTTTCCTTCTTTTGTGTCTTCTTGGTCAGTTTCCACTCCGCTCTCAGCAGTTTCCCCGCCCTGAGGAAAGAGCTCTGCTGGGTGGGAAGGGCCAGGGTGCTCCCGCCCACAGACCTCGCCTCCCATTTCCAGCTGCTCGTCTCACACTGGCTAGAGGCACTCTCCAATAAATACTTGTTGGCTATTTTAGGGTCTCCTGTTCTCCGGCCCATCAGCTGTCCCATGGCTTCCTTCTGCTCACACCCACACAAATGCAAATTACACGCTAGCCTGTAGCTGGTGATTCGTCCCCATCAGCCTGTCCTTAGGGATTCATGAGTATACCCTGTCATCTAGTTTTGTTGTAAATGGTCATGGGCTGTGGTTTTCCTATCTGGTTACTGTGTCTTTTTTATGTGGATATGTGAGAAGATCCAAATGCCACCACTGCTGTTACCATCTTCCCAGACTTTAGTCGCCAATTCTAACCTTTCCATCAGGGAGCTGACAAACCCTTCACTTGCTTGTCAAGCCCGTGGATAATGCTTACTATGTGCCAGACACCGTACAAACGCACTATAATCACTAAGTCACTTAATCCACTGACAACGCTATGAAGTAGGTTCTATTATTATCCCCAGTTTACAAGTGAGAAGACTGAAACACAGAGGTTAAATAACTCGCCAGTGTCACAGGAAGATTCAAACCCGGCAGCTGGATCCAGAGCCAGTGCTCTTGGACCGCTAGAGCTTGTAACGTGTGTCTGGTCTGGGAGACCTAGCATTCAACCATGACTACCGCCTGCCCCCCAAACCTCCCTGACAAAGGGAAATCTTACCCCTCCCTCAAAGACCAAGTTCAAATGTGAATTCTAAAACACTTGAACTTACCCAGGCAGGCAGCTTCTTCCTCCTTCCTCCCCTCCTTCTCCTTCCCCTCCCATCCTCAGGCTGGTGCGCTTCACCAGGTGTCACACTTACTGTCCATGCCTGGCTTCCCGGTGAGCTCAAAGAACACTGGTATTCATCTCCTGCCTCCAGAGCACACCCTAGTGACTGGCCCCTAGCAGACTCTCAGCGAACATTTGTGGAATTGAGTAGGCAATTGTTTTTCTCCTTCACTAGCTCAAAATGTACTTGGAAAGCAATAAAACTGAATCTTTTTTGGGGAAAAAAAAATCTGTATTCAGAGATTTTACCAAGTCTGGCTAATGTTTTCCTGGGTATTTTTTGGAAGAAAAACGGCATTGGGTTCGTCCGGATATGTTAGTGGCTTGTTTACAGCATGAAGAGATGGCTGCTTCTGGTTACTCTCCTGCCAGATTCAAAGGAGAAGCAGCTATGGCAGCAGAGCCGCACGCGGAGCGAGCAGCGGAGGAGAGCTGCGGTGTGTCAGGGCTGGGCCTAGAGAGTCAGCACCAAAGTCACTTGTGAGTAAGAAGTCAAAATTCAAACCTAAAGTAGAGAGGGTGGGAAATCCAAACATCAATTGAAAAAAAGAATTAATTTTTTTAATCTTGTAATTTCATGCAGGACTTTGATAGGAGAACATACATTTTTATCATAGATTTCCTTATTGGGGTACAGATCGATGGCTACACAAATACAAAGGCAGGTATTTGTAAGAAAATGTATGGCCCCTCGCATTTTCAGTAGAAGGTTCTAGTGTTTCCTAAAAAATAAAAAAGTCAGAAATTCTCCAAAGACGTCTCAGTCATTTTCTGGGCTTTAGCTCAATCTCTCTAAGAGTTAACTAAAAATACCTCTGCAAAAAAAGAAAAAAAAAAAAAACGGAGAGAAAAACAATGATTTAAAAAGAAATAGGTAGGAAGTAAAAAAAGCTGAGGCCTCCACTCCCACCCGTCCCTCATGTAAAATATTAATGCATTTTTTGACACGTAAACCAGGGGCGGGAAGAAGTAGGTTAACCAGGAGCCAGAATAAGGATGCTACGCACTTTCCCACACTCCCTGCGGGGCAGCTCCGGCATG
Organism: Antrozous pallidus; assembly: GCA_027563665.1. Lineage (NCBI taxonomy): Eukaryota > Metazoa > Chordata > Mammalia > Chiroptera > Vespertilionidae > Antrozous > Antrozous pallidus. The sequence goes on from CM050515.1 coordinate 103,283,498, forward strand.
GCCTGCTCTGCAGCACAGACACCCCCAGATCACCACGAAAGCTCCCAACAGCCAGAGAGGGCGAGTCTGGTTTCCTTCTGTCCAGACAGGAAGTGCATTCCTCTTTCCCAACAAGCGTGTGTCATTCCAATGGCCTGCCTTTGAGGGGCTGCCTACAGAGGCCACGCTAAAACACTGTCCTGTGCTTCTGTATCCAATTTCATCCAGCCTGTGAAGGGTTCAACTCCAATAGTCACATTTTTTTTTTTAAACGTGGGTCTGGGAGACCCTTGGAGCAAACGTTCTCAAACAACTAACCCACAGAAGACAATAATTCTCTTTCCTGTGGTGGGAACTCCGGAATCCCATCCAGATGTGTCTGTGGTGCACTGAAGTAAGGAGGCCCAGAGCACCAAAATGCTGCCTCCCTAGGAGCCTCCAGACACGAACGAGTCTGCCAGGGCCTGCGTAAGGAGTTCCCCGTGATAAAGCCATCACTGCGAATGCCCCCTCCCCCCAGCTCGGAGACAGAGCACAAAGCAGAGGTCCCTATGACCCAGAAAAGCTATTTGTTCCTGAGATCAAGGAAATCCTTTGATACCTGGCCCCCTTCACCCTCTTTCCACGGAAGGACATCATACACAGGAAGACCTAGATGGTCAGTGACATTCCCCTCTTTTCCACCAAGCAGTGCCCATCAGGGCAGCAGGTCCCCGGAAGCCAGTCCAGGTGGTTCTGTTCATCCTTATGTCCCCAGGATCGAGCACAGTGTTCAATAAACATACCTAGCTTTCAATACACGTATGTTGCATGAACTACGTTTAAAGGAAACACACTGCTAGGCATCTGTGAGCCACAGCCATCTCAGCTGAAAATTAGTTTGTTCGTTCATTCGTTCACTCATTCATTCATTCATTCATTCATGTCCAACTGTACCCCAGACACTGCTCAAGATACAGGTCCCTCCCCAAATAAAACAGACAAACGTTCCTACCCAGTGGACCTTATATTCCAATGACTGGAGACAGACGGTAAACAAGTTATATCAGGAAAAAACACAATGCGGACAAAGGGTTAACAAATTCCTTTCCTCTTCTGCTTGAGAATTTGACCTTAGGTTAACTTTCCAATTCTGTTTCCCTGGCAACCTAATAAAGATAAAATGTCAATTATGTTACTAGGCAATATTGCTTATGTTAAAAAATGACCCCGGGGGGGCACCAAAGTGGATAAAGGGGACCAACTATTTGCTAGAGGAAATGGAACTTCCGGTCGGGAGCACACAATGGAGTACACAGATGCTCGCCACCCCTGCCATGACCTCCCCGTGCTTCTGCTGAAGCCAAGGACAGACCATCTCGGAGCCACATGCCTACCTGAACACTGACAGAGCTTCCAGGGGCACAGGACTCTGAACACACATTAAGGGCTGGCACTTACGAAGTGCACGGAGAGCTATCACCTGTCCCCCAAGGCTCACCCTGGAGGCAGTCTTGCAGATCCATAATTAACACTGACAAAGATTCCTTTGCTTCCGTACTGAGGTTTTGGTGGCATTAAGGGATGAGCCAGACCAATGTACATTTAAACAGAGAGAGAAAAGTCGCTGACACTTTTTATGACATAAATAATTACATCTGCACTGGCTTTTTAAAGTTCTTATTTTCTAGGTGGAATGCACTCCTTGGAGCTGTGCTACTCAGGACTCCATTTGGAAGAAGAGAGTACTGAGTGTGGGCAACATGGTCTGAGTGGTTAGCCCTCGACCTGGGTGTAAGGGATGTGCAGTCCCAGCTCCGCCACCCACCAGTGGCGTGACCCCGAGTAAACCATATCGCCTTGTTTACCAACCACTTCCCCAACCGAGATGTCAACCCCGTGAAGGCAGGGACGGGTCTGACTGGTCACTTGAACAGCGTTTGGCACCAGAATGAGCCCGGCTGGTGTGGCTCTGTGGTTGAGTGTCAACCCGTGAACTAGGAGGTCATGGTTTGATTGCCAGTGGGGCATATGCCTGGTTTGCAGGCTCGACCCCCCAGTAAGGGGCAGCCAATCCATGATTCTCTCTCATCATTGATGTTTCTCTCTTTCCTTCTCCCTTCCTCTCTCTGAAATCAATAAAAACTTTTCTTTTTAATGTTTAGATATAGAGGGCACCTTCTGAGATGGGGTGCTCAGCCAGGCCTCTCGAGGAAGTGACAATGAGACCAAGACTCACAGGAAGTAAGTGGCACCCCACACCCAAGCTTCTCTGGCAATTCTGGCTGCAAAGACTCATGATGTGCGTGCACGTGTGTGTGTGTGTGTGTGTGTGTGTGTGTGTGTGTGAGAGAGAGAGAGAGAGAGAGAGAGAGAGAGAGAGAGAGAGAGAGAGACTTATCAGGTTGAGGGGATCCCCATGCTAAGGTCGTTTTCCTGCCCAAATAACACTCAATGTTACTGCGTCAGCCCAGTCAGCCCCCCTCTGAAATACTGTTACTAGGCGTTACCCTAGCTAACTGCTATGCGTCGTCAGCAGCGTCTGCTTAAACCAGCCATCGAAACAAGTGCTGCTCCTTGAACACTGGTGGTGTGAGGCTCGGCAACGCAATGAGTGATGGATGCCTGCTTCGTGAGCTTCCTCTTCAGCTGCAACCTGACCTTCACCTGGTCCCCCGTCCCCCTGGAAGGTCGGTGGGCAACACCAACATGGGACATTACCATTTACCACTTGCTGTTTGCCCGATGCCTTTTCTTATCTGTGCCTCCCACAGCTCTAACGTAGGCGGTATTAGCCCTATTTTGCAGATAAAGAAACTGATGCCTGGTGAGGAGAAGGGCTGGTTCCAAAGCCAGGCCTTCTGGCCCCAGGGCCCTTGCTGCCCGAGCCCAGTGCCTGCCAGCCCAGTGCCTGCCGTGGGCGAGGCAAGGCGAGAACCCTCGGAGACAGTCGTCCGGGTCCTCTGAGGCTACAGCTCTCTGACTTCACCCTCCCCAGAGCCTGAGCAGGATTTTTTTCATCCTTAACAGGCCAGCCACTGCCACCCAGAGGGACGGGAGACACAGCTGCGGAGCAGATGTGAGTGTGTGCCAAGTCAGCCCTATGCTGGGCACTGGGGTGGACAGCCACCAGAAAGAGGTCTGGAGGTGAGAGGGAGGGAAGGGAGGGTGATGAAAAGGGGGAACAGAGGGGAAACAGAAGAGAGGAAAGAAGGAGAAAGAGGCGATCTGTAGCATGAAGACGAGGCATGAGGCAAAGTTGGCAAGAAAACACCAATCAGCAGAGGCTGGAAACCATCCCCTGGGTGGGTCTGGACCAGGGCTTAAGCGCTCCCTCCCAGAGGGCAGGCGCCGGACAAAGCCACCGTCTGAGGGTTCACCCACGCCCCTCCACACGGAGTGACCGTAGGGGTGCAGTGCTAAAGGATTGAACCCGCAGCCAGGTCGCCGCATGTAGAACAGGGGCCATGCTACACTGACACACTGACAACCTCAAAGGTGGCAAAGGACACGAACGAGATGCCACCATGAGAAACAAGAACGGTGCAGGAGAAGCTCTCGGTACATAAAAGCATCCCTGGGTCTAAGGGATTAGGAACTGGGCCAGGGGTCAGGTTCTCTCTGAAGGAGGAGACTCAAGGTCACTAGTTTGGTGCTCATTCTTGAAAAAGATGGGGGCTTATGAAAGAATAAAAGTGATTACTACAACTCATTAAATCCTTGGGGATGACAACAAAAAAACCGAATATATTTAAGCATATTTTAAAAGAAAAAGATGTGCTTTATCAACTTCTGCCTCTCATTGCAAAACTCTCGTCTAATGCATTTCCCCTAACCCTGAAAATCAGTCAGACCCTGTCCATTATATGCTCCCAGATGCCTGTTTTCAAAATGCAGGAAATCAGAAAAGGCGCGGGAAAGCCCGGAGCAAACACAGCAGGCGATGGAACCAGGGAGGCACCGGGGCTCAGGGACAGCAGCTGCCCCCTCGGCCCCGGCTCTCAGAGATGCCGCCTGCGGGCATCCACTGATAAATGACCCCCAGGTTTGGCCCGGGGACCCTGAGTATCCCTGACAGCACTTGGCTCGACCAGAACTTCCCACAGATTTCTCTCCTTCCGTGAATATTTTGTGGTCTCGAAGCTGGCCTTGACCTCCCCCTCCCCCGTTGTTCCTGTTGCACAGCCCGGCCTTCAGAAGACTGCGCTGGCGGGGACACTGGAGCAGCCGGCCCAACGCCATCACAGCGGGTCCTCAGAGCCCAGCGAGGAGGGCAAGGACGAGGAAAGAGAAGCAAAGTCTTCCAAGTTGATCAATCTCTTAACTTTGCCTGCATTGGTGGGAATCTCCTTGAACGTGGGGAAAATGAGAAATGAGCCAGTACGCACTTCCTGGCGTGTGACCCATCATCTAGTGACAAACGACACACCCCTCATCCTCATTCCTCTTCGGCCGGGTCCGTGCGCAGCCCTGTCTCAAGGCAGGAGGACAGAGCCCGGTGGCCCCACTGCTCCTCCTCAACAGCCTCCGGAGAAGAAACCGTGCTCCCCAGCCCATCCTTTTCCATCTCTCACAAAGCACTTTCCGTGGAAGGGGCGGGGGTGGCTCCCCCGAGGGCCCCCAGGAAATTGCGTATCCACCACAGAGATCACAGGGTAGAGGGAGGGAGGGTATTGGTTGGGGGTGCTCTGTGATGACCACCATTTTTTGTGAAAACAGAGAAAAAAACAGATCAACAACAACAACAAAAAAAATCCACATTCCCTCCCTTCTCCCTCTATCTACTGGTGAAACAGCAAAACTCAGCTTAGAGGACATGCGCCATCGCTCAGACGATCTCAATCAACGGCAGATGAGATCCAACTTGAGCACATCTTAGTGCCAAAGCCACCAAGCCATTCCAAACCTTGGGGTGTCTGGTGTGGACTGTGCCAGTCAGAGCACAGCAGGCCTTGACCACGGTTTCACAGGGTCTGGGAAACAGGCAAATGGAAATTGGATGTGTGTGGCTCTGCGCTGCCAGGAAGAAGAAACCCCACTTCCATGAGCTGCACCCCAAGGTTTGAAGCTCGTAACAATGAAGAGGGAGCAACTCCATTGTTCATGTGCCCCGAGGCCGGGACTCGGTCCTAGAGGAAGGGAGCAGGCCCCGGGGCCTCCATGCACAGCCCGGCAGGAGCTACACAGGAACGGATACCTACTGTTGGTCTTCGTGCACATCTATCCTGCAGCACAATGTCAGAACAAGGGACAGCTGAAGAGATTTGCGGCAGAATCATGGCATTTCTCATAGGAGCAACAAGAAAAGATCAAACATCAAGTGCATTAGAGAGCTCTCTCCCTGACATCCGGGCTCTCGGGCCTTCCTCAGACCCTCTTCAAAGGCAGCTCGGGTACAAAACGCTCTTGTGTGGCATCACAGCGACGCTCGCTTTCCTAAAAACTGTCCGAGCCCGGCCAGAGCCGCTCAGCGTGGGAGCCGCGACCTATAAACCAGGCGACCAGGGTTCGGTTCCCGGTCAGGGCACACGCCCGCGTTGCGGGCTTGATCCCCGGTAGGGGGCGTGCAGGAGTCAGTGACCCATGTTTCTCTCTCATGGATAGTTCTATCTCTTCTTCCTTCTCCCTTCATCTATCTAAAATCAATAAAGACATATTTAAAAAAAGGAAACTGTCGGAGACCTGGCAAATCCGATTCTCTGAACCGATCGGCCATTTCGAGGAAGACGATGCTGTGTGCCAGGGTTTCCCATTCACCACCTCTCCCCCTAACGAAGGGCGGGCGGGGATGGGCAGTCTGGGCCCCCTGTCCTGTCGGGAAGGCAGCACAAAGCACGGCTCCCATCAGGTCCCCCTCTGGGCTTGGTGCTCCGCACTGTGACCCAGACTCACCCAAGAGCCCCCCGCCCCCTCCTCCCACCTTCACATCTCGTGGGAAACTGAGAGAGCCAGGTGAGGAGAGAGAGGAAAAAGAGCCTATGTTCATTCTTTTTTTAAAAAATTCCAATTATGGTTCATATTTTAGATAGCTCTGTTGTAATAACTAAACTGAAGACAGCGCGTTATAAGGCTTTCTATTCTTCTGGAGGACCTGGATTAAAAAAATAAAGAAGGCTTACCCATTTTTGAAATAGAGGACATGGGCTCTCTGAAGTCCTGTTTCTAGGAAAAAACCTAGTTCTTGATCGTGGGGAGCAGGGCCAGGCTTAGGGCTTCTGTTTTGGATATTAGTAAGTATTACCTAGAAGGGGAGAAAATTGGAAAACTAATCAGATCCACATCCAAGTCTACTTCCTTCAAACCGTCGCTGAATGCGGTGCACAACTGGAAAACTCAACGTCCTTTGGCAAACATCTGTGCAAAGGGCCCGGTGCAGATGTGGGGGATCAGGAAAAGAGAGAGCAGCTGTGAGACAGGAGGCAACGGAGCCACCTGGGAACGGGCGTGCCTGGGGGCTGAGGCTCGAGGGACGCTGACGCGTGCCCGGTGCCCGGCGCCAGGAGAGGCATGAGAGCCGGAGTGGCTCTGCCGAATGTCAGGATGTTGACAGAGAGGCTGGATGACACAGCAGCAGGTCCCACAACGGCCAGAAACAGTCACCACCCACCGAAGGCCGAGGTCACGGGCTGGCAGATGCGGCTTCAGCCGGCCATGAGCCTGATGGGCTCCAGAAAGAGCTGGGAAGTGCTGTGACCGGCGCTGGCCAAGAGTTAACCGGAGGGCAAACTCTCCCGGCTGCCGCAGTGAGGCCTGTGGGCTGAGCAGCAGTTGGCTGTTCTCAAGGGCAAGTTGAGAAAAACAACCTGAGCATCAAGTCTCTCGCACTTGACCTCTTGTCAACACAGAAGGAGGCTTTTAAAAGCTTACGTTTTCAGCTTTGCAGGAAAGACTCCCCGGTAATCAGGAGACAGGCTTACAAGTTGGGTGGGTCATAGTGATGTATATAGAGGCCACTCTCTTTAAACTCACAAGCCAACAAAGCAATCATCCAACAGACGCTGTTGGTGGCTCGTCAGAAATCCATGCGTCCAGCCGGTGCTGCCCAGTGGATAAGCACTGACCCGTGAACCAGGAGGTCACAGTTCGATTCCTAGTTGGGGCACATGCCCGGGTTACAGGCTCCATCCCTAGTAGCGGGTGGGGGTGCAGGAGGCAGCTTATCAACGATTCTCTCTCGCCATTTTTTCTATCTCTTCTCTCCCTCTTCCTTTCTGAAATAAATAAAAACATATTTTTTAAAAATCCATACAAGTGCTCTCTAAACACACTGACCACATCTACTGAGAGTCAGCAGCTCTTTAAAGACCCGGATGTTAGCCAAACCCCCAAATATTCTAGAGGTCTTGAACGTATTCTCCAGGTGGGGTTAAAGCAACCGCTAGTTCTTGAACTTGTCAGGTTTGGGGAAAAGGGAAGGAGGAGGCACCCAAATGAACAGTATGTCCCAGAATGAAACCCAGTGGGCAACCCCTGAATTTGAACTGCATCCCAGCCTCTTATCAAAGCTGCCTGCAGGCTTCACAACTTCTGCACGTGCTAACAGGGAGGTGTTCCTCCGACCTCCAACCAGCATGGGTGTTTTGGGCTCTAATGCGGTCCCTCCCCCTCCCTTCCTCCAGTGATGGAGATGCACACAGGGACCTGAGCACTTGTCCTTCCTCCCTTAAGTCTCTCTCAAGATGCCTTCATTCATTCTGAGCTTCAAAAATCAGCCACATGCTGCCAACTCCCAAATGTATCATCTCTAATCCAGACTTCCCCTCCGAATCCCAGTCTCATATATCCAACTACTTCCCTGGCATCTCCGTGTAGAGGTCCAACTCCGAAACCTTTAAAAACGATCCGTCATGGGTTTTTGAGAGTAGTTGTTAATGTCAAAGAATGCCATGGTTATTTTAAAGCAAAAACAATTCAGTAGAGTACAAAAATAAAAGTTAAAATCATCTCAAAATTCTGCCACAGGAATCACCAGTTAGCACTGATTGAACAATAGTCCAGACATCTCTGTTATCAGGAGAAAAAGTTAAAAATCAGTTTGCAGAAACTGAGGTTGTGTTCTAAGTGTGTTCAAATTTAAACCATTACATTTAACCGGGTTGTATGAGATATTTTAAACGTTAGAGAGACCTAATTTTCCAGGTCTCCGACGGTTTCCTTTTTTTAAATATGTCTTTATTGATTTTAGATAGATGAAGGGAGAAGGAAGAAGAGATTAAATTTTAAGTTGATAGAAGAAATTAAAGTGTGACCAAAGTAATCACTCAACTTCAAAGAAAAATTTGTTTGTTTTCCACAGAGCTCATAAGAGGTCTCTCTAACGTTTAAAATATCTCATATTGTGCGTGAACTTGTGTGTGTATGTGTGTACATGGGTGTGTGCAGGAAAAGAGAGAGAGAGATGGGAGAAAGTAGGTGATCTTTTTACCTACACATTTCAACTTTATATAGTATCTATTAATTCACAGTAAAGATGAGGACATTAAGATACAGTATTCATACTTCATATTTCATACTTGACATTACCTTCTTATAATCTATATATATAAACGGCTAAGTGACCAACCAGCCATTTGTCTGACTGGCCAACCAACTGGCACACATGATGCGCCCTGGCAATTTAATAATAAATGTTGGCTCACACATGCGTGACACATATAAAGCTCTCGCTGGTGCCAACTGCACATGTGTGTTTAAATCTGTCACTGTCGATCGTGAATTTGGTTGACACTTCTATTATAGAGAAAGGGCAAATAGCGATATTAAAATATTTCTTCTAATTAATTTCCTTTCAGTGTGCACGAATCTGTGCACGAGGCCACTAGTGTTGTAATAAAAAAAGACAGCTAGTCAACAAATAGGTGAAAATAATTCAACCTGTCTGGTAGTCAAAGAAATGCAAAAACTAAAACGGCAAGGGCCATTTTCACCTAGCAAATCAGCAAAATGACTTTCATACAGCGAGCCCGTCAGGATTGCACAAAGCCACTCGCCTCTGGCAGCCGAAGGGAGAGGCGCTCAGCCTGACCTGTAGAGAGCAGGTGGGCACAGCATGTAGTGACGAGAATGTGAAAACGTACCCCCCCTCTGGAGACTTCACCGTAAGAAACAATGTGAAGCCAAGGACAACGCCACCCGAAGGTAGTTCCCATCGCAGCATCACTCCCAGCCACAGGCTGCACCCGACAGTCAGTTAATGACGCCAGCGGCCATCCGCTGAGGAGCCATGACACAGCCTTGAAAACGCTTCCAGGCTCTGGCATGATGTCGAGTGAAAAAACACAGTTACAAAATACTTTAACGCTATACAACTCTGAAGGCAAAGACTGACTGAGCATATATAAAAATTAAAATGAGACTTTTCCAAGTCAGCGTTAGGGATGTGACAGCCTCCTCCTCCAGCTACTCAGACGGCGGCCTCCCAGTGGGAGCACACGGCTGGCTGTCACTTCCTGACCTTTCCTGAAGGAAGTGTTCACTCAGATACGCTGCCTTAAGCTTTGAATGGTGACCCGCTGCCGCGGCTGCAGTGGAAAGGCAGGGACGGGAAAGGGGACGGGCAGGGAGACTCGGTCCTTTCCTGTCGTCTCACATTTGAAAGCCAACAGCACAGCCCCGTGGGCCTCCGGAGGCACGCCCTGCCCTGCCTTCCTCGCGCCCGCCCGGAGCACTTGTCCCGGGACATCTGCTTTGGACTCAAGGCACACGGTAACTTTAGTCTAATCCAGTTCCGAATCCAACACCTCGGCTATGTCACTGCGCATTCCTCCCGAGGGAGGACGTGGGGACCGCTGAGTGGCTCCTGCAAGAGTGGAGGAAATCTGGGCCGGACCCCACAACATCGGGGTCCGGTGGTTTCTTGCAAAACCCCGGCGCTGAAACAGCCCAAGGCAGGTCTGTGGATGGTCCGTAACTCAGCAGCGACTCCTCTGCTACAGGGTGTGAAGGAATGAACTGTCAGCAGAAGGTAGGGTTCCACCCTGGCACAGCCCCTGCTCGAGCAGGAGCACCAGCTGGCGGGCTGATGCCTGCAGAGGACGAGGATAGCAGGGTTTCACCTGCCAAACGCAGGGCTCACGCTACGAGAGTCAAGGGTGAAGTCATCTTTATTCCCGTTGCTGCACCAGCAGAAGCTCCTTGCGGGGCAAATAACATTATTTACTGTTGGCATGATGCCACCACCTGAAGGCAAACCAATCAAGGCCGTCCTGTGTCCTTTCCAATTCTATCTGCTCCGATTCAATTTGTTTGATTAAATTATTTTATGTACACAATTTTAGAGCTATTTTTATTCCCCTTTAGAGAACAAATTACCAGAGAAAAATATTAGTAGATGTCTCTGTCACCCTAAAATAACAAGGACAATACTGAGCAAATATGTAATGCCCACGGCTTCTGTGTACTCACATTTTCCTCGGCCCTGCCTCCACAGCTGGAGCAGGGTGGGAGAGGGTGGGGGAGAGAAGAACGCGTGGGAAGCTCCTTGCATCCCAGCTAAAGGCACAGAGACTCACCAGTTCTCTCTCAGACCAGTCAGGCAGTATCAGGCTCACCATGAAAATGAAAAGCTCGGTTCAATGATTGGACCAAGGTCAAATAGTCGGGATGAACAGAGGCCCAGAACCCAGATATCACATAGGAACTCCAGGCAGAATGTTGTCCCGTTATCTTCCACACAAGAAAAAGAAAGCAGCCCGGCCGTGTGGCTCAGTGGTTGAGCATCAACCTATGAACCAGGAGGTCATGGTTTGATTCCCGGTCAGGGCACATGCCCGGGTTTTGGGCTCCATCCCCAGTAAGGGGCGTGCAGGAGGCAGCCAATCAATCATCCTCTCTCATCACTGGTATTTTTATCTCTCTCTTCCTCTTCCCTTCTTCTCTGAAATCAATAAACATATTTTTTTTAAATGAAGTAATTTTCCTCCCATTAACATTCCCCTAAAAATTCTTTAACATTTTAAATAAAACAGTGTGTTTATAATACTCGAGATTTTTACCTAAATATCTGATATCTCCTAAGATTAGGACAGATTCCACTGCCAGGTGACACAGGAACAGAGAGTGACAAGGACACTAATACTTACTCTGTGCTGACCATGTACTTACTGGGAAGAACACGAGTCAAATTAGTTTATCCTCACAGCAGCAGTCTGGCAATTATTACTGTTGTTTTACCGGCGAGGATCCTGAGGCTGTACAGAGAGGCTGAGGAACTTGCCCACAGCTGCGATCAAGACCAGCAGTGGCTTGGCCGCTGCACTCCGCTGCCTCTCACAGCGCAGTTAGCTCCCGGCGAAGCCACGGTCAGCCCCTCTCTGAAGGGTCACTGCCCTTCAGGGGGCAAACACGTCTAACGTCACCGGACATACCCCCTTTTAGGGAAGCTCCAAGAATGGAGTTGCCTGGGAAATGCAATCCAGCGTTCCCGAACGAGGGGAGAGTCTGGCCACAATATTCCAACTGCCCTCAAAAGCTCTCCCCCAATTCCACTCTCGCCAGCGCATCAAGTTAAGAGCCAACACTGATAAGTGAAATGCCCACAGGTCCTGGCACACAGAAGCTTCTCCACTGTAGAATGCTGGGAAATGAGGGGAAGCCGCTGAGTGATGGACTGCCTCCACCTGGCAGGGCCACGGTGGGGACAGAGCATGTGGCGTTTTCTACTTACAAGAGCCGCCCACCCAGAAAACCAAGGACTGCCTGCCCAAGCCTGCCCCAGTCTTGCACTGCTTTCAGATCCGATTTCCTTAAAATTTCTGTTTTCAATTTTGTATAATTCTCAGGTCACTTAAGTTAAAAAAAATATTTTTTTTTAAATCCAAGCAGGTATCCTCATTATCTTGTCGCATAAAAACCCTTGACCTTTCGCTAAGCCCAAAGGTCACTTACGGAAGGTCATTTTTCCTCTAGACTTCTCATCAATCAACAGATCGTTTCGTGAGCACCCACTACAGTTAAAACAGATGTCTGGTTCATTCAATGGCTCTCACTGCTACTACCTCCAGTTGCTGCGTCTGGAGAGCCTCAAAGTGGCTTCCCATGAAGGAACGCTCAGGCTGAAAACTGAGCCAGGAACATAAAAGTCGTCTACATACCCTGAGACCGAGCCCTGGACCCAGGCTGCTTCCCCATGCTACTAAGTGTGAGGGTTCGCCGGGCCAAGCACTTAGTGAGCATTTTCTATAGATGAGGGTGTGGGTGTGGGAGATCACAGTAGCCTGGGACAGTGAAGCAAGTAAGTGCTGAATTCGGTAAAGGAAAAGCAAAGATTTAATTCTAGCTTTGGCCCCAAAATTCCTCTGTGCCCTTGGGCTCTCCTTTTCTGGGCATTTTCTTCTCAAAAACTAATGTCCTATGATCACCATTTCCCCTAAAAGCACCGAAAAAATATTTTGTATCCTATGTGTCTCCTTGACAGTCTGGTTAAAGACTCTGATGGTGAACGGGTGATTATAAATGAACACGACAGGAAGTACATCCAGACTTGCCAATCTCCACGCCATGAAAGACACAGGCACCAGATGAACCTCCTTCCTCCTGGCCTGAGAAGGCAGCGCTCCAGCATAGAGCTGGGCAGCCGCTGGAGAAAGAAGGTGCAGAATAAGGGCCCGGAGCAGCAAGGGCTGTGGGCCCACAGGAAGGGCTCAGCTGGGATCCGCAGTTCCCCTGCTGGGAGCCCTGGTTATCGAGGAGGCAGGCAGGGGAAACCATGTGATTTTGAGCAAGCTGAACGATCGTTTCTCTAAAGATCAATCGTAACTTCTGAATAACAACAACAAAAAAAACCCTCCTTCCTCACAGCGGCCTTCGGATAGGACACTTTGGCAAGGTGGCCAGAGATCTTCCTGAATTCCCAGATGTGCCGAGCTGTGGCTGAGAGTCCATTCTGGTGCAGGCCAGGCCAAACGTCACTCCAGCGTCCTCCCCGTCCTCTCGTGTGCTCCCACGTCCTCTCCCGGCCTCCTACATGGGAGTCCTGATCCTCATCACAGAGTTTGTTTCTGAGGAGATCACTTCCAGTCTATACACTTATAAAATAAACCTATACGCTTATAAAATAACCCTGACTTGGTAGCGCCCCTCTCTTCTGATCCTCACAGAGATGGGGACTATGAAACTGACGGGAAACAAGATCGCGGTCATTTTCAAAGTCTCAGAGGATTTCTAATCATTTCAAAATACCTTGCAGGATCCATCTCGGGGTCTGAAGGGAGAAATAGCCGTGCCAAGCCCCGGTAAGACTCCAGAAAGCTCTGCTGTGGGCAGAGCTTAGTAAAAACAAGTGACATTCATTGCAGAATCCTGGGCTAAGTGCCTTATGCACATGGCCTGTTATCATGCCCACAAGAACAGCGTGAAGTGGGAGCCATTATGACGCTCTTTTTGCAGACGAGGATGTTGAGGCTGAGAAGTGAAGGAGCTAAGGAGCGAGCAGAGCCAAGCGGCAGAGATCCTTCCGACAAGACGCGCGCACACCTCCCTGGCCCCTCCTGCTCCAGCGCCCCCTGCCCGACGGGGTGGGCTCGGGGTCCCTTATCCACTCACTCACCAGTCAGAGTCCCCCTGTCAGCTGCTGGTCTCCATTCCCTACAGACAAACCGGGGACTCTGAGGAGAAACCGTCCCTGATGGTCTCGGGGGACACACACCTGCTCGAGCCGAGGCAGCAGACCTCCGACATAGCCTTCGAGGCAAAGCCTCCCAAACCAGGAGGTGCACCGTGCCGGCACAGAGGCCACCGAGGACACATAAAGATCCTCCCACTTTGCGAAGGAGAACGGACATAAGAGCCAGCGTCAGGGTGGGAGGGCGTAAACACGTGCATGCCGTCATTTCTGCTCAGAGCATAACCCAACGCCTCCCAAGTGCTGACCCGTCTGCGCCCACGGGCGCCACGGCGGCCACCAGGCTCTCCCCGGCGGCGGCGGGAGAGTCAGGGAAGCTCTGCGCCCAGAGGCGGACAAGCTGCCGGGGTTCCCGAGGTGGACCACAGTCCCCCACAATTTGATTCGACTTGATTTTTTTTTTTTGAAGTATCCGCGGGCACAAACGCACGGGCCTCACTTACCCTTTCTATCTCTTGGAGGTACAGGAGCGCGATGTCCCCCGCTTTCTCGTAGCAGGTGATGACCTCCTGCTCCCGGTCCGCGTGGAGGTTACTGGTGGACGAGGAAACAGGCAACTTCTCTAAACAAAGTCCTAAAAAGACAGATCAAACACAGACGCTGTGGGGGGGGTTGCTTTTCGTGGGGCTTCGTTTTTGAACTATTGCTCCCGAGGCTGAGAAAGCGGTCGCAGGAGACCGCAGGCGGGCAGGGACGCAGAACCTCTGTCCTCCTCTCGGACAAACGGAACATCGAAAAGAGCGTCCCTAAGTTACGGAGGAAAGAGGTCCCTGACCGTGTTTGCTTCTGGCATCCAGCTTGAGAACTGATCACCCTGACCCCCTTCAGACCAAACAGCGCTTCCCGGCCAATTACACCCCAAGGTCCCTAACAAATTTTAAAGGCAAGTCAGGCTCATGGAACAAGACCAGCTAAAGGATATTTTCTATCTCAACATGTGTATACTTAGCCAATTGAACATAAAGACATTTTTAGGTGCTCGCAGGAGGCTCCGTTACTACAAAAACCGTCCGGCTCTCAGCCTTGGTGTTTGGGTGAACAATCACACCGGGGACCACCACTCAGTTCTGGGCTAAGAAAACACCCAGGACTTTGCTTTGTGAGCACGTCTTTGCAGATGGAGGAGGTTCTCTCAGCCAAGAGAGATTTCAGGGCTGGGGTGTATGAAAGGCTGAAAAAATAACGATGCTGAGGGCAGCAGCAACAGCCTGAACCCTGCCCTGGGCACCCGGCCTGGGGCAAGTCGGACTCGGGGTTCTACCCACAACTCGAGGCACAGGGACTCGGGGTGGAGGGTCGCCGGTGCCCCTACGTGCAATAGGGCTACTGCGCCAGGTGCCCTGGGATGTAGTAGACACACACCCCACACAGCCTGCTCCACATAAAAGTGGGACAAGGTTTACTACGGACAGAAACGGGGGTTGCAATTGGAAGGAGCCAGACGGGGTCCCAGGAAAACCCACGCCCTGTGCAGACGAAGAAGCCGAGGTCTGCCCCAAACCCGAAGATGAGTCATCGGCAGCACAGGAGTCAGGATGCAGGTCTGTGGCCTCCCAAGTAACACCCATCATTAGCGGCTCATTTTCAAAGTGGATGCCAGACACATTAAAAACATCAGAAAATGACCCAAAGCCTCGAGGGCATCATCCGGAGACTGGCCTCATCCAAGCTCTTAACGGTGAGGGTCCCTCCGGCTGCAGAGGCCAGGGGAGGCGGCTGTGCTATGCGGGAAGCAGAGGCCACTTCGGTGCACCAGGGGGCAGCACCTCAGGACCGCACCTGTCACAGGAGGTGCTGCTCAGCCAACTTGATAGGTTTAACAGCGTTATTGGGGTAAGGCTGGCATGTAACAAACTATACGTTTTTTTCAATGTTCCCATATTTTTGTTGTTGTTTTTATTTATTTCATTTTTACCAACCCAAGTCCATAGTTTTCGTTCGGGTTCACTCTGTGTTGTACAGTTCTATGAGCTTTGACAAATCCTATCCAATAAAAGAGTAATATGCAAATTGACCATACTTTTGCCACACCCACAAGCCAATCAGAAGCAGGGGGCGGGGCTGAGGCTGCAGGTGAGCACTTGAGGCAGGGGGCAGAGCAGAGGCCTGCATGAAGCAGTGAGTGAGCACAGAGGGAGGGGGGGCTAGGGCCTGGCATTCAACAGCAGCCAAGGCTGCTGGCAAACACGCAAGATGGGGGTTGGGGCCGCAGCATGCGGGGGGCGGGGGCGGGACTCTGGTGTTTGGGAGGCTGGTGCGGCACGTGGGAGGCTGGGTGGTTGCCGCCGGGGCTAAGGCCTGGGCTGGGGGGGCGGGGTCGAGGCGTCGGGCAAGCACGGGACCCCTGGGGCTGGGCGGTCACCAGGTGGTTGCCAGCGGCTGGGGCTAAGGCCAGGGCCAAGTGGGCGGGGCTGAGGCAGCTGGGGCAGAGCCAGCCATCAGCCCATTGCAGGGTGATTGATGGCTGGGTGCCCAAGGCCTAAAGCTTCGGCCAGGACTGAGGGGTCAGTAGGACATCCCCTTAGGGCTCCCAGTATGTGTAAGGGGCTGAGGGATCACCCACCCCCAGTGCACAAATTTCGTGCACCGGCCCCTGGTGTTTTAATAATGTCAAGTATGCACCATTACTGTGCTGTATGCAATAGGTTCGCTGCCCTAAAACATCCCCTCCATGCCCTCCGCTAATTTTTCTATGGTCTCTGTAGTTTTGCCTTTTCCAGAATGTCATACAGCTGCAACCAGGCAGTCTCTAACCTTTCCAGACTGGCTTCCTTCACTTAGAATGCTGGTACAAGGCCCCTCCATGTCCTTCTGTGGCCTGAGAGTGCATTTCTTTTTGTTGCTAAATAATAACCCATTTACCCATTAATCTAGTCAAAGGCATCTGCATTGCTTCCAAGTCGGGGCAATTATAAACCGAGCTGCTATAAACATTTGTGTGCAGGTCTTTGTCTGAACACAGTTTCCAACTCAATTAGGTAAAATACCAACAAGAGCAACTGGAGGGTTGCACAGTAAGAATATGTTTGTAAGAAACAGCTAAATAAATATATTTTCTTTACAAATCAATGGTGTTGATCCAAGGTTCCTCTATCCTTACTGACCATCCACCCACTTGTTCTATTTATTGAATCCTCAAGCCTAACGGTCAGTGGTTGCTTCCAGGGTTTCACTTAACACGGTCTCTTCAAATGCTGTTGAATCATTTCATATACAGTATAATCCTAGCTCATAAAGTGGAAATATGCAAATTGACCGTCACTCCATCACAAAGATGGCAGTGCCCAGAGCCACAAGATGGTAGCGCCCAGTCCTTTTAGCCTCGCTGGAGTCCCCCAGTCCTGGGGGGGGGGGGCGCACTGAGAGCGTGAGCGGCCTGGCGGAAATGCTTACTTCATCGCCGCAGGGATGAGGCCAGCGTTCCACCCTGGCCGTGGAGGCCTCTGGGCAGTGGGCAAGAAGCAGCTGGTGTGGGTGGGTGGGTGGAATGCTTGCGTCATCACCCCAGTGACGAGGCAAGTGTCCATGCCCGGCTGCGGATGGGCCTCTGGGTAGCGGGTGCGGAGTGGCCAGGCCCCACAGAGAGCTACTGGTGCTCAGATTCATGGGCGGGGTACCAGTACCTTTATAACCACGTATTTCCATTCCCCCCTTTCCAGTCTTTATTCTCCTAATACATACAATTGGCTGTTACATAGGTTACAAATCCCACCCGACATGGTTATTGTTTTTGCTGAAATAGTCAATTATCTTCTAAAGACATTGAAATAACAAGGGAAAACTCAGTCGCTAACGTGGTCATGACGCCCGGTGCTCTCCATCCCTCTGCGTAGCCTCGTGCTTCCTTCTGGCAGCCTTTTCCTTCTCCCCACGGGGCTCCTTCCACATTTCTTACAGTGCAGCTCCACTGATGACCGCGTCTCTTGGTCACTGTGTCTGAGGCTTTATTTGGCCTTCGGTTTTGAGAAGTGTTCTCATTGGGTGGCAGTTTGCTTCCTCTGCCCCGCCTTCCCCAATGACTCTAAAGATATGCTCCACTATGTTCTCACTCACATGGTTTCTGACAATAAATCTGCCGTCACCCTCATGTTTGTCCATCCGCCAGTTTCTGGCTGCTTTTATGATTTTACTGATGGTGAGAAATTTGGATTGTGAAGAGCTTTGGCTTCATTTTCTCCATGTTTCTTGTGCTAGGCTTCATGGAGCTTTCTGGACCTAAGGGCTTATAGTTTTCATAAAATTTGAAAAATGTTGCAGTCATTATTTCTTCAAATATTTTGCTAACTCTTCCTTCATTAGGGAATCAAATTATGCACATTAGGCCACCTGAAGTTATCCACAGCTCTCTCATGCTCTTTCCACTTTCTTTTTAACTTATCCTTCCATTTCATTTTGGATAAATTTCTACTGCTGTCGCTTCAAGTTCACTAATCTTTTCTTTAATGTCTAAACTACACTGCCTTTAATCACATCCAGTGTAGTTTTCATATCACACATTGTAGTTTTCATCTCTGGAAATTTTATTTGGGTCTATTTTTAGCTTCCATGTCTCTACTGACCTTTGTGAACATAAGGAATACAGTTGTGATGACTGTTGTGATGCCCCTCCGGGCAAAGTTGTTTATGCAGTTGCAAGAAATAATCACTCGGCAACCACACCAGCGTGAACTGCTACAATCTCTTAAAACTGTCTTGGAAGAATGCAAGACAAACTGAACAAATTCACCACCTGGTAGGGCAGCTCCAGAAGCACTCGAGAGCAAGCACTGATTTAAGCTCCCAACGTGTGCTCTTACGTTCCCCTTTGTGCAAAATTAAAACCACAGAAACAGCAAAAAGAGACATTGTTTTATAGTCTCTCTTCTGCTTGTGTGAGAAGCAACCAAAACATGAGCAAGTTGGTATCAGATATTTAATGTAAAGAAAACAAAATTCACCGAAACTGGTTTGGCTCAGTGGAAAGAACATCGGCCTGCGGACTGAAAGGTCCTAGGTTTGATACCTGTCAAGGGCATGTACCTTGGTTGTGGTCACATCCCCAGTAAGGGGTGTGCCAGAGGCAGCTGATCAATGTTTCTCTCTCATCGATGTTTCTGACTCTCTCCCTCTCCCTTCCTCTCTGTAAAAAAATCAATAAAAATATATTTTTTTTAAAAAAGAAAGAAAACAAAACTCTCTAGTGTGTCGAAGGGCCAGGAAGAAAACAGGTCTACTCTGGCGCTCTGTACCACTGCCGCTGGGCTCGGCTCACCAACATGACCAAGGCCCTCTGGGACCTGCCATGCCCACAGAACCAAAGGAAAGGCAAATCCAGTTTGACTATCATCTGCATTTGGAGTTCTGAAATACGGAAACCCAGTGGCCTAGGGCTGCGGTCTATGACCATTCATAGTAAGAACTTTAAGCCCACCATAAAAATTAACCTTCTGTGGGTTTATGAGCTGCAATCTCCTGCCGAGACATCCAGTGATCACTCAGGGGTTAACACCCCAAATTCCTTTGGACCCCTCAGCTGGGAGCTGGTCTGTAGGACTGAACAGTTCCAATAGCATGAACGGTCCATTGGTCCAGGCCCTGCCCAGGACCCCGCACTATGCCTGGGGGTGGCCTGCACCATTCATAATCCCCACAGCCACTCTGCAAGGAGGTGTCAACAGCTCCTCATAGATAAGCTTGAACTTGGGGCTGCACAGCTAATGAATGAGAAAGCCAGGTTTTGACCCCTGGTCTATCTGACTACAAAACCCTGCTCACAGTATCCTGAGCCGCTGACAGCATATTCAGGGCCTGATAACAGCAAAGACAATAAAAATGCGTTTCCAATTGCACAGGCACAGAAATCTAAGTCCAGGGCCCCAGGGCAGTGGTGCTGTTCTCCCACCGAGAGCTGCATCCCCCCAGGCAACTCCCTGGCCGGGCTTCCCCGCTGGCTGCCTCTGCGTTAGGAAGGGGTGAACCCCAGGGATGCCATCCAGCTGTATAACTCTAGAAGATGAACAGTCAAAGCAAATGTTTTGATTTTTTAATTGCATTCAAACGAACAGGGAATTAATTTCTTGTGAAGTTATGCAACACAATAAAAAGGCCATAAAACATAATTATGTGAACTATGTACCACAACACGAGGCACCGTTCGTTCCCTCGTTTCTCCCAGTCGCATCTCCGGAAGCCAAGCCCGGGACAGGTACACCCTGCTGCTTTGCTGTAACATGACCCCCGGGGGAATCTGTTACTGGAAGTTCCAGAAAAACTTTATTATAACACCACGTCTCTGATAACGTCCCCGCGGGACGGACTTCAAAGGCATCGGGACAATTTCCAGGGATCTCCGTTTCCAAGGCTGAAAAGAAACTCGGGAGGAGATTCACGATCCCGGAGCACAGTCCTGGCGAAGGCAGCCCGGACGGCCGGTCATGTGTTCTCACCTCCGGGAAGGGCCACGCTCCCACAGGGGTCGGGTGTCCCTCACCCAACGAGAAGACAGGCCCTTGTCCCGGGCGTGGAGAGGAGACAGCTGCTGGGACCCACCACAGGCTGGGGTGGAAGGGCGGCAGCTGCCCTAGACCTCCGGTGCAGTCCCTGTCAAGCCAGAGCCTGGTTGGCCCTTTCTGGGCATTTTTAGACATTGTTGTTTTGTGCATGTGTGTACACACACACACACACACACACACACACTCACACACACGTCACTCATGAAAGAAGAGCAAGCCAGGCCCTGAATTAGACATTCACCTGCTACAGCACATGATCTTACCATGTCCTTCCCACAGTTCTGGAAGCAAATGAGATGCTCATTCGACCTGAAATGCTAAGTGAGCGTTTGCAATCTGAATGTCTGCTCTTTCAGCGTCTGCTTAGTAACCACGTAATAGCAGTAACCACACGCAGTGAGTGCTAGCTCCCCGCCAGACACTGTGCTCAGAGTGTGACACAATTCTTCTAACCTTTGCAGCACGAGGGGGATTTACTGTCATCCGTGCTCCAGACGAGGGAACAGGACTCCGGGGTGTTAAGTGACTCACCCAGCATTACACAACTGGCGAATGGCGGAGCGAGGCCTCCCTCCAGACACTCTGACTCCCAGGTTCTTGCTCTTAGCCTTACATTGCACTCCCCATTCCTCTGATTTATCTGTCTGGCTGGCTTCTAGTCCACAGAGGACTTCATATGTAAAATGCCATGATCATTCTTTGTATCACTGTTTCCTTTAGGTAATAGTAGGCTGGGAGGTCTCTAAGTGGGAGGATTTTATTCACTTGTTATATTATTTTATATACATTTTAATAAAAGATTATTGAGAGGTTACTCACATACCACAAAACTCACCCTTTAAAAGTATACATCTCAGTGGTTTAGTATAGTCACATAATTGTGGAACCATCATCACTAGCTAATTCCAGAATATTCTCATCATCTTAAAAAGAAATCTTGTAGCCATTAGTAGCTACTCTCACTCCACCCTCCTCCCAGATCCTGGCAACCACTAATCTACTTTCTCTGTGGAATCACTTATTCTGGTTATCTACACTAATAAAAGAGAAACATGCAAATTGATTGCACCTCCATGATGCCCACCAGCCAATCAGAAGTGGGCATGCAAATTAAGCCAACAAATATGGTGGGCTAATTTGCATGCATAGGTGTGGAGTAAAGACTGAAGACTGAAGAGGCTTGGCTTCTCTGCTACGGCCAGAGGGAAGGCCTGGGTCCCAGGTGCCAGAGGAAAACCGGTGCTGGCAGCCAGGAGAAGAAAGGCCTAGAGCATGAATCTTCGTGCAATGGGCCTCTAGTTGCATGTAAAGCGAATCATACACTATATAACTACGTATCTGGCTTCTTTCACTCAGCATGTTTTTCAGGTCCATACTAGTACCTATTGTAGCCAGTACCAGAACTTAATTCATTTTTAAAAATTGAGGTGAGATTCACATAACATAAAATTATCCACTTTAAAGTGAACAAGTCAGTGGCATTTATTATATTCATAATATTGTAAACCTCTACCTCTATCTAGTTTCAAGCAGTCCATTCCTTCTTATTGCTGGATAATGTTCTGTTGCATGAATATAATACATTTTATTTATCTGCTCATCAATTGATAAACATGTGGGATGTTTAAACTTTTAGAATATTATGAAGAACGTTGCTATGAATATTCATGTACTAGTTTTCGTGTGGAAGTATATTTTCAATTCTCTTGGATACATACCTAGAATGGAATCGGTAGGCCATATGGTAATCTTATGTTTTATTATTTTTAATCTTTGCGTTAAAATTCACATCTATTCTCTAACTCCCAAACTGTTGGGTAAAATATTAAGAAGTGAAAATACATGGTCTTTTGAGCAGGCAGACCTGGAGTCAAACCCTGGCCTTTCCAATTACGAGCTCTACAGCTGAGCAAGCTCCTTAGCAAGCAAAGGGGAATAACTACAATTACTAACAATCCCCTTTCCTGGCGGCGACAGTCCTCAGTTTCTTTGAGGGGTATCTGAGAAATCCGGAAGAGCAAGGAGAAGAAAATAGAATCCACATCCCCACCACTAGGAATTCAGCCCAATTAAGCCCACAGACCCTCAGCCTCGAATGATACGTAACGCCATGCACACTGAGTCTTGGTTCTAGTTTCTCTACTTTAAAAAATATCACCCAAGGGGATCCCTACAGCGCAAAGTGTAGCCCTTGATGTCCCAACCTCAGCAAGAGTGAGAGCTGCCGGCGGAAAGATGTCCTCTCTTCACTCGACAAATTCTCACTGAGCGCCAACTGTGTGCGGCGCCTGGCGGGCTGGGCCTCACGGAGCGGATGAGGTCTTTTCCCGCCAGAAGCTCCACCTCTGGTGGAGTGAGCAAGCAGGCGTTTTCAACACAATGTGCAAAGCACATCACTGAGATAGATGTGGGGGTCACGGAGCTAAGAACAGCGCCCCCGTGGCCCTGCACGAAGGCTCCAGCCCCAGGCTTTCCTTGGGCTCTGAGTCTCTGCTTGCTTCCAAAGAGAGGACCACTGAGAAGACTCCTAACACAAGCAGCATTCCCTGGGAACGTGGGTCCAGGGCAGTAACCAGGCTTGTTGCTCTTCTTGCACCAGCTAAATATAAACAGGAAGCTCTGGCTAGCGACCTGAGATGAGTGGCTACATGCAATGCAGCTCCCACCTTGCAGAATGGTTACAGTTGAGGGGGAGAGGCCGGGAGATCGCCAGTGGAGACAGGCGCTCAGCTGGCACCAGGCCTGCACAGCACGACTCCTCCCACTCTGGGTTTGCCACACAGGCAAAAGCACTCAGCAAGGACTACCCCATTCCCTCCACTCATGACTTTCCAATAAGATTACTTTTTTCTCTGTACCTGAAAGGGTCTCAAGGGTTCAAAAAGGGAAGAAAAGCAGCTTCTCAAGGAAAAACCTGGATCCCCTATCTCCTTCTTCCTCTCACTCAGCAAGGAGGAAATTCAAGCTCTGACAGGGTTCCTGATGCACTCAAGTCGTACAGACAGAGAACCCAAGTCATACAGACAGAGACTAGGGGCAGAGACGACCTTGGGCCCTGACCTTGAGCCCTGCCAGAGGAGCTATCACAGCAAGCCCACAGAGCTGGGCCACAGCCTCCAACAGCCTGGGGGTGGGGGGTAGGGGTGGGGATGGGGGGAGCTTCTGCCAGGGAGGAAGCACTGCCCAGTGGTCACTTGTCTGTCCTTGTCAGGATCCCTAGAAGGTCACGGTCATTAGCAAATATCCCATTCAGAAAGGTCAGAATTAAACTCTGTCCCTTCGAGATCCGAACGTTCATCTACCCAGAAATCCTCCAGGGAACCCTGGGGGAAAGTCCTCGCAGAGAATGGCCGCGCCCATCAGCAGGGGCTCCGCGGAGCCCAGTGAGCGCAGCCAGGCCTGCGCGGCCGCCTGCGGAAGGCACAGCTTTCTAGAAACAGCCCGCGCTCCCTCGGGGCCTCACTGACCCGAGGTTAATAGAGAAGGCTGGCAAGTGCACCCTTCCTCGCCGATCCCTGACCTCGCAAATGGAAGGGCCTGCGAGTGGCGAGTGGCCGGGGAGGCGGGCGACCTGGACTGGAAGGGGCGTGGGAGATGCAGGCGCTTAGCGGCTCTGCGCAAGCGCGCACGGCCGGGCGAGGACGCGGCTCCCGCGCCCCCTGGCGGCCGTGGCCGGCACGGCGGGAGGACCTCGGAGGGCGCCCAGCAGCAAGTGGCAGGTGGCATGGTCTACAGAGCCTTTAGCACAGGACTTGCTCAGAGGCCATCTGTGTGATTTAGGGTTTTGAACCCCACTGTTTGAGGAAGAAGCCCGAGTGCTGTCAAGGGAGAAGCCGTTTCCAAGACCTCCTGCGAGGTGCACACTGGTTCTGGGAGCCGCTGGACACAAACCGGGGCCCCTGGCAGCACCCCAGGCCGACAGGGCCTCTTTCCGTCAGCTTCAGCAGTCTCTGCACCTGGGCATTTCTACAAAGGTGACGCGCCAGCCTCCATCTAGGAAGCAAGCACTCGACAGCGAGGAGAAAAAGCCGGGGCTAAAACAGGGGATCCACCCTTCACTCCTCCTCTGAAATGGGGCGCCGACCTCCTTTCCCCTCTCATAGTTGTTGTCAGGGATAAGGATGTTAATGGGGCAAATGCTTAGAGGGTGTTTACAAGGAATTTTTTAAAAACGGTTTAATGATTCATCATTTATTACTATTATTCCAGAACCTAGTACATAGCAGGAGCTCAAGAACCTGAGCTGTCGCTGAGCTGGGAGGGTGCAGTGCGCCCGGGCCTGCCGGGTCCATGGGTCAGGCGAGGCCCTGGAGGCCCAGCTGCAGCCCAGCCCCCGTGTGGCTGGGGGACGGCCAAGAGAGCCAGCTCTGACGCCCTCCTTCTGCACAGAACAGTCTGTGCTCTGCTCCCACCCCCAGAGCTCTGAGCTTTCCAAATGTGGCTACGCTTTTCGTTCCCAAAGCATCAGGAACATTTGGGGGAAGAAAATGAGCACCAGACATGATTTGAAAAGGATGGGAGCTAAGTCATGGGTGGTGTTAGCCAAGCACTGTAGTAGGAGTCACGAGTCCCGGCTTTGAAAGACCAAACAGGAGTCTGGACTAACGAGGTGCTTTTTTTTTTTTTTTTTTAAATAACTTGGCCAGCTTTGTGTGAATCTAGGCCCTAAGGACAACCTAGCCGTAAGGACCCAAATCCTCAGAGTGAACAGCGCAGCAGCTGGCACACAATGCAGGGGAGAAAGCTACACGACGGAGGCCCCGGAGCCAGGGGCTTTCAGAGAAAAGGGGCCCCAGGAGATGAGCTCTTCAGAGCCAACAAGCCGGAACCCGGTCCACAGGTTGGGATGACCCAACCTGATGCTGAGTTGGGAAGGAGGAGTTAGAGATAAGATTACTGCTTTTAGATCAGGCCCAGAACAAACCCTCTTTTCATTTAAAACGGAGAGGACTGGGGAATACACCGAAAACACCCCACTTTTGTGTAACTTGTACGTTCCTCGGGTACTGTTAATCTTCGGTTGTCTGCCCCTGGATGTCAGAAATGTCTAAGGAAACATTCCACTTGTCTCCACATCGAAGCAAGCAACTTAGACAGACACAGCCCAGAGACCAGCCCGGAGCTGGCACTCACGTGTTTGCTGATTGAATGAATCAATTCTATGACCTGGTTTGAGAGAGGCAAGTGGTAGATGCGAAGTAATTCACCAAAAACGGAGCACCAAATGGGATGGTACCAACTATAAACAGAGGGGGCTCAGAGGAAGGAGAGATTGACACAGACAACGGAGCTGGAGAGGTGGCACTAGGTCTCACTGAGTGTGGCCTCTCACACGGAAACAGGGCTCCGCGCTGGAGAAAGAGACAAGCAGAGGTGGGAAGAGCCTGGCAGGGGTGAGGGCAGGGAGGTGGGCGGGCAGTCGAGGGGGGCTGGGAGCAGAATGTGGGTGGCACCGAGCAGGTGCAGCTCCAAACTCTGGAAAGATGCTCTGAGACCTGAGACCTGAATGGTCAGCAGGAGGACTCATCAGGAGCCCGAGGGAAAAGACAGCTTCTGGGGAGGGTGTGGGGTGTGGGCTTTTCCCTGGTGTGCGGAGCCTCAGACCAGACCAGCTGGTTCTGGCACTAAGCCACTGTCTACTCACGGCCTTCACCACATTTAACTGCAGCCTCCTTCAGAGTCTACATCTGCCACAGTGTCCACAGAGCATGTGCCCAGGCGCTGGGACCCCCGGGAAAGCTCTGTGTCATGTGCATCCCGCCTCCCCTTCATCGGCCTGGCAGCACTGAGCCCACAGGTGGGGTCCCGGCCTGGCAGCACTGTGCCCACAGGTGGGGTCCCGGCCTGGCAGCACTGTGCCCACAGGTGGGGTCCCGGCCTGGCAGCACTGAGCCCACAGGTGGGGGTCCCGGCCTGGCAGCACTGAGCCCACAGGTGGGGTCCCGGCCTGGCAGCACTGAGCCCACAGGTGGGGTCCCGGCCTGGCAGCACTGTGCCCACAGGTGGGGGTCCCGGCCTGGCAGCACTGAGCCCACAGGTGGGGTCCCGGCCTGGCAGCACTGAGCCCACAGGTGGGGGTCCTGGCCTGGCAGCACTGTGCCCACAGGTGGGGGTCCCGGCCTGGCAGCACTGAGCCCACAGGTGGGGTCCCGGCCTGGCAGCACTGAGCCCACAGGTGGGGTCCCGGCCTGGCAGCACTGAGCCCACAGGTGGGGGTCCCGGCCTGGCAGCACTGTGCCCACAGGTGGGGGTCCCGGCCTGGCAGCACTGTGCCCACAGGTGGGGTCCCGTCACACACTGGGGCGTCAGTTCCTGCCTTCCTCACTCTCTGTGGTCCTGAGTGAGCTTTAGCCACTCCCGAGGTGTAAGCAAATCTATACACAGTCAATTCCTTAATCCTGAAACAAACAAAACCCCCACAATAAATAGCCTAGAGACCCTTATGGGAGCAGCAGCCCCGGAATCAGAAAGTCTCTCTGGACACGCCCTCTTGTGGTCACAGAGGCATCCTCACCTCAGCGCCAGCCCAGCGTCTC
The DNA here is from genome assembly GCA_027563665.1 of Antrozous pallidus. NCBI lineage: Eukaryota > Metazoa > Chordata > Mammalia > Chiroptera > Vespertilionidae > Antrozous > Antrozous pallidus. Next base: position 103,310,104 of record CM050515.1, read on the forward strand.
CTCTGGGCTCCCTGCCTGCTTGAACCACACCACTCCCTGCCCAGTGAGCGAAACCAAAAATCTGTCATCTCGATCCCCCCCCAACCACCTTCCCACACCAGCTCTCCGACACACACACTGCCCCATGGCCTACAGCACCCCAGGCTGTTGCAGGATCTGTCAGGGTCCCGCTGGGACAAAGCAATCAATCCAGTTCTTTCTCATAAAGGAGACAATGTACGGAGTTGTCTGCATCGCGGATGAAATAGATGAGAAGCCAAAAAGGATGGCATTGCACCCCAGAATTCTGCAACAGCAGGAGGCCACTAACATCCCTAGGGTTGGGAAGGACAAAGGGAGGAGGCGGAGTTAAGGAGCCCAGAAGTTGGGGCTATCCGGTGGGAAATAGGACCCAGCAGAGGCTCCCTAATGGGGTGGAAACCACAGAGGATGGGTTGTCTGACAGAAGCTGCAGCAACTGAACACACACAATGGCTGTCAGGGTGCTGCCTCAGGCAAAGAAGGATTCCCTCTCCTCTTGCCCTCTGATGTCCTGCCAGTGCTTCCAGGTGGCCAGACAACTGACTTGGGCACCTCAGAAACAGCCTGCACACCTCAGACCCCCAGAAATGCAGAACGGCAGAGGAGAAGGCTCAAAGCCAGCTCGCCTCCCCAGTCAGCCTCCTTCCCCACGATCTTGAATTCCTTCTAATCTGTTCTCCACTCGGTACCGGAAAGATCTTTCCCACTTATAAACTCAGTCCGGTCCTCCTGCCTCAAACCGGGGCAGCGGCTGGTGGTTTCCTGCAGAAAAAATAGGATGCGTCCAGCAGGCTGACTTCGTCGATCAATTGCAAACATAGAAAACTCTGCTTCCCTTGACGATACTGAGCTCACTTTATAACGTGGGATGAGCTGCTACTCAAGGTATTGCTGTAGAAGAAAATAGAGACTCTTCCTCAGAGTCATTCACCCTAAATCCTTTCTGATCAAAACTGTTTGCCATGACTGGGAGGCTCCTGGCTTTAATGAGAAGATGTCATACAGAAGAAAGTGCAGAACAAGTAAAGGCTATTAAGCTCTATTAAAGGAACAGAGTAACAAGAGATTGAATTAGTAATAAAAAAAAACTTCCTACAGAGTAAAGCCCAGGCTTAGATGGTTTACTGGTGAATCCCACCAAATGTTTAAAGAAGAATTAGCACCAATCCTTCATACACTCTTCCAAAAAATAGGAGAGGAGGGAGCTTTTCACAGTTCACTCTATGACGCCAGTATTACCTTGGTACTCAGACAAAGGCATCCCAAGAAAAATAAACCAATATCCATTAGAAACATGGATGTAAAAATCTGCAACAAAACATCAGCATACCACACCCAGCAACATATAGAAAGAATTACATGCCATGTCCAAGTGGGATCTATCCCAGGAATGCAAGATTGGTTTGACATATGAAAATCAATTAATGTTATAAACCATATTCAAAAACTAAAGCACAAAGTACATGATTATCTTAGTAGAAAAAAAAACATTTAACAAAATTTAACACTCTTTCATGATAAAAAAAAAAAAAACACGCAAAACCACTAGTAAAGGTAAGCTGGCTTTGTTAAAGGCCATTCACGAAAAAGCCACAGCGAACGTGGTACTTACTAGGGAAAGACGGAAAGCTTTCACCCCGAGACAAAGACCTCTGCTCTGGTCACCTCCGTTCAACATTGTACTGGAGGTTCTAGCCAATGCAATTAGGCAACAACAACAACAAAATAATAAAAGGCATCCAGACCGGAAAGGGAGAAGGAAAACTACCCAATTTACAGATGACATGATCTTATAGAGAGAGAGAACCCTAAAGATTCTATAAAAAATATTGGAGCTAAAAAATGAGTACAGCAAGGTGATAGGATGAAAGATCAATACACACAAATCAGTTGTATTTTCTATATACCAGCAATCAACAATTTAAAATCAATTTTAATCAATTAAAAGTGATTTTACTATGATAGCATTAAAAAAAAGAATACTTAGGAATAAATTTAACAAAAGGAATGTAAGTCTTGTACACTGAAAACGACAAAACATTTTTTAAAGAAATGAAAGACGACATCCCATGTTCGTGGTTTGGAAGACCTAATATTGTTCAGATAGCAGCACCCTCCAAATTGATCTACAGATTTACCATAATCCTTATCAGATTCCCAGCAAGCTTATTTTTGCAGTAATTGACCATTTGATTCTAATGGAAATGTAAAGGACCCATAAAAGCCTATACAATCTTAATAAATAAATAAATAAATAAATAAATAAAAGTTGGAGGACTCACACTTCCCAATCTCAAAACTTATTACAAAGCTACAGTAACAAAGACAGTGTGGTATTAGCATAAGGATAGACATAAAGACCAATGAAATAAAATTGAGAGTCCAGAAATAAACTCTTACATTCATGTTCAATTGACGTCAACAAAGATGTCACGACAATTCAATGCGGAAAGATAAAAATAGTCTTTTCAACAAAAGGTGCTGGGTCAGCTGAATGTCCACAGCAAAAGAATGCAGTTAGACCCCTACCTCACACTATATACAAAACTTAACTTGAATTAGACCATACACCTAAATGTAAGCGTTAAAACTATAAAACAAAACAAAACAAAAAATAACACCACCTTGATTAGGCAATGGTGTCTTAAATACAACACCAAAAGCACAAAAGTAATAACTGAAAAGATAAACTTAGTCAAAATTTAAAATTTTTGTGTTTCAAAGGATACCAATGAAATTTGACAGCAGGAATATAAGTCTTATACACTGAAAGTCAACCCACAGAATGAAAGAAAATATTTTGAAAAACATATATCCAGATTCTATAAAGAACTAATACAACACAATAACAGAAAAACAGATTACAATTAAAAAATGGACACAAGTCCTAGCTGGTTTGGCTCAGTGGATAGAGGGTCAGCCAGGTTCAATCCTGGCCAAGGACACACGCCCGGGCTGCAGGCTTTATCCCCAGTGGGGGGCGTGCAGGAGGCAGCTGATCAATGATTCTCTCTCATCATTGATGTTTCTATCTCTAGCTCCCTCTCCCTTCTTATCTCTGAAATCAATGAAAAAATATATATATTTTTAAAAAGGGCACCAGATCTTAACAGACCTTTATCTAAAGAAAATAGAGAAATGGCCAGTAAGCACATGAAAAACTGTTCAGCATCGTTAGTCACTGAGGAAACACAAATAAAAACCACCATGAGACAGCACTTCACACACACTCGGTTAACTGTAATGAAAAGAACAGATAATAAAGTGTTGACAAGGATGTAGAGAAGCTATAACCTTCAAAGCCGCACAGCCACTTTGGAAAACAATTTGCAGTCCCTCAAAAAGTTAAACAGAGTTATCACATGACCCAATAATTCCACTCCTAAGTATATAACCAAGAGAAATGAAAACATATATCAACTTCAAATTTTGTACACAAATGTTAATAGCAGCATCCTATCTAATAAAAGAGTAATATGCAAATTGATCATACCTTCCCTACACCCACAAGCCATGCCCACAAGCCAATCTGAGCAACTATGCAAATTAACCCGACCAAGATGGCAGGTAATTTGCATGTCTGCTAGCAGAAGACGGAGTAGAAGGAAGCTAAGCATTGCAGGAGGGAGCAAAGCTGCAGAGAAGTAAGCAAGTGGGGCGGGGGAGAAGGGAGGGAGCAAGGCAGAGGAGATGAGAGGAAGGGAGGCAAAGGAGATGAGAAAAAGGGAGGCAGCAGAGACGGGAGCGAGCGAGGCAGCGGAGACAGGAGAGAGCGAGGTAGTGGAGACAGGAGAGAGCGAGGTAGTGGAGAAGGGAGCGAGGCATCAGAGAAGGGAGTTTTGCTTAGGCTCTGATGCCTACAATGGGTCTCTAGTTAATGATAATAGCCAAAAAGTGGAAACCACCTCATGTCTATTAACTGATCCATGGATGCATGTGTTAATAAAATATATACAATGTAGTATATCCACACAATGGAATATTATTCAGCCATAAAAAAGAATGATACCAGCTATAACAGGTGAGAAACAGGAAAATATTATGCTAAGTGATAGAAGCCAGACAAAATCTATATATATATAAAAGCCTAAGCGACCACTGACTCTTCGACCAGTAACTATGACACGTACTGACCACGAGGGGGCAGACACTCAACTCACAGGCATGGAAACTTGGAACAGAGTGATGAATTCCAGAGGGAAGGGGGAGTGGGAAGGGCAGGAAGAGATTAACCAAAGATCTTATATACATACTAGAGGCCCAGTGCAAAGATTTGTGCAACAGTGGGGTCCCTTGGCCTAGCCTGTGGGAACTGGGCCAAAACTACCACGGTGCATGGATTTGTGCACTGGTGGGGTCCCATGGCCTAGCCTGCAGGAATTGGGCTGAAACCAGCAGTCCAACATCCCCTGAGGGGTCCCGGATTGTGAGAAGGTACAGGCCAGGCAGAGGGACCCAACCAGAGCACAAGTCCATGCACCAGGCCTCTAGTATTACATATTATATGATTCCATTTATGTAACATGTCTAGAATAGGCAAATCCATAGAGACAGGAAGTAGATTAGGATTGATGAGGGCTGGGGAGCAGTAATCGGGTAATGGGAAGTGACTGTTAATGAGCACAGGGTTCTTTCTGGGAGATGAAGATGCTCTAAAATTAGTTCTGGTGATGGTTGCACAACTCTGGATATAATAAATTCATCGAACGGTACGCTGTAAAAGGTTGTCTTTTATGGTATGTAAATGGTATCTCAATAAAGCTGTTTTTAAAAAAGCTGTAGAGCATATTGGTAATATGAAAAACTGAAACAACACAGATGTTCCACAGGCAACTGGTTCAAAATATTCGTAAAGCAACCCGCTGTGCAGCCATTAAAGTGTTTTCAAGCCCTAGCAGGTGTGGCTCCGTGTATAGTGTGTTGGCCCACAGACCAGAGGGTCCCGGGTTCTATTACTGTCAAGGGCATGAACCTCGGTTGCAGGCTCCTCCCCAGCCCAAGCCCCAGGGCCCGTGCAGGAGGCAGCCAATTGATGTGTTTCTCTCACATCGATGCTTCTCTGTCTTTCCCTCTCTCCTCCACTCTCTCTAAAAACCAATGGATTTTTAAAGAGATATCAGAAAGTTTTTAAAAAGTATTTAATGACATGAAAAATAATTATACACATATATACATAAAGTGACAAAGTAGAATCTAAAACAATATATACAGAATAATGCTAACTGCACAAAATAATGCATGTATGCCGGTATATGTATACATTTTATATATTTAAAGATTACATATAGTTTAAAGATACATAGATATTTATATGAAAATATATATGTTATAAAAGTGGTTAGCTCAAATGGCTGTATGGTGACAGATTTTATTTTCTGCTTTATGATTTTCTTTTTCATATAGCCTATACTCAAGAACAAAAAAACGGAAGAATAAATGTTCCCTTTCAGATCACAGGGATTCTGTTCGGTGTTGGCCAGAATGAGCAGCGCCCGTCCCACACGGTCCGCAGGCCCGTCTGGAAATGCCTCCTTTTGACCCAGAACCCCCCTCCGGGAAGCCCTCCCGGCGAAACCACGGAGAACCAGCACAAAGCCCAGCTGAGGGGCCTCCGTCCCAGCCGCACACACAGAACAGGGAAAAGCTGACAACGACAGACACGTCCGGAAACAGAGCCTTTGAGGCCAGTGTATTCTCGCTTTCCCACACAACGAAACGCTCACCGCGGCCGAAAGGATGCACCAGGGTGCCGTTCGCCTGGGGAGGTGTTCGTGACTGCAGTGAAGTGGGAAAAGCAGGTCGCAGAGCAGGAGATGTGCTATCATCTCATTTTTATTTTTAAAAACTCACACACGTGGTAAGTACAGAGGAATACACTCAAATGTCAGCAGGGCTTCCTGGTGGCTGTGGTCCTATCATAGCTTCTCGCCAATGAACTGTCAGTAGAACGTACGTGTGTTACTTCCGCGCCCGGTCACCTCTCTCTCTTCCTTTGCAAGAGCTGCAACAGTCCAGCCACCCAGCTTCATCACAGCTGTGGACTGCGCCCAGCAGGAGGGGGAGGAGTAGTGACCTCCCCCAGCTCTGACCAGCTGGACTCTCAAAGGACTGGGAGCCAATGCATTTTGGCCTCTTTATTACAACAGCTACATACCAAGGCACTCATAAAGGCCATCTCTAGGAAGGCAAGCCACTTCAGCTCCCACGGTCCTAGCCGCAGAAAGTCACCCCATGTCCAGGAGGTCTAAGTTCCAAAAAAGAGTGGCCATGTGTCCACTGCTCCCAAGCCAGGCCTCCCCATTTGGGAAAAGAACATCCGTGGCCACTCGGTGTCCTGGAGATACCAATGGCTCTCTCAATCTGTACCTAGAGCAAAGACTCTACTCACCTGATTAACCCAGTACTGCCAGAAGCTAGAGTTTCTCCACTTCTATTCCCATTCTCTGTTTCTCTACGTAGGCTGAAGAGGTAGGAGCAATTGGGTGGGGAGAACTGAGATCCACTTAGGAACTCCCTGAGAATGGAAATGAACTGAAATGTACCACCTGCAGGAAAGACACCATGTCAGGTGTGGAGATGGTGGAATGTCAGTATGATCTCACAGGTATTCCCGTAATTAGCAGGAATGACTCCGAATCATCAAAATATGCTCAGGATGCTATCTATGTACATGCAAAAACAAACAAGTAAACAACCCACAACAAAACCCACATATCTGACCGGGACAGGCTAGAAGCAGAGATACCCAGAATCACCTGAATGACATGAAAGGCATCTTGGTAGAAATACAAGCAAGGGAAGTTTCCTACAGGCCATTCAAGAACTGAGCACCAGCTACGTGCCAGACTCTGTGCTAAGTTCTGAGAAGGGCAAACACACAAAACAGGCAGGGGCGCCTGGCAATTGTACAACTAATCCTGGGACAACTTTCGGCTGACTCTAACCCACTGTGCTGTGACGGCACTGAGCACGGTTGACTCTGCAGACAGGACCATGAGCTTGAGGGACGGAACTTACAGGAAGAAACCTAGGCGAGGGCAAGGAGCGAGTGGGAGAGGGGCTGAGGAGAGGGGGTAGGTGCAAATCTAGGACGTTCTCGAGTGACCTGAATGCTTTCTCCCTGAAGAAACCTTACCCGCCCCAGCAAGCTCTGATCCATAGACCAACAGAGCAAAGCAATCAGAACACGCGCTCTGGAGCTGACCACTCTTCAGACTGAGTGCCCGCCTGCCGCTCAGCAGGAGCCTGGGCCCTGGAACCGTCCAAGGTCAGGTCCAGCCTCCATCACTTCCTGAGGCAGCACCCTGGGCTGTTATCCAACCTCCTTGGAGTTGGTGTTCTCATCTGCAGAACGGAAAACACAACAGTGCCTGCCTCGCAGGGGTAGATTTGGGCTCTCCCCAAACAAAGGGCACACACCTGGCCCAGAGCAGGTCTCATTTCCTTTGTAAATTAGGGGTTAGGAGGGTTGACGAGACAGGAAAGCCCTAACATGGTGTTGGCCATAGGAGGTCCCCCATAACTGAGAGACGCTGGCTTCCGGTTCCCAGAAAACCACGCTGACATTACCGGGCCGGGGGAAGAGCGCCCTGCCATGGCTGGAGGACCAATTACATGTGGGTGTTCACTGACACTCGGGCTCTGGCTGAAGTCCTGGTCAAGTCTGACCTCAGGAGATCATGCAAACGTCTAGTGACCTATGAACCTCGCAGATCAACTCCGCCGCCTACCACTATGCAGGCCACCAGGGGAGGGTTGTGGATGGGGTGTAGCCCATCCAAGGACAGCTGTGCTTGGCTCCAGCCTGGTCTTGCCCTGGGAGAATGAGGGGGCAGCTCTGTCCTTCTTTCCAAGAAGATGGGAAGCCGAATTGTTAAGTATTCCTGATTTGGAAATGCCGGCAACTAATTCAAAGCATTGGAAACACTGAGCTGACTCAGCACCGCCTGCCCGGGGCCTGCAGGCCAGAGGTTCACGCCTTCTGATTTCGGAGGCTTTGTACGCTAACGTCGCCCCGATCCTTGTTGGCAATCTCCCCTGAAAAGTCCTCAAGGACCTGATGAAGAAAGGAAAAGCAAAATATTCTGACACAGAGCTCGGCCAACAGCCTCTTGAACTCGTGAGAGAACTGGCCGTCTCTGAGCATTTCTGTGAACTGGAGGGGCAATTTCCTGCTATTACAAGTCGCTTCTTGTGGTTCTTCCACCAAACACTTATTCTCTAAGCCAGTGGTTCTCAACCTTCCTAATGCTGCAACCCTTTAATACAGCTCCTCATGTTGTGGTGACCCCCAACCATAAGTTTATTCTTGTTGCTACTTCAGAACTGTCATTTTGCTCCTGTTATGAATCGTAATGTAAAGACCTGTGTTTTCCGATGGTGTTAGGCTCTACCGCAGCGGGTCTCAATTTGTGGGTCACGACCCACAGGTTGAGAACTGCTAGCAAGGTCGCCTAGTTATAGAGCCTAAGACCACCGGAAAACACAGCTATTTATATTATGACTTGTAATGGACTCTACACGGGCCTACGAAGTTAGAAACTAGCCAGGGCCAGGTCTTCTTAGAGCCAGCCAGTGTGTCCCAGGAGCCAGGTCCTCCATCCGGGAATGGGGACCCACTGCTAACCACATATCACCAGGGCCAGACTCAGAGACCAAGTCTGCTGTCCTCCTCGCTCCCTTTGCATGGCAGCCACAAGACTAAGGTGGCAGTGCCACCTGTAAACAGTCTGCTACCACCAGGCCCTCTCAGAGCCAATGCTAAGACCTGAGCTCTTGCTGCTAAGCAGCCCTAGAGCCATCCCCCAACCCCTACCAGCAAAACAACTTCTGGCTACGCGGCACCGGGCCATGTCCATCAGGCAGCTGGAAACTGCCAGAGGAAGCTTTGCAGAATATCATTCTTGGCCCGAAATAATACTCACACACAATACACACACACACACACACACACACAACACACACACACACACACACACACACAACACAACACACACACAACACACACACACACACACAACACACACAACACACACACACACACACACACACAACACAACACACACACAACACACACACACACACAACACACACAACACACACACAAACACACACACACACAACACACACACACACACACACACCACACACAACACACACACAAACACACACACAACACACACACACACACACAACACACACACACACACACACAACACACACACACACACACACACACAACACACACACACAACACAACACACACACAACACACACACACACACACACACAACACACACACAAACACACACACACACAACACACACACACACACACACCACACACAACACACACACAAACACACACACACACACACACACACACCACACACACACACACACACACACACACACACAACACACACACACACACACAACACACACACACACACAACACACACACACACACACACACACACACAACACACACACACACACACACACACACACACACACACCCCTCCCATAAGCCAAGGCACGTGCAGTGGCTCAGTGAGCATCCGGGAGAGAAGGGGCAGCTCTGTGGCACAGACCCCAGCACATCCCATGACTCAGACGCACGCAGTCACAGGCCGGGCGCTCTCAGGACCCCCTGAGGCAGCTGAAAGGACTGCGCCCCGAGAACGGCCAGCATGCCCTGTCACGAGCCACAGCATCTTTCCCAGCCCCCGGGGACATTTAGAAGATTAATGAGATGAACCTGGCAGTGTTCTGAGTTCCCGGGGAACTTGGTGACTGTGTCGCCCCATCACAAAGCTCTTGAGTGTGTCTGGAGCTGGTCTCTGTTCAGCTTTGCAGGCGACACCAGGTCCGAGGCTGGCGGCACACAGGAGGCCAGCGCACTGCTGCTCTGGGGGTCGCCCGCCCCGGGCCGGGAGCAGCGCGGAGGGGCGGGAGAAGGGGCTCCCCCAGAGCAGCAGACGGCCCACTCCTCACCATGGCCGTCAGAAGTCCAGGGTCTCCCCTCCTGCAGGAGGCCTCCCGGCCGGGCTGCCCGCAGTGACCGCTCCCGCCCCTGAAAAGCAGTCACCACGCCCAGCTTCCACCTTGCGCTGCCTTGTTTGGGGCTGGCATTTTAAAATGTCATTTGGTGACATTCAGTGCATGCCAGGTGCTGTTATGCCTAATGTACGAAGTGTGATGCAGTCTTCACGCGTCTATGACGGGCGTGATTGCACCCATCTCCCAGGTGAGGAAGGGGCAACGGGAAAAAGCCAGACGGCAGTGTCCTCCCTCTGTCATCTCTTCCCAGGAGACTGCATCCTCCCGCGTGGGATGACAAACTCCTTCCCGGCAACCAGGGTGACACTCACCCCGCCTTCCGGGCCCGGGGCCCCAGGGCACACGGGTAAACACGGGATGACTGGCGGTCACAGTCACTGCCACTGGGAGCAACCACTTAGCCCTTAATTGTCACACGGGTGGCACTACTGAATAAAAACGTGGTCAGCCAACTGGCCATATAATAAGTCCCTACAAATGTTCCGCAGCATCTTAATCACCAAGAAAAGTCCCTGCGTGCGTTGCGTATGATTTACCGGAAAACTGGACGGAGGTGTTTTTCTCTCCTCTGCTCAGTGATGACCGAAGACCTCGGCTCTGAGGGAACCTTGTGCTGCTGGGCGGCACATTGTCCGATGCCCGCTGGCGGCCCAGCCCGGCGCCCTGCTGGGCGTCCTTCACCAGCTGAGGGCCCAGGGGTCAACCCCAGGCTCCAGGCAGGCTCTGCTGGCTCCCAACAGCACGGCCCCGGGGGCCACCCTCCCGGGGACAGACGGCGCGGCCCTCACCTTTGGTGGCGTAGGCTTCGGCCAGCACCCGCAGCCTGCAGGGAGGGACGGCTGTCAGCGGCAAGTCATCGAGGCCCACCCGCGCATAGATGTTGAGAGCTTCCTTATAGTCCCCCTCCACGTAGTTCAGCTTGGCCATGATCAGGTTGGATTCTTGCAGCAGCTCTGACTAGAAGGAGAAAGAGAGAAAATACATTTTCCTGCCGTATTCTGAGGGGGGCTGCCGGGGGACCCGTCTGCCACACAGAAACGGGATGCACACGGTCACGGCGAGACTGCTCACGGCAGGCCGGAGTGGAAACAGCCCTAAACGTCCATCAGCTGAGGAGGGACAGACAAACTGGACAAACTGTGGTGGAGCCACACCCGGAGTATTCCTCAGCCTGAGGAGGAAGGAGTGGCACAGCCACAGCACAGACAAACCTCAGAACATCCTGCCAGGTCAAAAGAGCCGGTTGTGATGCCGAAACCGGTTTGGCTCAGCGGATGGAGCGTCAGCCTGCGGACTGAAGGGTCCCGGGTTTGATTCCAGTCAAGGGCATGGACCTTGGTTGCGGGCACATCCCCAGTAGGAGGTGTGCAGGAGGCAGCTGATCGATGTTTCTCTCTCAACAATGTTTCTAACTCTCTATCCTTTTTCCTTCCTCTCTCTAAAAAAATCAATAAAATATATATATTTTAAAAAGAGCCGGTTGTGAAAGGCTCCGGGATGCACATGAAATGGCCAGAATGGTGGAAGCCACAGGCAGACTGTATTAGGGCTGGGACGGTGGGAATCGGAGGAGCCTGTTAATGGTGAGGGGTATATTATGGGATGATGAAAAGGTTCCAAAATTCAGGTATAGGTTGCACAACTCTGTGAACAGTCCCAAAACCACTGAACTGTACACTTCAAATGGGTAGATGATGGCAGGTGAATTATATCTCAGTGAAGCTGCTGCAAAAGGAAACAGAAACCGTCAGGCTCCCCTAAGGCGGCTCGGCTGGACTGGGGCAAAAATAGAAGGAATACTCTATGAACAAAACATACAAGCATCCGCCTCAAAAAAGGAAGCTCCCACAGGCACCCCGGGAGTCCTGTCCACTGCGCTGGGCGGGACCGAAATAACCGGAGGAGAGAGGCTTTCGAAATGGGTGCGAAAATCAGCACCTGCCCCCTTTCCAAGGGCGACTTTCGCGGAGCCCTTCCATCCTGTGGCGGCCACTGACCCTGGCCCTCGCCAGCAGCAGTCCCGGCTGCACGCTGCCCGGTCGCCCAGGGTCTCCCTCCCCTCGGGGCGGGGAGATCAGCTCCCCAGGCCACGCCCCCCGGCCCAGACTGCTGGCTCCCCTGCCCCCCTCCCGGCAGAGAAAGAAGAGGCTCCCCAGCATCTATATAAGGAGACAGTTGTCTCCCAGGCCTTCCCTCGGAGGTTAAGCTACACAAGGCTGGGTTTTTCCGCGTCCAGAAGCACGAATTCTGTGATCTGAAGCTGTGACAGGGTCGACGGCTCGGGGGACCTGCCAGAGCATGGCGAAGCGGGGTGCCAGCCACTTCTGAAAGGGGGCAGAGACAACAGGCTGCAACGGAGAGGATGGTGGCAGGGGCAGGGCGAGGGAAGGGGAGCTGGAAGGGGATCCAAAGGAAGCAAGAGAGGGAAGGCTGGAGAGGGAGGCGCAGAGCTGAGTCTAAACAGAACGGAGGACAGGCAGGTGAACGAGGGGCGGAGAGGTGAGCAAGGCTTCCTCTGCGGGGACGGGGGTTGGGGGGCTGGGGGCTGGCTTGGCGATGGAAGGAGAGGGAAGTTGGGGCCTGGTTCCCTCCCGCACCACGGTACCGGGCCTGCCATCCCCAATAGGAAACCCCACGCCGATCTGGGCCACAGCGGCCTGGGCATTCATGGACCATATAGTTCAGGCAGGAGACTGGGTAATGAGTGGCACTCCTGATTAACCTGTTTCCCACAGGGGATCAGGAGTCAGGCGGAGCTCTGGGTCACATATGACAGCTTCCTCCCAGCACCTGGGCGAGATTAGTGCCATTTTCCCTAACGGTTTCTCATCGAAGGCTCGCATCAGAGACACCCCGGAAGCCCCCCACGGGGTTGCCACCGGGGGGTGACCCATGGACCACACAGGAGCTGGCAGGGAGATGCTCCAGCCCTGCCCAGGTGGCCATGGCGACGTCCCCAGCCTCACAGCTCAGAGCAGGTGGCGCCCGCACCTCCCGTGGCCTCCCCTCGGCCCAGAGCCCAGGGTACCTTGAGGTTGCCTCGGTCCAGGGCGGCGGTCAGGTGCTTGCGGACCTCGGTCAGCTGGGGCCAGGGGCCCCGGGGGCTGGCCCCCTGCCGCGGGGAATGCTCCTTCAGGTACTGCTCCAGCTTCGACTCCCCGAGGAGCAGTTCCGCCATGTCATCTGTCGAGGACAAAAGGAGAGGCTCAGTGGGGGCAGGGAACCCCCTTCCCGGGAGCCTCAGGACCCCCTTTTTCCACGCTCCCAACGAGGCCCACCTGGAACCTCATAACCTCAGAAGGGGTCCAAGTAGGCACTATCTCAGGGTGCAGTCCAGTCAACAGTGAAGAACGTTCCAGTGTACACACTCTAACGGGGAGGGGGGCGGGGGGGGGGGGACTCAGCACTGTTCTCTTTGGTCATAAAATTACGGAATCCAGAAAGACGAACCAGGAACACGGAGGGAGCTCCGGTTCAGGAGAAAAACATAGAGCCGTCTTGTGAGTCATTCAGTCTGATCTTTACAAAACACACACAGGACCCACCCACGTTTTCCCTGAGAGCGATGAGCGGAACCTCCCGGCCCTGCGTGTTCCGGGCCTGCGAACACGGATACCGGCCGGGGGAATGTCTTGTGCAGTCAGATTCTTCAGACGGCTCGGGCCAAAGCAGCCTGAATGCAGGCAGTCTGGTTTGTCTCAGAGTCAAAACTCTATAAACAGCCGGCCGTGTGGCCCAGGGGCTGAGCTTCGAACGATGAACCGGGAGGTCACGGTTCGATTCCCGGTCGGGGCACATGTCCGGGTTCGATTCCCGGTCAGGGCACATGTCCGGGTTCGATTCCCGGTCGGGGCACATGTCCGGGTTCGATTCCCGGTCGGGGCACATGTCCGGGTTCGATTCCCGGTCGGGGCACATGTCCGGGTTCGATTCCCGGTCGGGGCACATGTCCGGGTTCGATTCCCGGTCGGGGCACATGTCCGGGTTGTGGGCTTGATCCCCAGTGTGGGGGGCGTGCAGGAGGCAGCTGATCAATGATCCTCTCTCATCCTTGATGTTTTTGTTTTCTCCCTCTTCCTTCGTCTCTGAAATCAATAAAAATATGTTTTAAAAAACTACATAGACTCGGATATCGGGGAATGTTTGTATGAAGGCTTTATTCCCAAGACTGCAATACTTATAGCAATAACTTTGCTATTGCCAGTGCTGGCTGGTTAATCGAATAAAAGCCCACTCCAGCAGCGGCTCTTTGGAATCCACACACCCAACCTGTTGTGGACAAACCCAAACAACCTGTACACAGGCCTGAGCACGGTCTCTTTCCTCTGTGGTGGGACAGAATCTAATTGTGTTAAAACATAAAAGCAGCTTTTAAAAGTCTGGAGGGATGTACCTCAAAGCCATGTTGATAGTGACCCCTGGGGTGCAGGAAAAAGAACCCCAACTGGGGTCAGTGGCCAAAAGGGACTTTGGCTTTATCTTGAGCATGGCCCCAGAGAAACAGCCACAGGTAGGTCTGTGCAATCCAAAATTGACTGAGACGGGGGGGGGGGGAATGGGGGGGGGGAGGCAGGGCCTCCAATGGCCACAAGCTGGGCCAAGACCCTTTCCAAGCCTTCCCTCCACTCAGTGACCCGAAGCTGCCGGGTGTCCCGTTCCCAGCAGCTCCTCTGTCTGAGTTCGGGGCAGCCAACAATAACCTGCCGGAGCCGATGCCGAGGGCCCTGGGAAAGCTAAGCAACAGGAGAACGGGCCGAGTTCTCTCAGAGATCTGAACGCCAAGGTTCTTTAGCTGTCCGGGAAGGAAAAGGAAATCGCGAGGACATCAGGCAGAACCCACAGCTGGGTCCCCCACCAGCAAACAATAAAGCTACGCCCACAGAGGGCTCAGGGACGCCAGTGTAACCCAGCTGCTGGGCCAGCCGCAGCGCCAGTCAGGGACGAAGCTAACAAGCAGCTTCCTCCCAGAACGGAAATCCAGCAGATAAGAAAATCTAGGGCTCGGGGTGAAGGGTGTGTAGGCAGAGGCCTGCTGGTGAGGGCCAGGGCATTCACACACACAGTATCAAAGGCTTACAAGAAATGCTGCTACAACGGGATCTGACTGTCATATACCAACTAGAGGCCGGGTGCACAAAATTCGTGCATAGGGGGTTGTGTGAGGAGGGTGTCCCTTAGCCCAGCCTGCACCCTCTCCAATCTGAGACCCCTTGAGGGATGTCCAACTGCCCATTTAGGACCGATACGGGCAGTCAGACATCCTTCTCACAATCCAGGACTGCTGGCTTCAAACTGCTCCTCTGCCTGCCTCCCTGATTGGTCATAACCGCTTCTGCTTGCCAGCCTGATCACCCCCTAACCACTACCCTGCCAGCCTAATTGATGTCTAACTGCTCCCTTGCCAGCCTGTTTGCCCCCAACTTCCCTCCTCTGCCAGACTGATCACCCCCAACTGCCCTCCCCTGCAGGCCTGGTCCCTCCCAACTGCCCTCCCCTGCTGGCCTGATCACCCACAACTGCCCTCCCTTGCAGGCCTGGAACCTCCCACTGTCCTCCCCTGCGGGCCATCTTGTGTCCACATGGGGGCAGGATCTTTGACCACATGGGGACAGCCATCTTGTATGTTGGAGTGATGGTCAATCTAGGTAGTACTCTTTTATTAGATAGGATAGAGGCCTGGTGTATGGGTGGGGACTGGCTGGTTTGCCCTGAAGGTGTCCTGGATCAGGGGGGGGGTTCCCTTAGGGTGTAAAGTTGCCTGGGGGAGGGGCCTGTTGTGGTTTGCAGGCTGGCCATGACCCCCAGCAACCCAAGCAGAGGCCCTAGGATCTGGGATTAATTTATGTTCTACAATTGAACCTTTGTAGCCTAGAGTGAAGCCAAGCCTTCTGCTTGCTCTGTGGTGACAGCCATTTCTGTTTGAAACTTTGTAGCCTAGAGTGGAGGCCTAGGTGCTAGGGCTGCAGAAGTTTGGCTTCCTCCATCGCCCTGGCAACCCTAACCTCTTCTCTCTCCAGCTCTGTGGCTGCGCCACTTCTGTTGGGATTATGTATCTTCTATAATTGAAACTTTGTAGCATTGAGAGAAGGCCTAGGCCAGCCACGACAGGCAGAAAGCTTGGCTTTCTCCATTGCCAGGGAAACCCAAGCCGCCCTCCTGCACTCAGTGGAGGCAGCCATCTTGGTTGGGGTTTATTTGCATAGTTTGCAAATTATGCAAATAATTTGCTCCTGATTGGCTGGTGGGTGTGGCTTGATCGGAGTTATGGTCAATTTGCATATTACTCTTTTATTAGATAGGATACAATGCACATGTGACAGGTGTATGTGTCAAGGTGGAAAATGTGGGGAAAGGCATTCCAGGTAGAAGGAATAGAATGTGCAAAGGCGTGGCACAGCATGGTTGGTTGTCTGGAGAGCTCCTAAGTGATTTGCTAGAGCTGAACCATCCGGGGCAGGGACAGGAAGAGGGGAACGGCAGTGGGAGTTTCCTGCCAGCTAGGCAAGGATCAGCTCCTTAGTTCTGGAAGAAGCTGCACGCTCCGGGCGAAGAGCTTACAAATCTAAGCTGAAATTCAGGCCGCTACAAAATCATTTTTGAACTTTTTTTTAATTCCCAGGCTCCAATGAATCTCTCAAGAAAACTGTTTTCTTTATTCCCCTGCAAAAAGGTGATTTCGCTGCCATTCACTCTCCCAGCCAGGAGGCGGAGATGTTAACCACAGCCGGGAGCGCATGCCAGAGCTGAGCACCGAGGCCGCGAGCTCGGGCTAACGGGGAAGGCGGCCCGGCCGCCCGACCACGGCCACTGCCCGCACCTGCCAGGACCTCGAGGGCTCCCCGGCAGAATCCACGAGCAACAGAAGAAAAGGGCGCCGCCCAGCCGGCTGGCACTGCCCACTGTGTGCCCGGCCACAGGCGAGGACAGTGGGACACGGGGGAAAAGACACCTCGGGGTCAATTTCTGATGAAAGCGTTAAATATAAAATAAAAGAGGATCAAAATGGTAAGAATACACATTCGCTTCCAGCCAAGACAGACCTAATTTAACCTCCGCATCGGAAACCCACAAAAACCTGACAGAACGTATTTTTAAATGAAAACTATTTTCGAGACACTAGACATCAGGCGACAGAGGAGCGATCCCTGAGAACTGGGTAACAAACCAGGTCGGCACTAGGACTGCCGGCAACAGGGGGATTCTGCCTCACGGAAGATTTCAGTCTCAGGATCTCTTCCCCTACTTCCTGCTCCCACTCCCCAGGCACCGAGGAGGGCAGAGCCGGGCACAGCTGGGCACAGCTGGACACAGCGGCAGGCAGAGCTGCAGGACTGCAGCGCAGGGCCGGGACATACCTTCCGGGATGGAGAAGCTCAGGGGTGCACAGGGCTGGTTTCCCCCACCCCACAAACATTTTGGGAGGTGGGGGGTTAAGTGAGGCTGAGAAACCAGCTCTCCAGTGACGTTTAGTGGGATAAAGCCTGACGTGGAATAGAGACCACTCCTGAGATTAGCAGGGGACTCAGCCCCCAGGAGGGGTCCCCGGTCCCCGGGTTCATCTCCGAACAGACAATCCCCGATCCGGTAAGCCTGGTGGCGGGCACAGTGCAGTGCCCAGGCGGCCTCGGCCTCCCCCATACACCCAGGGAAGGAGGGGTGGTGACCTTTGCCATTTGAGGCGACTGTCCCTTCCTCACAGCCCTCTCCCTTGTGGGATAAGCAGCTGACACACAGAGATTTGATCAGATGCTGGAGGGGGGAAAAGTTAGCGTTTCTACTCTATTTCAGGGAGCACTTGATATCAATAGAAAACAATCTCCAGGGCTCAGTTTGTATGTCAATAGAGAAGCACCGAGGCCTATTCAAACCATTCCTGCTGGGGCTCCGACCCAAGAGGAAACACAAGCCCCTATTCAAGTAGGAACTGGTTCTTCAGCAGCTCCTTTGTTCCCCGGCGAGGACAGCCCAGCTCTGGGTCTCGGGTCTCAGTCTCAGGGTGGCCTCAGTGAATTCCATCCCCTGGTTCCTCTGGCTTCTTGCAAGTCGCAGGTAACTTACAGGTATTTTTTATTTTATTTTATTTTATTTTATTTTATTTTATTTATTTTATTTTATTTTATTTATTTTATTTAATTTTTATTTATTTTATTTAATTTTTATTGATTTTTTTACAGAGAGGAAGGGAGAGGAATAAAAAGTCAGAAACATTGATAAGAGAGAAACATATCGGCTGTCTCTTGCACACCCCCTACTGGGGACGTGCCCGCAACCAAGGTACATGCCCTTGACCGGAATCGAAACCGGGACCCCTCAGTCCGCAGGCCGATGCTCTATCCACTGAGCCAAACCGGTTTCGGCACTTACAGGTATCTTAACGTGTGTGTGCTGGTCACCCCCCGCCCGGCACAGAGTGCTGACACAAAGCAGACACGGTCAGGCGCTGTCGGTGAGGGTATACATTAGTATGGGGTCTACAGAGGGCAATTCAGCAACATCCCCCAAATGACTGATGTGCCTGAACTGTCTGGCCCGGAAACTCCAGTTTTAGCAACTCACCCCACAGACAGCACACTGGGAGCACGAAGATGGGCAGATAGGGATGCTGACTACATTCGGCCCCCGGTAGGAGCAGAGGATACGGATAACAGGTGTCCTGCTCAGTGGACGATGGCGCCCCCATGCGACGGGACGCAGTGTGCCGGGACACAAAGGGACAATCTCAATACGAGTCTGTGGGGGCCGGACTGCCCTCTTGTCCCCCGTCCTCGGCCTCCCTGGGTCCAGGTGCTCTGTGGCCTCTGGCACGACCCCTTGGCCACGTGACTTGCTCCGATTACAGGACAGCAGCAAATCTGACGCACACGGCGCTGGCACAGGCCTTGGCCGCTCCCGCTTCCCTCTTGCTTCTCTGCGGCCGCCATGAGAACACGCTCGGGCTGGCCTGGCCCGGGAGGCGGGCAGGCCAGGGGAGCGGCCCGGCCCAGGGCAGTGCTGGCGCTGAGCTGCCCGCAGCTGCCCGTGGACGCACAGTGAGGCCCGGTGAGCCCAGAATCGTGGAAACAGTAACAGCTGGCTGTCTTAAGGCCCCGAGTTTTGGGGTGGTTTGTTACATAGCAGCAGATAACAACCTCAGAGACAGAGACCCCAACTAGGGTGTACAGCAGTATATCGCTATGATGTGCAAAAAAACAAAACCAACAACAAATTCTCATAAAATGAACAGATACACAACATATCCCTAAAAGGGGCCCGGGAAAGTCCAAAGAGTGGTTGTTTCTGTGGAAGGAGAGGGCACAGAGACAGTGCAGGTGGCAGTTACCTTGCACTATATACTATTTTTTAAATATATATTTTTATTGCTTTCAGAGGGGAAGGGAGAGAAACAGAAACATCAGTGATGAGAGAGAATCATTCACTGGCTGCCTCCTGCACACCCCACACCGGGGATCAAGCCCACAACCCAGGTACATGCCCTTGACCGGAATCCAACCCAGGACCCTTCAGTCCACAGGCTGATGCTCCATCCACTGAGTCAAACCAGCTAGGGCTGGTTTGATTGTTACTACCACATGCATTCATTAGCTACACAAAACAACCAGGTAATTAAAAAAAAAAAAAAAAACTAGAGCAGCCTGGCTGGCCACCCATAGAGGATACACATGATCTAGTCCATCACCTTGGAACCAAGTGAAGGAGTTTCGGGTCTGTGGTTACCACTGACAGCCCATCTCCCACTGTCCCGGGCCACCAGCCTCTCCTGCACACACCCTCAGGCCCTCAGCACCCTTCCCAGGCCCTGGCAACCTGTCTCTGCTGAGGGAGCCGGCCTGGACATGCTGCCCTCCTTCCCCTCTCCCGCCCAAATCCCAGGCGTCCTTCGGGATGCATTTCAGGGTCACCTTGGAGAAGCTTTGCCCAGCGCTCTTGGCCTGAGCGAGTCACGTTCCTCGAAGCACTTTGCACACGCACACTGCGGCCAGCATTCCTTCAGTGCCTGCGAGCTCCAGGGACTTGGAGCAGAGAATGAGGCAGAGGAGGTCTCTGCCCTCGTGGCACTTACCTGCCGAGGCAGGTGGGACAGAGAGACAAACAGGCAAAGGCCAGTCAGCGGTCAGGATGTGCGGAGAACTGAAGGATGACGGGGTGACTGGGCGGCCACTCGAGACGGGTGGTCAGACCAGGGAGACTCTCCAAGGAGTCGTGGGTGATGAGACTGAGTCGGCCGAGCAAATGGCTGAGAGAGGAACACTGGCTCAGCGCATGGAGGGCCCGGGGTGGGAAC
The DNA here is from genome assembly GCA_027563665.1 of Antrozous pallidus. Lineage (NCBI taxonomy): Eukaryota > Metazoa > Chordata > Mammalia > Chiroptera > Vespertilionidae > Antrozous > Antrozous pallidus. Next base: position 103,330,468 of record CM050515.1, read on the forward strand.
CCAGCTGGTGTGTTCCAGGCACAGCAAGAAGGCCAGGGTGGCTGGAGCAGAGGGAGCCATTGGGGTGGGGCAGTCGGAGAGGCGGGTCAAAGCAGACCTTGGCATTCTTGTATTTTGTGGTAAAAAGTGTGGCATCATCTTTGGGGTGGGAAGGGGATGTAAGCAGGGGGATGAAATGATCTGATTTAGGTTTGGAAAAGCTCCCTGTCTGTTGTGTGGAGAACGAGCTCGAGGCTGGAGCTGGGCAGAGGCAAGAACAGAAGTGGTTAGAAGGCCACTGCAGCAATCCGGTGAGAGGTGACGGACACTTAGAGGGGCGAGGCAAGAAAGGGTATGTAAAGGGAGTAAAAGGCTGAGTGAGGGCAGTTGGATCGGAGGTACGGTAAACAGAACTGTCCATGTCCCAGTTGCTGGAACCCAAGGCACAATTAAGTTAGGGACCTGGCAGTGGGAGGGTTGTCTGGGTGGGCACATTGGGTCCTTCGAAGAAGGAAGTAGGAAGGACCGAGTCAGAGAGGAGCTGTGGCGAGGGACACAGGAGTGGTCACAGATCCTGGAGGAAACCAAGCTGCTTGCTTTAAAGATGGAGGAGGCGCCATGAGCCAAGGGAAGCGGGCAGCCTGCAGGGGCCGGAAAGGGCCAGGGCACAGCCCTCCCCGGAGCCTCCTGCTGGCGTCGATGTTAGCCCACTGAGGCCCCGCTCCAACTCTGCCCCCCAGAACCGTAAGAAAACAAGTCTGCATTGTTTTAAACCAGCAAACTGGTGCCCGGCAACAGGAAACCAATGCACTGGAGATGAGGAAAGGAGAGGGGTTCAAGACGAGTTCTGGATTTCAGGCTGCACAGTGGTGTGAACAGTGGTGCCATTCGGCCATTGACTGAGGCGAGCGGGAATAAAACCACGAGCTCTGCCGTGACCGGGTTAAATGGCATTCGACATCCAGGGACAGAGCTCATCAGCGGGCGGAGGAGACGGAGCAGGGGGCCAAGGACGAGAAAGCCAGGGCCCTGTCTGGGACCAAAACCGAGACCAGGAAGTTTCCGGAAAGAGGGAGAGGTCAAGTGGGTTAAAAGCAACTGGAACACCGAGGCACAGAAGAGAACAAACGATCGTTGCAAACGGCAATTAGCTGGTCAGAGGGCGACCTTGGCATCAGAAGTCTCGGGGTGTGCAGGGGAGGCAAGCCCATGAGGCAGGAGGCTGAGGGCGGGCGAGTCCGAAGAGGCTTTGCTGAAAGGATCGGGGAGACGGCGGCAATGAACAGCCGGGGAGGTTAATGAAGAGTCAGCAGGAAAGTCTGGGGCTCTGCGCTTCCCGCAGGGAGAGGTCGGGGAAGACAGAGGCAGAGTCGTGCCTAGGGGAGAGGAGCGATGGCCAGATAATGAGGCCCTGAGGGTGTGAGGACGGGGTTCCGGGCCAGGGGAGAAGGGGCTGCGGGCCTGTGACAGGAGCTGAAGGCCCCGGCCGTGGAGGGGGAACGCGGTGGTGGGACATGAGCGGGTTTGCTGATTGTTTCTATTTCCTCAATAAAGAATGAGGCGAGGGCATGAGCGAGGAGAGACAAGATGGCAGCCAGAGGACGGGCGAGGTCTCAGGAGAGAAAGGAACAACTGCGATGGACATTTTGGAAAGTGGGAATGGAAGAACGGCAGCGCCTTTGAGGTCACTGGTCGCCAAGTGTAAGTGGCCAGCAAGGCCGAGGGCTTTCCTCGGGCAGCAGGCAGCTGCTCGGCCGCGTAGGGGGAGAGGGGGGCTGTGGGGAGGCAGAGCTGGGTGCAACTGGGGCACCCGCACTGACAAGCCCCAGGATGGAGAAGAGAAGGGCACATACCGGAACCAGAAAATATTGATTAGTTGTCCCCATACTTGATTTAAAATACATATATATAAACTTTTATTGATTTCAGAGAAGAATGGAGGGGAGAGATAGAAACATCAATGATGAGAGAAGATCATCGATCAACTGCCTCCTGCACGCTCCCACTGGGGACTGATTGAGCCCGCAACCCGGGCATGTGCTCTTGACCGGAATGGAACCCGGGACCCATCAGTCCACAGGCCGACGCTCTATCCACTGAGCCAAGCTAGCCAGGGCCCTCATACCTGATTTAAAATGTAAGTCATATCATGTCACCCTCCCCTCAAAACCCCCAATGGCTCCCATCTCATCCAAAGTGAAAGCCAAAATCCCTGTAACGGATCTCGCTGGCCCGACATCCACCCTCTCGCTCTCACATTCGTGCTCTGCCCGGGCTGCCTGGCGCAGAGCAGTGTCCCATGTATCCTTCCGGGATGAGTCCACAGGTACCCCTCCCCTCACGGACAGGACCCACCCGGTACCTTCCCTTTGGGAGACGCAGCCCCTCCTGGGGGGGGGGGGAGCGCGGGGGAGGCGAGGGTGGGGTTGGGGGTAGGAGGGCTTGACTGCTGAGCGAGACCCAAGCCTCGGCATTTCCACCTCGGGGCCTCGCTGCTCCCCGTCCACTGCCTTAGTGCAAACTCTGACCCACTGCAGGGGGCCTGGCCTGGCTCTTTGGAATGCTTGACTGAAAGGCAAAGATGGCAAAAGGCAAAGATTAAAGAGCTCAAAACCAGTTGGCAGGAACGATATTTTGAGAAAATCTTGCAAGTTGCAGTCCAGGCTTCGTGCCAAAGCCTCCTCCCATGTCCACACACAGTGCAGAAGCTGGGAGGCGGGGACGGGAGAGTCACGTGTGGGACAGAAGACAGTCATTCTGCTGCCCTGGCCATGCATGTGCGCCTGCTCGTGTGCACACACACACACACACACACTTCCCCTAGAGAAGCCCAGCCTGAGGACAGAAAAGCTAACGGGGAAGTCGTTAGCCTGCAGTTGGCTGGGCCTGGCCCCAGAGCGAGAAGCGCAGGAAGTGGCTCTAGCGGGGCCAGGCCGTTATCAGGCCGGCCCAGAAGGCTTGGAAATGGCTCTGCGGAAGTCAGCTCCACTGCAGGCGAGTGAAATGCACACCCTCACTATCACCAGGCACTTTCTGAAAACTCAAAGCCCCAGCCCAGTCCCTGCCCTCGGGAGGGATGGTCTGAGGGGAGAAGGGAGCCGCCGAGCCCCGTATGTGGTGCGGAAGGACCAGCAGGGACACTCAGAGGGGTGTTGGAAGCAGGCGAGGTCTGAGCTGGGCCTGAGGAATGTCTCCAAGTGAGATTCCAGGCAGAAGGGAGACTGGACACACTGGGGGGGGGGGGGGGGGGGGCGGCGGGGCAGGGGCAGGAAGAAGGCGACCATGGGGAGTGGAGCAGCTGTGAAGGACCTGGGAGACCTGTTATAATAATAGTAATAAGGATAAAATACAATATAGAGTAAGTATTAAAGTGTGGAATTAAAGTATGAAAGTACCGAACATAATGTAACCAAATTGATAAGCACCCTTGAGTGGTCTGTATGTAGAAAATAGATAAAGTGATCTGTACCCCATATGTAAGACCAGACAGCAAGGCTCCTGGGACCCGCTGATTAGACACTCTGAAGACCCCCATCTGAGCACATAAAAAGAGCAAGCCCCAGAGGAGGTCAGAGACGCTATTCTGCTCCTCCACAGACGGTCGCTCTCCATCCCCTCCACCCCCCATCCCCTACCCCCACCCCCACCCGCCTGCATCTGAGCTCTGCCTGGACCGTGAGTCCAAACCGTGAGCCGTGAAACCGAGGCCTCAAACAAGAAGCTGAGCTGCAGGTGCAACGTCCAACGTCCCGTGTGCATGTGTCTCTGTCGGCGCAGGTCCCCGGGTGGCCTGCCGAGGTCTGGAAACCACCAGGACTCTGGTAAATAAACCGTGTGTGATTCGTGCATTGCATGTCTGTCTCCTGTGTAATTTATGTCAGTCAATATTAGGTAAGTACCTTGGGTTGTACGTGTCAGTGTCTGTTTAGAGACTGGCTGAGGTGCCCTTGGTCACCTGTGCTTATGTCCCTGAAGAAGAAATTGGGACAATACCTACCTCCCCAGGCCCCTTGGACAAAGAGTGCAGAGCTGACTCCCTTTGCCTGGCAGCCAGGGAAAGAAGAGTGGCATTTGCTGCGGGTCCCTGTGCTCGGCACCCCTGCCAGCATCCCCTCACCGGCTGGCACTCCTCCAAAGCTGGCTAACTTGGGTGCTGACCCTGCAAGGGCTAGAGACAGCAGGTCCCCAAGGGAGCCAGGGCTCACAGCAAAGGGGCTGAGCTGGCCGTATGTGAGGGGAGAAGAGAGACAAGGAAGGGCAGCAGAGAGGACCGGAATCTTGCCCTGGAAAAGGCCGGTCAGCAAGTGTCCACCCTACAGTTTCACAAGAAACAGGATGAGGGCACGGGCAGGCAGTCAGCCCAAACAGCAATCCGTCACAGCCAGAATCCATGCAGAGTCCCGGCGGGCAGAGCCATGGACAGTCACCCTCAGGGCAACACCAAGACTCTTAGCTGTGGAACCAGGTCCTGGGGTGGGCACTCCCTCCCATGGGCCTCCAGAGCCCTCGTCCCTCTGCCACTCTAGCCCTGACTACATGTATGCCACGTCTCTATGTACTGAACTTGAGCACATGGATGGTCTTAGTGATCACTGCCTTCACAGTCCTCAGGATAGGGGCTGTCACACAGTAGGTGTTTGATGAGCAAATGAATCCAACTCAACTCATTAAGGGCAGAGGCTCAGCTGTTCACTGAAGAAGGACTTGAGTACCTATTGTGTTCCAAACATGTTATTGGTGCTTGAGATTTAACAATGAACAAAAGAGTAAAAATATCCCTATCTCATGAGGCCAACAGCCCAGTGGTTTCATTCATCTTTGCATCCTCCTTACACATATCCGCACCCCCACGTGCTATTCAGGGCTCACTAAAGTGGTGAATGGGTGGCTGGCAGAGGAGGTCAGGGGAGACTGTCAGAGCCTATTGAAGCCCTGGTTGTACATTGACTAGTCCTGTGACCCAGCTTCGGGCCTCCGTCACATCCAGCAGGACAGGAACCCCACCCCCCCGCACATCTCTGCTGTTCTGGTTCTTATCCTGCCCGCTTCCCCTTTCCCTGTGAAGGTCTGAGTAGTGGGACACCCTCCTTCCACACACAATACTCCTGGGTCAGGGCTGCTTCCGATATCGCTGGTGCTGGGAACTTCATTATCTCATTCACTCCTCAAAACAACCTTTGCGATAGAGAATGGGGTAAGTAACTCATCCGAGGCCGGACAGCAGTAAGTGGCAGAGTGGGAATTGAGCTCGGGTCTGACGTGGCCAAGTCCACTGGCTTCTGCTGCACCAGGGTGTCTTTCCCCTCTGTTAAAACACCTGTCTCTGCTTAACACAGTGCGGCAAACTTGTTAGTCCACAGAGCCAAATATCAACAGGACAACAACTGAAATTTCTTTTGAGAGCCAAATTTTTTAAACAAACTTCTTCTAACGTCACTTCTTCAAAATAGACTCTCCCAGGCCGTGGTATTTTGTGGAAGAGCCACACTCAAGGAGCCAAAGAGCCGCATGTAGCTCACGAGCCGCAGTTTGCTGACCACTGGCCTAACAGGGGGAACTACTGTTCTGCTATCCAGGACTGTGGGCAACCCCCAGATGTGGGCCTCTCTTTCAGTGTTAAAACCACGTAAGTCTCAGGGCAGCTAAGATGAGTCAGTTACCCTAAAGCCACTCTCTGCCCAAGACCCTCCTCCTGGCTCTCTGCCAGGCCTTACCCATTGCCCCATAAGCCCACCCTGCTCTCAGCCCCAGTAGCTCAGGGGCTCTTGGCGGCCTTGTGAGTGATGCCCCTTGTTCCCCGCAGGCTGCAGGGTGACACTCTGCCCCACCCCTTGACAACCATGGCCAAAGTTTGCTCCTGGAAGACCTTGTGCCTCAATCGCTGGTGGACAATCCTGTTTCCTGAACCCACCACACTAAGACCTCCTGAAGCAGAAGCTAGGGCCCAGCCTGGGAATCTGAGCTGCTGGGCAGCCCAGGTGACACAGTTGCCCAGGGTGGAGCGACTGCCCTGAGCTGTAAGCTCCCTGTGGCAGGAGACCTGTTCACTCTATTTTTAGGGGGTACAGGGCTCCCCTCTCAGAAGGTGCTCATTAAAAGCTAAGGATTGAGGTTGAAGGCAGCAGCTTCCAGACCTGCCTGATCACACAAATCACCCAAGGCTTGATTTCAAAATGCGGATTTCACCCCAGCTGGTTTTGCTCAGTGGATAGAGTGACGGCCTGTGGATTGAAGGGTCCCAGGTTCAGTTCCAGTCAAGGGCACATACCAGTTGCAGCCACAAGCAGAAGGCAACCAATCAATGTGTCTCTCCCACATCAATGTTTCTCTCTGCCTCTCCACTTGTCCCCCCTCCTTTCTACTCTCTCTAAAAATCAATGGCAAGATATCCTTGGGTGAGGATTAACAACAACAACAACAACAATTATTTGTTATATGCAGATTTCTAGCCTCCATCTTGGGCCCAGGGAATCACCCCTGAGGACGGGAGGTCTGCGAATCCCTGATGCCCGGGCTCCCAAGGCCTCGCTCCTCAGAGCATGTCCAAGGACCAGCAGCTTCAGCCTCGCCCACCCCAGCCGGGCTGCGTCTAGAAGTGGGGCGATCTGGCCTCTGACAAGCCAGCGTGGCGATTCTGGGATCGAGCAAGTTTACAAAAACACCAGTGAGACAGAAAGAACAACGGAACTAGACTCAGAAGTGGGCGCGACTCCAACTCGATGAATATCTCCAGGCCTCGGTCTACTCCATTTCTCCTGCAGCCGCTCCGATGACGGACCGGGGTCCGCGTGAACGCTCATGTCCAGAACCCAGCGCACAGCAGACGCTCGAGAAACGCTTACTCATCCTTCGTACCTGCGGGCACTGTTTTAACACTAAGGTTCCAGAGGATCAAGTGATGTGCACAAGGGCACGCAGGGGACAGATGCCCGGGGATTCTGACTCCAGGTCTGGCGAGCCTCCGAAAGGAGCAAAAACGTGTTCTGTCTAGTTCTGGCGCCGCCACCAACGCTACCCTGGAGCAGGACAGACGGCCCCGGAGGGCGGCAGGGGCTGCAGCCAGCCATTAGGTTTCCTGCGGCTCGTGGCTTCCCTTTATATTTTATGTGGCTCCAACCTGATCCATCTGCCAAACGCGGCTCATTCTCGTCTCGGTGGCCGATGGGGGTGGTTTGGGGATGCCTCCAAAAAGCCTCTTCTCTCTTTCTGGCTTCTCCGATGGGAAACGCTGGCTTTCACACAAGTCAAAGGCCTGCAACCCTGCAGCGTCTGCCAAGCATGAGGTCACCCAGAGGGGCAGGAATCCACCCGCGTGAGGTCAGTGTGGACCGGGAGGAAGGCCTGCCCGAGTGCCCAGGGCGGGTGCTCCGGGGAAGTAAAGGGGTGCACCCGTTAGAATGACCTCAGCAGCAAGTGAGGGCCAGGCACCTGACTCAGTGCGGCTTCAACAAGGAGGCGCCGGTTATCTCTCACAACAGGCAGCCGGGGAAGGTCCGCAAGGGGACGAGGGGCCGTGTTCTTGTCTCTGCTGCCGCTCTCCCCGGTCGGCCTCAGCCCGGGGCCGGGTGCCCAAGACGGCGGCAGCGCCAGGCCTCAAAAACATGAACAATTTCCAGGGGGGAAAAGGGATCATTCTCCTTCGCTCTTTTTTTTTTTTTTTTTAATCGCTTTCAGACAGGAAGGGAGAGGGATAAAGAGACAGAAACATCAATGATGAGAGAGAATCACTGATCGGCTGCCTCCTGCACTCCCTCCCCTGGAACCTGCCGCCAGTGGGAATCAAGCGGTGACCTTCTGGTGCATAAGTTCGAGCTCAGCCATTGAGCGCATTGGCTGGGCCATTCTCCTTCCCTCTTAAGCAAGTATAGGACACTGCTAACCATGAGAAAATCTTCCAGAGCAAATGTACGTATCTCATTGGCTAAAATTAAGTCACATGCTCATCCCTCAACCAATCACAGGCAAGGGGGCGGACCCGGAGCCCACCTGCAACAAAACATAGGCTACACGGCAGGTGGGGGGCTGAAAGCTGAACAAACTGTCAGGAGGCGCAGTGAGGGGGGAGGAAGATGAGTGCGGGTGGAGAATGCTGGATTGACAACCAGGGAGCCCCTGGCTGGCGGACACTCACTGGATGGCAGCAGCCCCAAAGGCAAACACCCGTCCCTGCGGGACACCACTTCCCAGAGTAGCCAGCCATCACTGGCACGCTGGCCCTCGGTGCATTTTGGAAGCTCTCCGCCTTCCTTCCTCAGGCCTGTTCCAGCTGCTCGGAGGCCTCGCCTCCGAGTCCGTGGGCCAATTCAATACAGCACGCCATTCAGAATGGGCTTTGAGCCTAGTGGCTCATTAAAGCAGAACCGGGACCCCCTGTCCTGCGGTGGCTGACCACCAAAGTGAGGTGAGGCGCGTGTCCAGGGAGGCGATGTGGGGAGGGAAGCAGCTCTGCCCCGGGAAACGGGGGACGCGGCTAACAACCACGGAGGCTTCCTCTGCGCGGCAGCAGCCTCTGAAGCTTATTTAGGTGGTTTTTGTTGTTTTTGTTGTTGTTTTTCACGGGGTCCTTACAGCTACCCTACAAATTTGGCACTATTTTTAAAAAATATATTTTATTGATTTTTCACAGAGAGGAAGAGAGAGGGATAGAAAGTCAGAAACATCGATGAGAGAAACATCGACCAGCTGCCTCCTGCACATCCCCTGCTGGGGATGTGCCCGCAACCAAGGTACATGCCCTTGACTGGAATCAAACCCGGGACCCTTGGGTCTGCAGGCCGATGCTCTATCCACTGAGCCAAACCGGTTAGGGCAAATCGGGCACTATTATTACAGGTTCACAATCCTTATCCATAATTTCCGAAATCCAGAATTCTCTAAAAACCAAAAGCTGTTAACTTACTGGGCAGCAAAACCTCCAGTGAATCAACATGATGCTATTTATAGGCTGCGTATCCCTTTTGCGAGGATCGTGCGTGTGTTTTGATGCAGAAATACTGATGTGTTCTATTAGGAAGGGCTGCCGCTGACCCCACTGGGAGTGTCACACAATGTCCAGCATATGTACCATACCCTGGAAATGTCTGTATTCTTTTAAAAAATAAATTTAATTGATTTTTAGAGCGAGAGGAAGGCAGAAAGAGAGAAATATCAATGTGAGAATGAAACATTGATCCGCTACCTACTGCACGCCCCAGCCGGGGATTCAGCCGTAACCAAGCATGTCCCCTCATCGGGGATGGAACTGGCGGCCTTTCGGGGCATGGGAGGATGCCCACTAGCCAGGGCTGAAAATTGCTGGATTCTGAAACATAGGTGGCCCCGAGGGTTTCGGAAGCGGGATTTGGGGGGGGGGTGTGCGACAACACGGTACATACGGGGTTCTCCAGTGGTCACTCCCTGGGTTAGGAAACCACAGAACCACACGTCACACTGACACAACTGAACACGGGGGGCCAGACCTCTGACCCACTCTGTCTGCTTCTGCCACTCGCTGGCTGGAGGCTTTCAGAAGACACCTCCCTCTCTGGGCCTGTCATAGGGGGAGGCTGAACTGCATCAGTGGGCTTCAAATGTGTTTTTGAAGCATATCAGCTGTCCCTTCAAGGGAAACTTTCCAGAAAAGTGTCACGGCTCCACGGAGTGAGACCTGCCCACCAGCTACCAGGACCCAAAAGCATGTTCCCGAGGGGTTCCTCCACAGCACAGTTTGAAAACTGCTGCACAGCCCTGGATGGGGTGGCTCAGTTGGTTGGGCATCGTCCCATGCACCCAAAATTGCGGGTTCCATCACCAGGAGGCAGCCAGTCGATGCTTCTTTCTCACATCGATGTTGTCATTCTCGCTCTCGCCCCATCCCTTCTTCTCTCTCTAAAATCAATTTAAAAAATTAAAAAAAAACATTTAGAAAAAGAAAACTGCTATACAGTATGGTCTCTCAGGTCCCATCTGGTTCTAACGATGTCTGATTGTCTTCTTTGAGGCACGAGACCTTTTCTGTGGAGGAAGGACAGCTGGAAGGACCCGAACCAGACCCTGACAGACGGGCAGGCTTCCGACCTGCAGAGAGGCCCCGCAGCCAACAGCCCGAGGGCCGGAGGGCAGACAAACAAGGTGAGCCAAAGGGCCCGGGAGGCCCCACCAGCCACGGCGAAGGGAGGACGAGCCGGACAGGTCGGCTGATCGAGGGAAGGAAGGTCAGAAATCCTCCTCCCTCCCCCTTCGGAGCATGAAATCCCTCCAAACAGGAGGCTGGGGGGGGTGGGGGGGGGGGGAGTTGGGCCATCCTGGCCCCACTGTGCATGGTAACAAGGACAACCCTTCCGTCCTGACTGCAGGGACCATGAGCTCCAATGCCCAACGGAGAGCCATCATGTGTTACTGTCGAATGAGTGTGTGTTTTTGACTTTGAAAATCAGGCTGTGTGGTCTGCCACAAAAGCATGTCCTACAACAGGACAGAGATCTGAGAGCGGGCAGGTCAGGATGGAGGGTCACAGAGCTCCTGGCGTCTGAGGCCAGGAGACTGCTAACCAGGGCGTGTCCTGAAAAGTCATTCTAAACAACAGAGCCACCTTCTCACCCCGGACTCTCGGGGAAACCTCAGCCTTGTTTCCAAAGGAGACCCTGCGGGCCAGCCCACCATTACCTGCCCCCTCTTTTTACGGAGATGTTTTCATTGGTTTCAGAGAGAGGAAGGGAGAGGAAGAGAAAGATGGAGACATCAGCGACGAGAGGGAATCATGGATGGGCTGCCTCCTGAACGCTCCCTATTGGGGATCGAGCCTGAAACCTGAAGCCTGGGCATGGGGCCTGACAGGGAATCAAACCGCGACCTCCTGGTTCAGGGGTTCACACTCAACCACGGAGCCACTCCAGTCGGACCAAAGGCAGGCTTTTACTCCCCATCCTACGACGAGGAAACTCAGGCTCAGAGTGACTATCTTAACATTACAAACACGGCATTAACTCACTTTCCTTATTCTAAGCAACAGATGCTTTAGCTTAAGGATTTTCTCAAATCCACCCAGAACTTGAGGTCCAATGGATCGGGGGGTGGGGGAGGTGGGAGGGAATGGGGGGTGGCTGATGCCCCCAAAACCAGGAGGAAGGCCCACTACTGGTTCAAGGGAGCCCCTATCAGCCAAAGGAAGGGAAAGAACTTCCTTCAAACATTTCTCTGAACCCCAAAGGAGTGCCACAGTAATTCTGTTTTCATTTCATCTTTTTTCTTTGCTTTTCTCTTTTTAATCTCCCTGAGCCATCTCTTAGACCTTTTCAGGTCTGGTGGCCTTTTGCCATCCATGGCTGCTGCTCACCCTGTGAGTTCTGGGGCCGGAATCTATCTCTCGTGAGTGTCCCCAAACCAACCCTGCACTCAGACCCGTGGACCCCAGTGCCCCTCGCAACTCGCTTCCCCGCCCAGCACCCATTCTTGACTGTGGCCTAGGCCCCAGGGACAAGGGGCCTAGGCGAGTCCAGAGGGCGTGAAGGTCGGATGGGCCCAGGCCTCCGGAGGAAGCCTTCCCCCTCACTCCAGAGCCCGCTGTGGTCTGAGCTGCCCGTCTTCCCCTACCCATCATTCTCAGTTGCGTCAACTCTTCTGTTTTCTTTAAACCGCCTACTAGCTGAAGCGATCCTACTTATTAATTTCCATATTTACTGTCTGTCTCCTCAGACAGAGGAGGGTGAGCACATGAGCGGAGGGGCTTGGCCAGTGGTGGGCACGCATGTACTGGTTGAATCAAGGAGCAAATAAAGCAGGAAACGAGTGGCTCAAATGGAAAAAACCCAGGGGCCTCACCAATGAACCCGTTTAATCCTGACGTGGTCATCTAACACCCTCACGGTATTATCTGCCCACAGAGCCGGGAAGCGACAAAGTGAACCCAAACTCCAAGAAGAAACGAGAAAATGCTGCAGGTGAGAGGAGGAGAAGCAAAAGGACAAGCCGGGGGGGGGGGGGGGGGGGGGGGACAAGGTCAAGCTGCCAGGGGGGCTCATGGGATGGAACACCCTTTTCTCAAAGGCTGACTTCGCCGAAAGAATTCATCTTCCACTCCCAGCGTGCGGAGCCAGGCAAGCGTGTGGCTCCTCTGGGTCCCTGACGAGGGCCTGACCCCTGCAGCCGCCCGGGAAGAAACCTACCCGACCCCTGGGGTGCCAGGGCTGCAAGCACGCAGAGCCAGGTCCTTCCTTCGAGGCAAGAAAACCATAAAAGGCACACGTAATCCATTCTCGAAGAGGACAGGGGACATCCCTCCCTACTTCTGGGGCCTTTGAGGTGAGAAGGTTGGAAACTGCAGATGTCCTTCCTGACGGCGCTGTCACTCACTCGCTGCTTCCTTCTCGCCTCTGTTCAGCCCACAGGGGTCGCCCAGCCTCAGGAAGCCAGAGATGAGGCGAGACAAGACCTCTGACCTTTCCCTCACCGTCCACTGGTGCCTGTGGCTTGGCAGGTGCCAAAAGACAGGCAGATATCAACAGGACCTGCTTCCAAAACAAATAAGGCCACGCGGAGCCATGCTCTGACATGGGCTTTTCGGATGCAATTGAGATCTGATTGGGTCCAAGTACCATTCAATGGGGTCACGGACTCACTCCAGGCACCAGGTTCCTACTCCGTGACTCCCACAGACCCCGCTCCCCTAGGCAGCAAGCCCCTCACCCAGCCAACCCCACTTCCCAACATTCTTCACCCACATCCCTACCTCTCTCTCCAGAGCTGTCCCTCCTGACTCCCTGTACCCCTAAACCTGACCCCCTAGGTCCACAGCTTGGACACCCTACTCTCTCCACCCCAGGACCATCTCAGCCCCTCTTCACCACCCTGCACACAGCCCAGGCCCCGGCTTCACCTGGAGCCCCATCACCCATATGTTTGGCAAACCCTATTTCCCAGGGGTCTCTGTTCAACACCCCTATACATACGTCCTGACTGCCTGAGTACACACCATATACACAGCCTGGAGCCCCATGTCCTGGGGAGCAGCCTTCCCCATCACCTCCAACTTCTCAGAACCCCAAGGCCGGCCGCTGAACCCCGGACACCCGGGTCAGCACCGGACTCCTGAGACCCCTCCACCGACTGCACAGGAGCCCTCGCCGGACGGACACCCCACCCGTGACACCCAGGGACCCCGGGGACCCCGGCTCCCGAGGCCCTGGCCCCACGCCCCTCCCCTCCGGCGCCCCGGCGCCCGGCGGCCCCGCTGCGCCCGGCACCCCGCGCCCCGCCCGCCCCGCTGCGCCCCGGGCCGGCCCACCGGCCGCAGGCCCCGCTCCCGAAGCCCGGCCCAGCGCCTACCGTTGGCGATGAGCTTGGCCGACAGCTGCTTGACGAGCTCGGGGATCCGCTCCCACTGGCACTCGGAGCGGCAGCGTTCGATCTCCGTCTCCAGCCGCGAGCCCGCCTTCCTGGAGGCCATGGCGCCCGCCCGCCCGCGCAGGCCCCGCCGCCGCCGGCGCCCCCTCGCCGCTCCCGCCGCTGCCGCGGGCTCGGGCTGGGCTCGGGCTCCGGCTCCCGGCTCCCGGCTCCCGGCTCCGCGGCGTAACGGGAGCGCCGGCTGGGCAAGGGGCGGGGAGGCGGCGGCGGCGGCGCGAGGAGCGGCCCCTGGCGGCCAGGGCCGGAGCCGCAGCCGGGCCACTGGGGGCGCAGGCGGGGCCTGGAGAGGCCAGCGACCCCGGGAAAGGTCACTGCGCAGGCCGGCTCGGGGCTGGGGCTCGAGGGCAGGGATGGAGCAGGTGCGGGCACGGACCTGCCTGAGCTCGTCCTGTGGCTCGGGTGTCCAGCTGCTCCGTCTGGGCCTGGTTGGCATGTGCCGCTGCGAAGGGCGCAATGGGGGCCGCCAAGGGCACCGACCAGAGTGGAAGGGCGTGGGGCCAGGGCCTTGGGAGCCGGGGTCCCCAGTAGCACGCAAGTGGGCTGGGAGTCCGTGTCAGGCAGACACAGCACCTGCCCAGGGAGGGGCTCCGTGCATGTCCGGGGAGTGGACCTGAGCCTGCAAAGGCGCCAGCTGCCTTGCGCTCTGGGAAGAATGCGGTCACCAGTGAGGTTTCCTAGTCTTGGCCCTGGAGACCCAGGCCTGGGGGCATCTGCCTTCTTTCAGCTACTCAGTAGCTGTGCTGTGATCACCTGCTTTGCCAGGCCCTGTGCTAGGTGCTGGGGGAGGGGGGAGTGGAGAACCAAACAGACAACATTCCTGCCTTGGTGGAGCGCAGATCCCGGTGAGGACGGAACTCCAGGCATGAGGAAGCACCAAGCCATCAGCAGCAGCATCCCTTCCTGGTACCTTCTTCGCCTTCCAGCAGCTCTCGCAGGCAGGGTCGCCTCTCCGCCCCTCAGCAGCCCTGCGCTGTTGGTGGAGAGAACAGAGGTCGTGCCCCCCCATTTACCAAAGAGGAAGCGGAAATGCGGACACTGAGAGATGTGATGAGGGAACATCAGGAGGTGCTTCCTGCTGGGACCAGCATAACCTTCAGCTCCCCCCCCCCCCCCCCCTCCCCCCCCCCCGCCAAGGCCAACAAGGTGGTGAAGGTGGACCCGATGGACCTCAGACGTTGTGGACAATCCAGAAAAGGGGGGATAGAATGTGAAAGTGTCAACAGGGGGCGCTTTGGTGCCCTGGTCCCTTTGGTGCCACCAACGGGGAACAGGGAAGGAAGGAGAAGGAATCTCCACCAGAGGAATGTCCCCTCCCCTGAGGTCCCTATCTTGTCCTCTCTAGCACGGTGGTCTGTCTCCAGATGTTTGCCTGGAATGTTCTCTCCCCTCTGGTCCAGAAGTATCTGTTCATTCTTTGAGACCCATCCCAAAGGTCACCACCAAGCCTTGCTCAACATCTGACAGACCTGGTGACCCCACAGCAGCGGCATCTCCTCTGGGATAGGACTCTCTCGTAGCAGACTTGGCCGTAACAATAGGTAATGTTTATCGGGCCTCGGTTGCTGCACTGCTGTGGTCATTGTTAGTGTCTCTCTCTCTGCCCAGCCAGCTGATGAGTTCTAGGACAAGACCTGCGATTTCACAAGGGCAGAGTGGGGCTTGAACCCTGACTCAGCTTGTGCGGTCTGGGCAGTGGTATTTAACCTCCCCACGTCTTCCAAACCTCCGGTTCCTCAGCTGTAATGCCTACCCCACCGAGCTGGCTGAGAATTAAATGAGCATATACAGGAAAAGCAATAAAATGGTGTTGGTTTGCCTTAAGAGTGCAATAAATGTGAGCTGTCATCCCGTGTCTCTGTACCCTTTGCACCCACTGTGGGTGTTGAATGAGTGGTGTTGAGAGAGTGATGAATGGCCCTCACTGGTTTGGCTCAGGGGATAGAGCGTCCGCCTGTGGACTGAAGGGTCCCGGGTTTGATTGCGGTCAAGGGCATGTCCCTTGGTTGCAGGCACATCCAGGTAGGGAGTGTGCAAGAGGCAGCTGAATCGATGTTTCTGACTGTCTATCCCTCTCCTGTCCTCTCTGTAAAAAACAAACAAAAAAATACATTTTTAAAAAAGAGAGAGGGACGAATGAATGAATTAATGAAGCTGGAGATCTCCAAGGTCTGGAATCAGCCTATGGTTTCCTTTAGGGTTCAGCACAATAATAAATATACAGCAGCGACTGCCTGCGAGGCTTCCACCTTCACCGCAGGCACCATGGACTCTTCCCACCGGAGGACTCTTTGGACCGTTGGCTTGAGCCTGGAGGTTGCTGGGGTACAGGGTTGAGAGCCAAGGCTAACAAACTGTCAGCCTGACCCTGCAGAGGGGAAGAACTTTCTGAGCCTTCACTGCCTGGAGCCGGAGAGCGGGACCCCTCGGTCTCTGGGCTCCTTCCCCCGCCTGCGAGGTTTGATTCGCGCCCATTGCCCCGGCTGCTCTGACAGCTGGCACAACAGCGCACAACAGCGCAACTGCAGAGGCAGAGCATTACAGGAGAAGATCCCCACATTGTTTTCCAGGCGAGCTTACCTGTAGGTGGCACTGAGGGAAATTCGGGAGGGGGAGGTCATTGGTGTTAATGATAGTAATTAAGCCAACATCTTTTTTCCAGGCCTTGGTATTACAGGTTTGGCAAGAATGTGAGAAAGATGGCTTCAGGCTAATTTCTTGAGAAAAGCTGGCTTGTCTGGGACAGTGGAGCCAGGCAGAGCCTCGGAGCAAAGGTCAGCACAAATGGGGTGCCTCTGTGGTCTGGAAATCTCCCGTTCCTCTTTTCCTGAAAGCTTGGGTTCCCTGTACAACCAGAAGAGAGGAAGAGGTGGGCAGCGGGAGGGGAAGGAGGGAGAACTGGCCGGTGGGGTGCGGGGAGCCCAGGGGAAGCAGACACAGGTGAAAGGAAGGGCCGGGCCTTTGCCCTTGTGCCTCCTCAGCCTGGAAGGCCCTTCCCCACATACCCACCGGTCCTCCCTCCCTCCCTTCCATTAGGTCTCTGGCCAAGGTCTCCTCCCGGACCCCTAGCTACACAAACCCTTCGCTCCCTCACCTCTCACTCGCTATGGTTTTCTTCTTGCCACCTGACTTACATTTGTTTCTTTAGTATTTCTCTGCCTTCCCTCACTAGAATGTAAGCGCCACGAGGGCAGGGATTCTTGCGTGGTTTTGTTCACGGCTGCATCCCAGCACCGAGAGTGGTACCCAGCACGTAGTAGGTGCTCAGGAAATATTTGTGGAGCGGGCGAATGAGCAGAAGGAAGTTGGTGGGGCTGGTTGGACAGGAGCACTCCAGGCATGCGCATCCCAGTGGACAGGCCCACGGAGAAGTGGGAATCGGCTCGCTGAAGCCCTTGGGTCACGTTTAAGGGGGGACAGAAATCCCTGAGCAGGAAAGGACAGGGGTCTGTGTGCTGACACAACAGTCACCTCTAACCTTTGACCCTTTGACCTCACCATGCCGAGCAGCAACCCGGTCACCTGGCTGTCTGAGCCCCGAGCAGCTGGCCTGTGGCAGGCGCTGCGGCATTGCTCATGGGGAACCGGAAGCCAGGCCCCAACCTGCAGGCCTGGGGCTGGGTGATGACAGCTGCAGCGCCTTTGAGTGGTGTTAATTAGGAAATATTTGATCCAGGAGAAAACATGTCATCAAGAGGCACCTATGTAATAAAGTCATAAAATGAACCCCGGGGAACTGACGGACTGTCCCAGAGTTAACCACCAGCTTGATTTTTGTGTTTTTGGTAAGCCCTCACTTTTTAAAAAAGTAGTTTTATCACCCACCAAACTCGCTTTCTGCCACGCTTTGTAACGTGAGTGTGAGGTGCGCCCGTACACATGCTACCGTCTGGTTTCCACTTCCTAAAGATGACACCTGTTCCGTGACTTGCCTTTTTTGCTCATTGTGTCCGGGATTTGTCCTGTTGCACGTGGCTGCCTGTGGCTCCTGCCTTTTCTCTGGTGTGCAGCGCTCCTGTGACGCCACCGCACCCAGCCATGCTCCTCCGGGCGCCTCTCTCCAGGGCCCAGGTTTGTCTGTACAAACGAGCCTGCTGTCCTGGGAGCTGGCCTGTGCCCATGTTTCGAGCAGGGTTTCAGAGGAGGATTTAAGGGGACTCCGTGTCCCTTCCTCCTGCAAGGTCTCCTTTCTTCCCAGGTGTCCCCTGCTGCTGCCTGGGGCCAAGGCTCCCACCGCAGGGACAAACCAGTGGGGACCTTGCGGAGCTGCTTCGGTCCAGGCACTGCAGCCTGTGTTTCTAATTTACCATCTGTTGCCATTTGAGAGGGATGGACAGATGGAGGAGGCTGGCCGGCCCCTCAAGGGGAGTCTGTTCCCAGGATGGCCTTCAGCTTTTCGAGTCCAGAAACACGTGGGTGCCCCAAGGGTCTACACTATCCCACCCATGAAGCCCATCAGAGACCATTATTACACGCCACGCCTACTTTCCTATGCGGTGGAAGCCATTCATTCCCCCAGCACCCCAGACCTAGAGACCCCGTTCCCTGGGTCAGGATGCGTGCAGAGCCGAAACGGTTGTTAGGAGTTTGTTTTTTGTTTAAACGCGTGCGATAGGAGTTCAGGAGGGTTTTCTCACACTCAGACTTCTGGGAGCACTTTCCTGTTATATGTCACCTGTCCTACTTTTCTCCAGAAAGGCAAAGAGTGGCTTGTGATAAAATGCCCTCTTCTACGTGTAAATAACAACAGAGGAGAGAGAGAGATCATCTGACCAGCTGCGCAGCCAGGGAAGCAAACAGTCCTGATTGTTTTCTTATTCAGAAGCAGATGGCTGCTTGCGAGAGGCTACGGTGCAGGACCTCTCGCCGGGGGTCACCGGCATTCCGTTCCTTCCTCGGCATTTGAGGTCATCACTGGATGAGAAGCGCGGGAGGCCTGGGTCCAGCCCTGCCTCCCGCCGTCACCGACTGGCTTACCACCAGGCACCCTGCAATTTCCCCATTTGTGAAACGAGATCACGGCTCTGGGCGGCTGCTGGGCTCTCGCCCACGATCCTGGATGTCTTATCAGAGTGAGGCCTGGACAGCCGCTGGAATGTGAGGAAGCCCAGGTTCCCTTGTTGATATGTGTGTGGGTTCTCCCAAGAAGGGGCCTGCAGCAGCCCTCTGAGCCCGCAGGCAGCAGGTTGGGTGTGGAGGGAGGAATGCCACCCTGAAGCTGGGGTTAGGAGGCCTGGGTCTGATTTCCATCCGTCGCTGTAAGGAGCCTGCTGTGGGACCCTGTGGAAGTCACATCCCCTGTCTGGGTGTCAGTTAATTCATTGTGGGGGAATGCTCTCTAGCATGCCACAGTCAGGTCGGGTTTGAGAAATTCATCCACTGAGAAGCAAGACGAAGCTCGCTTAAATACATGGTCAGAATAAGTGGGAAATACATTGAGTGGCCAGATTATGATGATCTCTGAACGCATAATAATCTGGCCACTCAGTGTATATCCTCCTATACAATAAAAGGCTAATATGCAAATTATCTCCTCGAACAGGAGTTCGACCAGCAGGCAGGCGGCCCAACCGCCCATGTCCCCTCCCCCTGGTTAGGCTGGCCAGACCCCACCCATGCACAAATTCATGCACCGGGCCTCTAATATATTATATATTATTACGAGTGCAGGGACCATAATAATCTGGCCACTCAGTGTATGATCTGTTAGGTACTTGGGGAAGGAACCGGGAAGATGATGTTACCAGCTAACCCCCAGTGACACATCAGATCAGGTCAGCGCAGCAAACCAGTACTTTGGCTGGTGGAAGGCACCCAAAAGCCTCTGTTAGAGAGCAGAACGCCCCCCTGAGGGGTCTGTTGTTTGAAGAGCAGCCGGCAAGGCTTGCAGACCCGGTTTGCAACTCAATCTCCGGGTGTGGGGCCCTCTCCAGCACTAATGAAAGGCGGCGACAGCCAATGAGAGAGCCGACCGATGAGGTCATGGAGTTCCTCGGCGTTTCATTGGTGGATGCACAAGGCTTCGGTGGCCGAGGGGCGGGCCGGGTGGTGGGTTGCAGCCCGGCAGTCAGGGCCGGGACCTTCTCCCAGCGTTTACCTACCCGCACGGAGCGGAGCGAGCCAGGCAATGGGGGGAGCCGGTCTCCTCCTGCAGGAAGCAGTGAAAATGCCCAGAGGCTGGATTTACTGATTGGGGGGAACCCTCATGTTCTTGGGTGAAAGTGGAGGGTGGTTGGTTATAGTCCAATAAAACGCACTAGCCTTTTTGGACCTTGAGCAAAGTCTGTTGGCTGGTCATCTTTTATTTCCCCCACTCAAGGTCGGGAACAAAGACATTTCTGACGTTTTGAAACTTTGTGAAACCGTGATTCTCGAACCCTGATAGTGCAAAGGGGTTGCACACCAGGCTCCACGCCCCTTTCTCCAGTCCTGTCTTTGCAAGGGGCAGTTGAAGAAAATGACAGGGCAAGGGTTGAGGGGGGGGGGGCACTTTGGGCAGCAACACATTGAAAGAATGATCAGAACTTGTTAGAAATGCAAATTCCTGGGCTGTACCGGCACCTCTAGTAGGAAACCAATAAACATTAGTTGAAGAAGAGATCACTTTCCCCACCTTCCTGAGGCCCAGCTGCCTTCCCCTCCTCGGGTTGCAGGAGACCCCCCCAGCCTGTGTTCTGTCCTACCAAACAGGATGCGTGCCTGTGTCATTTACCAACGTGAACCTAAAAGAAAAAGGCCAACGCAAGAGGCAGTGCATGTTTATGTGAGATCCACGTGAACTGCTGTTTGGGAAGTGCGGGTTCAGGCGGAAACCCACAGGGTGTTCAGATTAAGGGGGCGAAGGCAAGGAGTCTTTATGAGGAAGGGGAGAGAAGGAAGGAATTTCTTTCGGGGTTAATAAGTGAAGGAAGATATGTCTGCAGGTGCAAGTAAGTGAAGTTATTCTTTAGCTCAACATGGGGGTGTTCATTCCAAGGAATGTCCGTCGTGTTCAGTCTGGCGGCCAGCGTGTCTGCTTCCCTGTTAGTGGGGGTTTGGAACATGACCTTGATTTCGGCCAGGCCAAAATTATTGTGCCCAGTTCCAACATAACAAAGGTCAGATGTGTACGTAACGCAGTTCCTCTGGGATGGCAGCTCCGACACCATTTTTTTTTTTAATAAACTTTTATGGATTTTAGAGAGGAAAGGAGAGGGAGAGGGAGATAGAAACATCCATGATGAGAGAGAATCATCGATCAGCGGCCTCCTGCATGCTCCACGCTGGGGACAGAGACTGAAACCTGAGCATGTGCCCTGACAGAGACCGAACCATGACCTCTGGGTTCAGAGGTCCACGCCCAACCACTGAGCCACACCGGCCATGCATGGATTCTATTTGGAATTGGCTGCTTTTGCATTGTTTTCTATCCCCACCCACCAAGGACTTCTAAGAGGTTCAGCTTTGTTTTACAGACAAGGAAACTGAGACCAAGTGGCTTGCCCAGGTCATGTGGCAACCAGGGACAGCGTGGGAAAGTGCAGACAGGAGAAATGAGCTTTCAGGCCGCTGCTGCCTCCCCGGGACCCTTTCTCGTGACCCCGGGTCACAAGCCCAGGCCTCTTTCCACAGCTAGACTGTCAAGTCAACCCTCGTGCCTCCTGTTGCAAAATACTGCTCGGAATAGTGTGTGGTCAGCAGAAAGATGCTGACAGCAATGTCTATTCTAGGAAGTTATTTTATTTTTTGATGAACTGCAGTGGACTGGATGGCTTGAATGAGTCTGTGGCCGAAGGTGCATGCCACATTACACTGGCCCTCACCCCACCCTGATTCCTTTTCGATGATGTCAGAGGACATCTTTTTAAGGATGTCCTTGTGTAACAGTCTCTGTTGCTGCAGTCCAGGCAAGCCAAGCCTTTTGCCCAGAAGAAAGCAGTCCCAACTGCCCCAGAAGCCCCTCTAAGGAGCATTCCCAAGGCACTGGGGCCCTGGCACTTGGCTTGGGACCTCAGCAGATGTGTGCTGAGCGGCTGGCTCAGCCTTGACCACCTGGATGACTGTTGTCAAACTCAGAGCTGGTGCTGATCAGGGAAGCAGGGAGCAGAAAAGGTAGAATCAGATGCTCTTCCTCACGGGAGGCAGAATGGCCGTCTGCGGGCACCATGGCCACCTGGGACCTTGATCTCCTCTTGTGCATTTGGGGAGCCCCCCACCTGATAAGGCAGAACCTTCCACCTGATGGAGAAGCTGAAACGCCAGGTGCTCACGGTGCCAGAGTCCCTTATGGCTAGAGTGAGGCTGATGACCTCAGTCCTGCAAGGCAGACCCCATTCAGAGTCCAGGGCAACTGCGTTTCGATTCGGTTGTGGTTATCTGGAAGATGGGGATGAGGTTGGTGCTGGTCACCCTGGGTGCCCAGGCCCAGTAGTGATGACAGTAGTCTCTCTCCCTGTCCCTGGGTGCCCAGGCCCAGTAGAGGTGACAGCGGTCTCTGTCCCTGTCCCTGGGTGCCCAGGCCCAGTAGAGGTGACAGCGGTCTCTGTCCCTGTCCCTGGGTGCCCAGGCCCAGTAGAGGTGACAGCTGTCTCTGTCCCTGTCCCTGGGTGCCCAGGCCCAGTAGAGGTGACAGCGGTCTCTGTCCCTGTCCCTGGGTGCCCAGGCCCAGTAGAGGTGACAGCGGTCTCTGTCCCTGTCCCTGGGTGCCCAGGCCCAGTAGAGGTGACAGCGGTCTCTGTCCCTGTCCCTGGGTGCCCAGGCCCAGTAGAGGTGACAGCGGTCTCTGTCCCTGTCCCTGGGTGCCCAGGCCCAGTAGAGGTGACAGCGGTCTCTGTCCCTGTCCCTGGGTGCCCAGGCCCAGTAGAGGTGACAGTGGTCTCTGTCCCTGTCCCTCGGTGCCCAGGCCCAGTAGAGGTGACAGTGGTCTCTGTCCCTGTCCCTCGGTGCCCAGGCCCAGTAGAGGAGACAGTGGTCTCTGTCCCTGTCCCTGGGTGCCCAGGCCCAGTAGAGGTGACAGTGGTCTCTGTCCCTGTCCCTGGGTGCCCAGGCCCAGTAGAGGTGACAGTGGTCTCTGTCCCTGTCCCTGGGTGCCCAGGCCCAGTAGAGGTGACAGTGGTCTCTGTCCCTGTCCCTCGGTGCCCAGGCCCAGGAGTGGCAGCATCGCTCTCTCTCCTGCCAGAACAGCCTCTTTGCCCAACTGCCCAGCTCCAGTCTGACACCCTACCTCCCGGAGATCACGAAGACCTGACATGAACCGGTTTCAGCCTCAACGAGCCAGGGCTGGTTTGTGTGGCTTGTGAGGGAGCAGGGTGCGGGCAGAGGCTCCCCGCAGGAGGGCCAGGCGCTGGTGGGGCAGGAAGAGGTGTGGGCACCCGGAGAGGATGCCTTGGCCTGGAGGCCCCGCAGCACCGTTGTGCTCAGAGTCACAGGTCGAGCGGAGGGAAGTGAGTCACACAGCGGGCAGGGCCTCCGGCTTCTCGCAGGGCGAATCCGGGAGGGCTTTCCTGCGCGTCTGGCTGCTTTCCTCTACTGCTTTCTGAGCAAAGGCCCTCGGGTTTTCCCCTGCGGGAGGGGAAGTGGAGTTGGGAAGGAAAATTACCATCAGCTTCGTCACAGGCAGCTTCTGGGGTTTGGTTGGGAATCTCCCGGTGCTCCCCGGCCTCGAGCCCAAAACGCTGCAAAGTCCTCCACCCAAAGCACTATTTTAACTAGGAGTGGACTTCCTGTCACACTTAGCACTTGGGCACTCACCCCAGCACCCGCCACCTGCGGCCTTCCACAGGTCGCTGGCTCTGTGTGTGCACTTCTCGCTGTGTCCCTCCTGGGGACGCTGATTCCTGGGCAATAAGCGTCATGCCTTAGTCCTCCGGGCAACCTCCCGGATGCACAGCTGCCCGGCCTCATCAGCCACCCATCCATTCAAAGAGGGTGCCTTCGGGGAGCTCCAAAAGGAAAGAGAAGGGAAGTCCCTCCCCCTTCACCAGGTTCATCTCCTTCCCAAGAGGAAGGAGCCCTTGGGGTTTGCAGCTCTCTGTCTGTCATTTTGTCTGACACATTGTGCTTTTATATAACAGGTGCCCACAACTCCTCCGGCTGCAGGCATTCGGGTGTTTGCTTCCCTGAAGAGATCCCCAGTGTCCGAAAGGCCAGGACTGGGTCTTGATCACTTCCACATCCCTCACGTCATCTGGGTTGATGGGTGGCATGCCACCGCTACTGAATGAAGAAACATTCATTGAATGGGATTGTCATGTCAGAGGCTACCTACAACATCTGTATAGTGTGTTAGAACATGTAATTTTTAAAAATATATTTTA
The DNA here is from genome assembly GCA_027563665.1 of Antrozous pallidus. NCBI lineage: Eukaryota > Metazoa > Chordata > Mammalia > Chiroptera > Vespertilionidae > Antrozous > Antrozous pallidus. Next base: position 103,354,119 of record CM050515.1, read on the forward strand.
TTGATTTTTTTACAGAGAGGGAAGGAGAGGGATAGAGAGTTAGAAACATCGATGAGAGAGAAATATTGATCAGCTGCCTCCTGCACACCCCCTAGTGGGGATGTGCCTGCAACCAAGGTACATGCCCTTGACCAGAATCAAACCCGGGACCCTTCAGTCCGCAGGCCGACGCTCTATCCGCTGAGCCAAACCGGTCAGGGCAGAATGTGTAATCTTTAAAACCAGTTGAGATAGTAAGTCGAGTAGCATACAGTCTTCCTTTAAATAATATCATTGAGTAGCTGTTAATATAATCAGAGTTGTGCAACCATCCCCACAATCAACGAGAGGACTTTTGTTACCCTCGAAAGAAACCTTGGACCCACTGGCAGCCACTCCTCACTGCCCCACGCATGTACCTTCCTCTCTCTCTAAAAGAGAGAGAGCTGCTGGCAAACACGAGTGGTTTCTGTCCCTGTGGCCTTGCCTACTGGCCATGGCATATACATGGGATCCTACTAGCGGTGCTCCTTCATAACTGGCTTCTTTGACGTAGCACAGGTCCCTCCACACTGTGGCACAGAGTTAGCACTTCACTCGGTCTGTGGATAACGTTCCATTGTGTGGACACATTTATTTGTCCACTCATCAGACGGGGTGGCCTGCTCTTCCTGGCTATTGGGAACTAAGCTCCCATGAAGGCTGGCCACTGCGCTGCCCCCGACAAAGATTTCCCAGAGAGAAGGCCTGGCCCCCGTGACAGTGCTGCGGACTCACATCTCAGAAAGTAAGGTGCGCCGATGCTGGGGGGTGGAGGTGTGGGGGTGAGTCAGAGCCTTCCACGCTGTGGAGGGAAAGCCGGGGCCCCGGCACCACAGCCTGAATCACACCACCTCGGCGTGACCTCGGCGTGACCTCGGCGTGATCTGGGCAGCGCTGGCTGCCCTTTGCTGGTGGGACTAGGCCTGCACTGTCCTTTCAGAAATCCTTAGGAAATCGTTCCAACATGCGAACATGCAAACATGCAAAGAACTCTGCCGAACACCTGCGTGCTACCACTGAACTCGAGGAAGAAAGCGTTAGAAACACAGTTGTGGCATCCGTATACGTGGCTACTTACGGAACCCTGCTCTACACCAGCGCCGTGCCACCCGCTCACACACGTGTGGTGGGCCGCAGTTCAACGTGGGCCGCAATTCTCAAGAGGTGGAGAAAATTGCTAACAAATATCACCCCTATTGGTGTATTTTCCTGCCTCTAAACTGGGTCAACAAAGGCAGGCCTGGGCGTTGAGCCGGAATTTTTGTTGTTGTTAATCTTCACCCAGTGTTTTCCCCATTGGTTTTTAGAGAGAGTGGAAGGGAGTGTGTGTGTGTGTGGGGGGGGGGGGGGGGGGGGAGGGGAGATGTGAGAGAGACACATCGATGGGTTGCCTCCCACATGTGCCCCAATCAGGGCCGGGGATCAAGCCTGCAATCGAGGCACATTCTTGACCCGGAATTGAACCTGAGACTCTCTGGGCTGACGCTCTAACCACTGAGAAAACCAGCTAGGGCTCGAGTTGAAATTTTGACCTCAGCCCGTTGTGCCCCCTTCTCCGAATAACAACCATCCAGGCCAGGTGCAGGTGCAGGTCAGGCCCGAAATGTGACCTATCACCCAGGCCCATGACCTCCCCCTCCGCCCAGACCTCCCGCAGGGCTACAGGCCCAGCTTCTTCAGGTTGTGCTGGCTCTTCCCACTCCAGGCTCCCCCTTCAAGCTGCAGGGTGTATTCCTGGCCTTAGACCCCCCCCCCTCAGTATTTGTAATCTATCAATATCTTCTATGATGCTGGAGCACTAGGAGTGAATCAGACGCTATAGAGAAATTACGGTATAACTACTGTATTTTCCGGCATATAAGACAACTTTTTAACCCAGGAAAATCTTCTCAAAAGTCAGGGGTTGTCTTATATGCCAGGTGTAAAATTACCGTAGCTTGCAGTTATGATGGGCATTGCTAACTCGCCAGGGACTTGCCCGGCCCTTGCTCTCTCTCTATTGTTTGTTATCTTCCTCCTGTCATCATCAGTTCCAGTCCTCTTATACACTGGAAAATATGATACCCCAGAGAATCTCCAGCCCTCGGCAGCCCCACGGCCTGTTCCACAGAGACAGTGACTGAGAGGATGATAACATTATCCCTATTTTACAGATGAGGAAACTGAGGCCCAGAGAAGTCCGACCCTCCAGTGGGGGGCCCAGGCAGCAGTGAGGGGCGCTATCAAACTTGCTGAGACGATGGACTGTTGAGGCAGCGTCTTCCCCAGACCTCCCCACCGAAGGCTGATGCTAACGTCTGGCCAGGCCGGTCCAGCCATCCTTTGGGTTGTTTTCTAGCCACTCGTGGGCACGCCGCATGGATCAGGGAAGGGGGCCGGGGTGCCCTAACTCTGGGTGTCCTCTGCATTCCCCATCATCACCAGCCGCAGCCTCACGCTGCCTCGGGGGTGCAATTTGGAAAACAGACTTGTGGTTTGGCTCGGCTGCATCATCTGTGCCAATGAACGTTTGAGAGAATAAACTTGAATAATATTTACCAGAAACATCCATGGATGCTTGACATACATGATTATCTTACAAAAGCAGGGTTCTTGACCCAATCTGAGCAGGTGGCTCAGCATCATCTGCAGCTGAACCTCTTGCCACGTCAACATGCAGACGGGCAGCAGCGGGCAGGAGGCCCCTGAGGGAGTGGGCGGCCCCAGGCTGTCCCCCAGCCTTCGTCTCAGTGTGGCAGCTCAGTCCCAGCCTTTGCTATTGCCTGGGTTTACACCGGGGATTAGTTCTGCTTTGTCTTATAAATAGCCAGACACATGCCTGGGTTAGCTGTTAATCCATGGGCTGGCTCTGCGATTTCAGAATCACGTCTACCTCAGTCTGAGCTGACAGGACACAGCACCTAGCGGCCCACGTTAAAGAAACACAAAACTCAAAGCACAAGTCCCGTTTTGAGGCCCTGCCTGGCTCTGAGGCCCGATCACAGAATGGAATGGGCTGAGAACAGGCCTCAAGAAGCAATCCCTAGCGCCCCTTCTCGCCACAGACCCTCCTACAGGGGATGGTGGCGCTGTTCCCAGGTAATTCTTTTTTATAATTATAAATATATTTTTATTGATTTTTTACAGAGAGGAAGGGAGAGAGATAGAGAGTTAGAAACACTGATGAGAAAGAAACATTGATTCAGCTGCCCACTGCCCACTCCCTACTGGGGATGTGCCCGCAATCAAGGTACGTGTCTTTGACTGGAATTGAACCGGGGACCCTTGAGTCTGCAGGCCGACCCTCTATCCACTGAGCCAAACCGGTTAGGGCCAGGTCATTCTTTTTGCAATAAGCTTCTCCCATTTGGTCAGGAGGTTTCAGGGCCCAGAGAGGGGGAGGGAAGGGGGGCAGGGATCAAGAACAGGACTGGAGAACAGGAGGGTAGGCTATAGTTTCTAAAAATAAGAAAGCACTAAGAGGCCAGCTGGTGTGGCTTAGCGGTTGAGTGGTGACCCAAGAGCTAAGAGGTCACTGGTTCGATTCCGGGTCGGGGCACATTTCCTGGGTTGTGGGCTCCATCCCATGGTGAGGGGCATGCAGGAGGCAGCCAGTCAGTGATGTTTCTCTCCCACCAATGTTTCCATCTCTCTCTCTGTCTCCCTTCCTCTCTAACAATCAATAAAAACGTAGTTTTTAAAAGATTGCAAACTCACGAACAACTGGCCAACAGATTGCCCCCTCAGCAAATGAAAAGCCACGGCTCTTTCTGTGCATCCGGGGTGGAAGGAGCTTCAGAAAGAGGTCCTGCCGTGGCAAACTAGATGCAAATTATAAATGGTGAGCAGGACACAGCCCGGAGGCAGGAAGCCCAACGTCAACTGTAAACAAATGGGCCAACCAACCACCCCGCTTCTAAGTGAAGGGCACATTTATTTCACTCTCAGATTCTCGTTTTAGTTGGTTGAGCTCAAGATTGCAATGAATTGAGAAAAGCTATCAGGTGTCAGTCTGGGCAGGGCCACTCCTGGAAGTAGGTGAGAAGCAGGAGAGATTTGCTCAACTACAGGCCCTGGGGGATGGCACTGTTTGGGTGTTCTTTTGTTTTTGTTTTTTGTTTGTTTGTTTGTTTGTTTTAGCTTCTAGCTCAGAGGCTGGCACTTCTGCCCTAGTGTCCATTTTGGGGGGTGAGGAGGCAGGAGGGCCCCACATGCTCCCTCCCCACCAGGTTGGGGTCCCACTCCACTGGTGCTGTTGGCAGATTCCAGCTTGGTTTCCTTCCGGAGCCCAGGTCACAACAACTACCGCTAATTGAACACCTACTGTGCACCACCATTGGTTGTGCTAGGTGCTCTGAAACACCTGGAATCCAGATGTCTACCCTGGAGGAGATTGTGCTAGACTCGATGTAGAGATGAAACTAAGGCTTGGGAATATGACTCATTCGACATCACATGGTTTGTAGAATGGGGGGGGGGGTAAGAATTTGCACCTGCAGGGATTTAAAAATTACGCTCACAAATTCTTTCGTGCTCTTCCCTTCAAAAGACGGGACCTGATTCTCTTCCCCTTCAGTGTGGTTGCACTTGGTTACTGGCTTCTAGAGAATGTAATGCCAGTGACACCGGAGGATAGGACAGCAAAGAAGCTGTGGCTTCCTTCTTGCTTTCTTACAGATTGTTAGCTTAGGTCAGTGGTCGGCAAACTCAATAGTCAACAGAGCCAAATATCAACAGTGCAATGATTGAAATTTCTTTTGAGAGCCAAATTTTTTAAACTTAAACTTCTTCTATTGCCTCTTCTTCAAAATAGACTCGCCCAGGCCGTGGTATTTTGTGGAAGAGCCACACTCAAGGGGCCAAAGAGTTGCATGTGGTTTGCAAGCCGCAGTTTGCCGACCACTGGCTTAGGGAAAGCTGGTTGTCACATTGTGAGGCAGCCCTATTGAGAGGCCCAGGTGGCACGCTGCCTGCCAAGCAAGCCATTCTGGAAGCAGATCTGCCAGCCCCAGTCAAGCCTTCAAATGATGGCAGCCCTCGGCGGCACCTTCACCTTAACCGCAATCCACGCGAGACTTTGATCTGAGCAGGGACCATCCAGCTAAGCTGCCTTCCCCCCATCCCCCAATTCATGACCCATAGGAACTGGGGAATAATAAATGGCTATTGTTGCAAACAACTAAATTTTGGGATGATCGGTTATGCAGCAGTAAGTAACTAATACAGCCCCCAGGCCTGTGCTCTTCCCATCAATGGCTGCTGCCTCCAAAATAATGGAATTAGGTGACTATGTCTTTTTGGAAGACTGAGAGGAGCTGGCCTTGGATGGAGGGCGGGGGAGTGTAAGAGGATGAAGGTGAGGGATAACCAGGAAGGTAGCAGCAAGAGAGGCATGTCTACGGCAGGTCTGAGTCCCAGAAGATTGGGTGGGTGGCAGCCGAGGAGAGTGAGGACCAGCTGCCAAGAGCTGAGGCGATGAAGGCCCAGGCACCCCCTCCCTTCTGACTACCCAGGGGCTGGTTTCCGGGACCCCTCACAGGGCTGAGAGTGCTCAGTGGGCAGCGAGGGGGCAAGACCTTTAGAGGACTCTGCACAGAGGCAGCGTCTCCTCCTTCCAAGGCCCTGCAGAGGGCAGGCTCCTGCCCATGGGGGACATGGGAAACCGTGTTCCGCTACCTACAGTGTCAGCTACCTACACAGATTTCAGCCATTCTCCTAAGACACAAAATTACCGACACTGTTGTGTTTCTTTCATAACCTTAATTCCAAAAAATACTGTAAACCCCTCCCCTCCAAAACCCTCCTACACACAAAGTCAAATCAGATATCAAGTCCTTGAATGCTGATAGTCTTATTCTTTTCTTAAGGCTTGAATACCTACATCTTTACACATAGAGAAGTTGGTAAAAAGTAAACCCTTCCTGCTTTGTTAAAAATAAAACCCGCCCTGGCTGGTTCGGCTCAGTGGATAGAGCACTGGCCTGCGGAATGAAGGGTCCCAGGTTCGATTCTGGTCGGGGGCACATGCCTGGGCTGCGGGCTTGATCCCTAGTAGGGGACGTGCAGGAGATAGTCAATCAATGATTCTCTCTCATCATTGATGTTTCTTATCTCTCTTTCTCTTTCCCTTCCTCTCTGAAATCAATAAAGAAATATTTTTTGAAAAAGGAATGTTATCATATTTGTTTTGTTTTGTTTTGTGTTTTGTGTGTTTATTTTTCATCCAGTTTCTATTCACAAAGAAAAAGCTCCAGTCCATCTTTTAATTTTTTTGAAAAATTCTTGACATTACAGAACTAACCTGAAACGTATTAATATCCCACTCTTACATTTCCATGACAAACAAACAAAAAAAAAATTCAGGAGCCAAAACAAAAACGAAAACACAAAACAAGCAAACAAACAGACAAACAAAAAACAGGGAGAAGTTTATAAAACTAAATATGGATCTCAGCATTAACAGCTGAACAGAGAAAGGAATTAAAACGCTTTAATTAAAAAATCACGGGTGGATGATAAAGTGTGTGGAAACTGAAAATTTACAAACTATTTAAAACCTGGAATCGCTGACTGTTCAGAAACTACGCAGATGGATCATGGGTGGTGGTGAACAGCAGAAAGGGATTATGGGTGAATCTGCATTGTTCCAGCTGCTCCCCATGCCACCGTCTCCGAAGAAAGCCTGACATTGATTAGAGATTGAGCCAGGCTGATGCTGGCAGCGGATCCCGTGATGGTAACCTGCCTATAGTAGATCCTTCCACTGGGTTCGCAGTTTTGATCTGCGCCCCAGACATCTGACGGACCTCACTGATGTGGGCGCCTTGACGCCCGATTATGCAGCCACTCAAATCATTCGGAATGGCGAGTTCACGAGAAGCAGTCTGAGCAGATGCATCCAAACCTGCCCAATAGCCTTTCACCTCTGGAGAGCTGGGTTCGATGCCGCCGAATCCGGTGTTGCCATGCGTCATGGGAAAATGAGACTGTGGCATTGCCAACTGGTGCAGCTTGGTCAAATCTGGCTGTGGAATGGCATACTGTCCTTGAATGGTACAGGTCTCTAGAGGTGGTCCCTCCAGGATTGAGGCACATGGACGGGGTGGTGCAGGGAAAGCTCGCACTGTCGCTGCCTGTGCTGTACCTGTCCTGACCACCTGCAAAGACGACCGGTGAACTGGACGGCTTGGGCCGGCAGGGCATGGTCACGCCCTTGGGGCTGTGTACTGGGCGGGAGTCTCCAACATGACCACGCAGATCTGTTTCTCACACTCAATGATGGATCGCGGAATGCCAGCAATAGTGATGGCCCGCTCGGTTGAGTTGGGGAGCATATCCCCTGCCGCCTGGACTTGAGCCCCTCTACTCTCTCTCATTTCCTTGATCTTGCAACCGCCTTTCCCAGTGAGAGCCACAATGACTAGCAGGGACCACCAGCCGCAGGGTGACGGGGGTCTACTGGCAGCTGTGCTATTGGTCACAGAGCTGCTGATGTCCTCTTCCAGTTTGTCAACGATCATAGCAAAGGCATTGAAGATGCCATTAGTGGGTCCAGCCAAAGTGATCATTCTCTCAGGACAATTCCCTTCTGAGATGTTGGTACGTGCACCACTCTCCTCGTGCATCTTCTTAACCGATTCTCCTTTCTGTCCGATGATCCTGCCAACTTCCTTTCCATGCAGAAGCAGCCGGATGGTAAGAGTGACGTTTGATCCACCTTCAATCACATCAGTGCCCATGTGGAGCAGTATTCTGGGGAGCTGGACTTTGAGTGGTCAAGTCTTTGGTCACTGGTGAGCGGGGTTGGGGGAGGGAAGGTGAAAGCCAAGAACTGCAGGAGCGAGGCGACTGAGGGGAAAAGGGGAGCGGGCGGGAAGGCGAGGGGGGCCCTGCGGGCGGGCGGAGGAGGAACTGAGGGTGGAGGAGGAAGGGGGAAAGAGACCCTGGGGTGGGTGGAGGGCGGGCGGGAGAGGGCACAGGCTGCTCTGGCTGCTGCCTCTGCTGGTCTGTTGTTATCATATTTTTTTAAAAATCAATGGAGAAATATCCTTGGGCCAGGATTACAAAAACAACAAAAAAATAAAACTCATCCACAAAACTTTCTGGCCAAACTCTCGAAGCAAGAAGACATCGCATTTCTACACCACAGCCATTTTTGGGGTACACATGTGTTTCCCAGTCCATATGACTCATTCAGACCTGCCCGAACAAAGGGAAAACTAAGACCACGAAGGGAAAAAGGAAAACATGCCTCTCATACGTGTTGAAGACAAGTAGCCATGAAAACAGCCAATCAATAGTTCATAGTATAAAAATTCTCAATTCCGTATAGTTTACCTGGAACCAACAGCAATTGTCACTGTAATACAGCATCCAAAGACCATCGGCCTGTCGAACCGTATCTACAGCAACTAAAGAAACATGTAATTACCTCTTCTAAATAAGCCAAGAAGAGGAAAAGTTCAGTATAAATTAATACTTGAAGATTCTACAGGCAAGAATGAGTCCATCCAAAAAATCTTCCGTAAAGTACTGTGCACATGGGTTTCAGGAGAGCAGGCCGAGAAGCCACTCCTAACCAAGCAAAGAAAAACAAGCCACTCCCGTCGGGGAGAATTAACAGGGATCAGTACTAACAAAGAGAAAGGAAGATGGCATAAAAGGCAGATGTAAAATCCATCTTTGAAACGATTTTATTTCTTGCATCTTAGAAATGTCTTATGTTCTTCCAGAGAGACTCGGGAAAGAAGCCATGCGAGTGAAATCGGGATTACACGCCGCGTGAGGGAGTTTGTCAAAGGTTTGCCCCTAAAGGGCTTTTTCAAAGAGGCTAAGAGCCTGCTCTAACTGCCATCCAAATCGATGTTCTCAACCCACAGGAGAAGAAAGCACTGCCCCACAGAGTACCTCCGCTTCTTCCTTGTTTCCACTTTGACTTTTCCTATCGGAACGTGCGGAGCGGACGGGAAAAGGAGACAGAGGGGCAGGTACAAAAGGACTTCGTCCAGCCAGTGGAGTACATGGCGCAGACCAACAAAAGGAACGCTGCAGGCCGGTTTCTGCAGACGCTCCCTCCCTGAGTGACAAATGAGCCCTTGGTCCCGGCCAGGCTGCGGAGGCGGCCGGTGCGCCCAGCAGCACCGATGCGCCTCTCCCGTCCGTCTGTCCATCCGTCCGTCCGGGGAATGATGAATCAGCCACCGCATATCAGGTGTCCAGCAGAGCCAGCCGGACAGCGCTCGCAAAGGCACTTTCAGAACCAGCCCTGTAGACACCGGAAACGAAGTTTCGGCCGGAGATGAACACGCACCATGTGACGGGTGAAAGAGAAGTTTTAAGAGGGGCACAGAGTACAGCGATTTTATTTTGTTTATTTTAGAGGCGCGCCCACTCTGGCCGGTGCTTCTTTGGCAGGAAAGGCCACCTTGGACCGCTACACAGCTGAGGGGGCCGGACAGCAAAGAAGTGTCAACTGTCTACAAGAGTTAACGCGGCGGCTACGTGCGGACAGAAGCTGCTGCAGGGGCAGCATCTAAGGCCGCTTCATCCCAACAGGGTGATTTGGACGACAATAAGGTCCAGTCCACTTCTCTTAGAAGGGTGGGAGAGCCCTAGCCAGTTTGGCTCAGTGGATAGAGCGTCGGCCTGTGGACTGAAGGGTCCTGGGTTCGATTCCAGGCAAGGGCTTAATGCCTGTTTCTGGTCAGGGTGTGTGCGGGAGGCAACCAATGGATGTGTCTTTCTCACATCAATGTTTCTCTCTCTTCCACTCTCCCTTCCACTCACTTCCGCTCTGTAAATATCAATGGGAAAATATCCTCAGGAGAGGATTAATGGGAGGGAGGGAAAGAAAAATTGGAGAAAGCAGAAGAAATATGGTGACTCAATAAAATCAGACACAAAGACTACAGACTGCATAATTCCATTTGCAGAACGGTCAAGAGCAGGCAAAGCTAACCTATGGTAACAGAACAGTGGTTTTGTCTCAGTATGCACTGGGAGCCGCATCTTGATGTACATGATGGATACGGAGGTGCATACGCGTGTGAAAACTCATTGAGCCGGCCACTTAGGATCTGTGCACTTTTCATGTTACACAGAAATACAATGAAAAAACATCATCGCTACCTCTATGTAGTCTTAAGTGCTCTACTTAGGCCATAGAATGAGAGGAAAAGCTGAGGCGTGGATAGGGAAACGGAGAGGAGAAAGTGAGCACATACGCCTCCCAGAACAAAACCACCACCTGGCAGAGCCTGTACGGACGTGTTCAGAAAGGTCACACAGCAGACGGAATTTTTAAACACAGATTTATCTGTATGGCTCCTAAAGTGGCATTTTTGTAAAGTAGCCCTGTGTTCGTACCAAATGTTCATGTCTCGGAGTTGGAAAGTTGCCCACTCTCTCCTTTCGTAGACTGCCTTTTTTGTCCCCGACATAATTTTCATCCCCACATCCTCCTGTCCTGGTTTCCATTCAGTCTGTATTTCTCTGGTCTTAATTAAACCTCTGAATGTCAGTCAAAGCGTGGCTCCGTAAGAGGTGGTGAGTGAGGTATCATGGTGGGGAACGGGAATGTGTGTGGCCACACAGCTGGACACAGCAGCAGCAATGAACAAGTATGACTGCAGGTAGTGAAGATGACGCAGGGGCGCAAACAGCATTCACTTGAACTGCGGCTTGAGTGCACTTTTAATGGACACGGTCACAGAGAGAGGTGCAGCAGGCATCATGCTCAACAAGGTTTCATTCCTCACCTGGGGACGTACTCCATTTTAGGCAGGATACCAGCTATACATTAAAATGTCAGTTTTTCAAAATTTCCTCCAAGTATGTTCATATGTGGTTTTCTCTACTTAAAAAAAAATTCACATCAGCAAATCTTTTAGGGATATTTTTCAAAATTGCGCTACTAAAGAATTACCGTAACTTTACATATCGTGTAGCACCTTTATAGTTCCCTTTAGATTCATCAAAGGAATGATAATTACCATACATTTAATCTCCCCTTTTACTAGTACTTATAATTTAAGCAAATAGGATGGTACTATAGTACCCAAAATAAACTGTTGTGAACAATCAAATGTCTGTCACAGCAACAGGTCTTAAATGAGAATTATCACCTATCCATTCCTGCAAACTAGTGCACATGTCACATGACCAGCCTCTTTGAAAGTTAAAAATAAAACTGCAGCTAAGAATGTCAAGTTCCTCAATCTTACTGGATTTCAAAACAAAACAAAAACAACAAAAATCATTATTTTCCAATCCATCTACAAGCAGAAATGCCAGAAATTAAGTTTATACTACTTGGTTCATACAATTGAAATTTCCTTTTTCAAGTCATGACATCTTTTTGTCCTGCTTTTGTCTTTTTAAATACAGGACTTCAAAGCATAAATTAAAAAGATTAAAAAAAAACTGCTCAAGATGGGAAGGAACAAGAAGGAAAATGTTTTATCCTCTTAGTGAAGAGGCAAATTGTGTAAAACTGCACAGATGGAAAATGTCATGTGATGGAAAAGAATAATGGGAACAACATAATGCTAAGTATCATCCCGGTTTCCTGTGTCCGGAGGAAAGTTGCTGTATTAAATGCTAACGCTACCCGTCTGAGGTATTTCTCCTTGGGATTATCTAAGCAGCACTCTAACTAGAAAAACAGTGCATGTCCTTCCACCTGCAGAAATACAGCAGGAAAACGAGGCCTAATGAGCAACCACCAAGCATCCTGTCTCTTATTCCAAGTCTCCTTCTAAATATTAGCTCTTTACCACATGGTCATACGCAATAACGAAAAGGAAATGGCTATCAGTAGTATCTATTTTGGCCTGTGGTTGAGCATCAACCACTAACCAGGAAGTTCTATTCTCGGGCAGGGCACATGCCCAGGTTGTGCGTTTGATGCCCAGTGTGATTCTCTCTCCTCATTGATTTCTCCTCTCTGTCTCTCTCCCTCTCTCTCTCCCTCTCTCTCTCTCTCTCCCTCCCTCCCTCCCTTCCTCTCTGAAATCAATAAAAATATATACTAGTATATATATTTTAAAAAGTACCTATTTTGCACTCATACGAAGAAGCCAAGACAGATATTTTTGGGAGCCACTTCAGTTTCTTACTCCTTTTCAGTCCAATTGTAGCAGGATATAAAATACCTGCACCTGCTTGCCCTCTCAGTGCCTGGGGCTGGGTGCTCACTACCACTGCTGTTTCATCTCCACCCCAGGGGCCTGGCGTTCATGCCACTTAGCCCTGCCCCCACTCCTGATTGGCTGGTAGCATAGCCAATCAGGAGCAAAGATATGGTCAAATTTGCATGTTTCTTTTTTATTATATAGGGTAGAGGCCCGGTGCATGAAATTCGTGTTCGGGGTTGAGGGGTGGGTGTCCCTCAGCCCAGCCTGTACCCTCTCCATTCAGGGGACCCTTTGAGGGATCAGGCCTAAATGGGCAGTGGAACATCCTTCTCATAATCCAGGACTCCTGGCTCCCAAACTGCTTGCCTGACTATCTTCCTGATTGCCCCTAACTGCTTCTGCCTGCCAGCCTGTTCACCCCCTAACCACTCCCCTGCCAGCCTGATTGATGTCTAAGAACTGCTCTCCTGCCAGCCTGTTTGCCCCTAACTTCCCTCCGCTGCTGGCCTGGTCACTCACAACTGCCCTCCCTTGCAGGCCTGTAACCTCCCACTGTCCTCCCCTGCTGGCCATCTTGTGACCACATGGGGGCAGCCCTCTTGTGTGTTGGAGTAATGATCAATCTGCGTATTACTCTTTTATTAGATAGGATATTTCATTATGTTATAATAAATCATCTAAAAGACTTATTTTTTTATAGAGTATAAGTGGTATATCAAAATTTCCTTTTTCACTTAGATCTTAAAAAATATTAGAAGTGCGACAATACAAACATCCAATTATGTTATTATTAGTTACTGGGAGAACACCCAAAATAATCAATTGTTATAAGGTATATATAGGGCTAATAATTTAAAATTTTTCACCATTTTGAGGTACCACGATTTTAATAAATACAATAATAAGTGTTTGAAATGGAGGCAAGGTGAACAAGACTAAATTGTAGACTTTTACAGACTATTTGAGAATATATTTTTAAAAATGATATATGAAAGGAATTCACTTATTTAAAAAAAGTCACTGCTATCCCGGTAAGTTTCTTAAAAAATAACTTACCTTATATTTAAAATATAGCCATTTATATAGTTCTTGAAGAATTAGCATTAATATAAAAAATAATTAAAAGGCAGTTTTTCAGGGTTAAATGAATCTGCAACTCCAAGACAAACATGTTGAAATTAACTCAGGAAACATGACTTTCTTTTCCAGTGGGTCAGTAGTTTATATTTTATAGAGGTTTGGAAGAATTAATAAATTTCAAAATAGTGAATTTAGCTCAGTCAGCCATGGATCTGGCACAGTAATTAGAAGAAACTAGTCTTTCAAAATTTCTTTCCTCTATTACTTTCCTTTTCTTAATCTTGCCTCTCACTAGCCATATATAGTTACAAAAGATACGCTCTGAGCTGGGATTTAGGATGGCATGAAAGCTACATCCTTTAGATAAAATCCAAAGGAAGGGAAGGTGTGATTTGGTTCTATCTCCATAACTGTATAAAGAGAACTTAATGTATGCGTTTGTTTTTCTTAGATATATTTCTATTTTACCCCCAATACCCAAGGAGCCCTTTCATTTCACATTTTCCCGTGAAGTCCTTCTTAGTTCATTTTTGATGGAAACCCTGTGAACTTCAAGGTGCGTTTCGCTGTACACGACCCGCCGGCATCCAGCTGACCTGCGGCCACCGAGCGCCGGCCGCCGCCCTGGTGCTCACAGCAGAGCGAGCATGAAGGCCCGGACCAGAGGCCTCTGCTCTGCCTGCTGACTCCCCTCCCCAGCCCACCCTAGACCATTCGGCTGACGGATCACCCTTCTCTTTCCTTCCTCTGCCTGACGCTTTGCCCACTTCATTTTCCGCCCAGTCCTCCAGAAGAGACGGCGAGGGAAAGAAATAAAAATGAAACCCATTAATTTTCAATGCTCACAATGAGTCGATGACATCATCAATCATTAGGGAATACTGACCAATTTTTCTGGATCATTTTTCTTTACAACAAAATTCTTTTAGTCTATACTTTACAGCTAGCATGGTCTGTGAGAATGCAGCTTAAAAAAATACTTAAAGAGCTAACTTACACATTTCAAAAAATATTCAACATAACTGTAGACATAGATGGACATTTTCTTAATTATAAATCAGTGCCTGACAGAACCACATTTTGTGAATTAGCTGTATTTGGTAATAATTCATGAAAGATCTTCCATCATTATTAGGAATGACCACAAGCTGGGGGTACAGTTGATTCCATGAAAATTATGTAGTCATTTGGGCCACTGAAAAGTATTAAAAGCTATTTCTAATAACCATTAGAACAAAAATGTGAACAAGATAATACAATATTTTGAAAATATTTTAATATTTGCCATTTTTGATGCTTGTGCTAATAATATATACATTGATTTAGCAATAAATATACTGTTACATAGAGTGCAATATTTTTAGTATTCATGATTGGTTGAAATTAATGCTGCATCATCGCAATAAATGAATAAATAAATATCACAGCCAAATTCCAAACTAATGCGCCAGAGGTTATCCTGAACAAACACGAAAAGAAATGTGTTGGGATTTATCTTTTTAAGCATGACTCCTGTAAACACGGCCAACATCACCTTTCTCAGTCCTAACATTTCGTGTGATCGCTTTCAAAGAAAACAGAACGTACAAATCCGACCACATCTTCTTTTTGCATAGGAAATAAATTAATCGCATTTGTAAATGCAGCGATCTCTCGGTAAAATGTCTTCATCACAAAGCACTTGTTTTGTGTATGAATTCAGAACTTTGGAGCAGTAAAAGTGCTCTAAGTTTATAAAATATGCTTTCTGGATTTAAAACTTAACAGGAAAGTTTCCAAATAAGCTGTCGTTATGACTGTAGAATATGACGTACATGATATCTGGCCACAGGAGGGAGGGCCTCGCTGCAGACAACACAGTGTACAGAGAGAAAGCACAGTGCTGGGCAGAGCGTCCCTTTCCTCCCCCGTCGGGGCCTGGACGGCGGAGGGAGCCGGACGCCATGGCTCATGCTCCTTGTTGCGAACAAGGTGGAAGGGGGTGTGGGGACAAATGTAAAGTAGACAACAACAACAACAGAGGCAAAAATACAGTACACAGGCTTTAACCAGTGCACTTTATAAAACAGTTCGCTTTATTCATATTCTTTTATAAAGTGCAATGTTACTTAAAACAGACATGTACCTTGATGGCTCGCAATGCCACTGAACAGACTGGCAGGCCGGAGCAGTGCAGAGAGGCGCGGAGCTGGGCATGCACTCGATGGGCCCCCAAGACAGAGCCTGGGGCCGTGAGTCCTCGTAGCTTCTCTCTCACTTTTTGAAAAAGATGAATAGTAGGTCATCATCATCCGTAACCACAGAATAAAAACAATAAGTTAAAGTCCTCGCTCAGAAATAAGTATATGCCACACATAAAATTCATTACAGGATCTTTTTTTAAAACAGACATTTTTTTTTTCTCTGATAAATTCCTGCTGTAAGGGTGCAAATCTCTTAAAAGCCCACATTACCCACAAGGCAAAGCAGAAGGTGTCGCCACAGTAGGAGTGACCTGCCGGCCGACAGCCGAAAGGCCTGTGAGTGCTGTGCGGGCAGTTGGAATCCAGCCAGCCCCTGCCTGCATTCACAGGGGCCGCTGCTCCTTCCAGAATCGTCCTGCTGGCACCAGGTAAGTCACCAAACCGTTCATCTGTGCCTCATTCACAGTAACAGTGTCTGTCCAGTGCTTTAGGACAAGGATAACCAACGGGCTTTCCTGGAAAAAAAAAAAAAGCCCCATGAGGCAGATTCCAATGAGACCAGGGGGACTCGTTTTTCTGTTTGGGTGGTGGCTTTTGTTGTTTCGGCTCATTCAGGATATTTTGTTTTCTTAAAGCAGACAAGCTGTGACTTGGACGGAACATCACCCCAGGCCCTGCCGAGGGAGGAGGTGCCAGGCTCCTGCGCTGTCAGTCCGAGAACTGGAAGAGGGGCTCGGGGGTGCTGCTGTCGGCGGGGTTGCCGGGCTGCAGGGCCTTGGTGGGGGTGCTTTTCCCGTGCGAGTGGGAGGACGAAGAGTGGGAGCTCTCGCTGGAGCTGCTGCGCGTCTCCGTGCTGGTGCTGGTCTTCTTCATCTTCCTCCTCTTGGCCAGAGGGGCCTTGTCCACGTTCTGCAGGCAGAACCCCTCTCTCTTGTACTTGTTAAAGGCCTGGGGGAGAGACAAGGGAAGCCGATGAAGGCACCGGGACGGAAGGCGCCTTGGCAGCTATCACTTACAGCAGGAGGCGACTCTGGCTGCCAACCAATGGCGCCAAGGCGTTTGGGGAACCAAGTCCTGAAACCATGGCCTCCAAACCTCCTGTGGGGTCTGGAGTTCGGGGGCGGCGGCTGAGGGTGCTGCTTAAACCGAACCGGCTGGGCTGTCCGGGAGTCAGGATGCTCAGACGTCATTTGGAGAAGTTAGCGCTACCTCTCAGGAAGAAACATTGTGCTGATGATATATACACTGACTGACTGGAAATTCCTGAAGACTATCAGCAATCCAACACACCCCTCCCGCTCCCCACTCCTGCTACCCCCATTACTCTTCTAGTTCTGCATCTGAGACTTAAAATACTGACCACAAAGTCCCGACGCAAAACTGACTTAGTCCATTCTGGGCCCCTGCTCTCCACATCCAAGTCAGTGCAACTGGGCGTATGCTGGCCAGTGAACCCACAGGCAGCAGATCAGGGCCACGCCCAGGCGGCGGCAGCCTGCGGGCAGCCCGTCTCCACTTTCTGAGCCCCAAGCTCCGGCAGGCCGCGGTGGCCCGACAACCCTGCATCGCGCCACGGAGGAGATGTGGGTCATCTGCTGCAGATTCTTGCAGTTAATCTCTCTACACCTCACCGCATCCTAGTTCATTAACTTTTAAATCAATGTCTGCGGCTGAAGGCGAAGCACTACCCCTCCTTTCTCAAGATAATCCCTTCAGAGGAAACTGCATTTCTCCTTCACGCCTTTACCCCGTAGACAGTCATCTGAATGTGTCCGCACCTGCTGGGCACGACGGTGCGGCTCCCGCAATGCAGGCTCAGCCTCTCAAACACCATCGGTGCCAAATGCCGCGTACCTACCTCTTACCCTTCACCGTCTCTAGAATACATGAGGCCCGAAACGGCTGCCGAATGAACAAATTTTCAGAGATGCCTCAGTTTATTTATCATTCTAAAAGGAAATGATTCTGCTTATTTGAGAGAAGAAAGTCCTAGTAGTAGCTAGTACATTGTTTTCGTCACCTACAAGCAGTGGTCGGCAAACTCATTAGTCAGCAGAGCCAAATATCAGCAGTATGACTGAAATTTCTTTTGAGAGCCACATTTTTTAAACTTAAACTTCTTCTAACGCCACTTCTTCAAAATAGACTCTCCCGGGCCGTGGTCTTTTGTGGAAGAGCCACACTCAAGGGGCCAAAGAGCCGCATGTGGCTCGCGAGCCGCAGTTTGCCGACCACGGCCACACAGGACATCTTTAGCTCCTCCAGTGCCGCCCACGGCCTTATCTCACACAGCTCCCACTCGTCTAGGAACGCGCTGTGGGTCGCAGCGACTGGCCCCAGGCACTTGCTGCTTGTAATGTGTTTGTACCTGACACTAAAGGAGTTATTTCTTATTGTAACTGTTATCACTCAGAGTGCGTCTGACTCCCTTCCACTGAGCCCCGCAGAGCACGGCCCTTACGTGGAAAGTGGCCTTCACGCAGGTGTGCACGGCGGCCCCTGCCGAGCCCAGGACGTCGGGCGTCACCAGGGGGTTGGAGGACAGCTGGCTGCCGTCCTGCAGCCATTCGTTGTATCTCAGGCCGGACATCTTAAGCCTCTTATTTGGATCGACCGTGAGAAGGCCTGTGGGAATAAGACATTTTTATTTTGTGATTTGCCATTTCAAACAGTTTAAAATCAACCTCGGATATAAATCTCAGTATGTTCACATGACATGGTGGTTTCTACAAGGCTTCAGCCTCCTACAACAATAATTTCCCTTTCATCTGCTCCTGAACGCCCTCGTGGGCACGGGATGCTAATGAGAAAGCCCACAACAGCCTATTCTGGGAGGCTGTGGGCTCACCGGCTTTCAATCAGGGGAAAATGGCCACCCCAACAAGGACTCCCCAGAGTGACCGGGCAAACTCCGAATGGGGAAAGAGCTAGACCTGCTTCATGCCTGTGCCAGCACCTTCTCTAAATCATGGGTGCGGTCAGGCCTGGAGAAGTGGAAGTGGGGACTCAAAGGGGAGTTCTGAGGAGACACGAAGACAAGCCCCAGCCCTCACACCACCAGGGGACTGTGTGCTGGAGGCCAGGGGAAGGGCTCAGCAGAGGCAGCGTGGGCACCCTGAGAAGCTTCCAGAGGATGGGTCCTGGGGGATGAGAGAAGTGGGCTCAATGAGGAGGAGTGTCCAGGGGTTAAGAAGAGCTAGTGCACAGGAACGTGTGTTGGGGGGGCCCCGAAGCTCGGCACAACCGAGGAATCACGTGTTCACACGGCAGAGGGAGGCAGGGCCCGGTCACGAAGGGCCTTGAATTTTCAATGCGCTGCGATGGGGCATGGCCTGAGGTTAGTGGATTCTCTGAAGGGTTTTTAACAGAGACATGAGCACATCTGGACATTAGGAAGGGCACGCTGCCAATCGATGACGGACAGGAACGTGAGAGGAAGTGCGACAAGTTGAAACAATGTGGTAGGATTAGGAGAGAAATGGAGACGAGGAGTAATGGGGAGATGGGGGCAAGGAGGGAAGCTGAACCTGCAGGAAGCAGTGACTGGCTGAGGAAGGCGAGGAAGGCTGGGAGCCAGTAGGTGTCTGGCTTTCTGATTTGGTGGTGTGGCTTCTTGGCAGTGCAAAAGAGGGAGATGTGAGGAGGCACACGTTTGGGGGAAAGGAGAGTAAAACAGTACAGGTTCGGCTCTGGCCGGTGGGCTCCGTGGTGAGAGCATTGGTGTGCGCGCTGGAGGGTCTCAGGTTTGATTCCCTGTCAAGGGCAAGTACCTGGGTTGCAGGTTCAATCCCCAGCTCTGGTTGGGGTGCATGCGGGAGGCAACCAATCAATGTGTCTCTCTCATATCAATGTTTGTCTCTCTCCTTCTCCCCCACTCCCTTCCACTCTCTAAAAATCAATAGAAAAATATCCGCAGGTGAGGTTTAACAATAAGTACAGTTGGATGTGGAGGTGCCAGACTGGGATGTGGGTGGACCCCGCGCTGGTTCCTGTGGCGACGGTGGATGGCAGTACTGAGGGAGAATGTTCTGATAAGAAGGAATGGCATGACACAGCAGCCTGGACCCCTTTTAGAACACACGGACTCCCTGAGTAATGAACAAACATGTGTGTAATGGCATGACTCCACTTCAATCTCTGCACAGCCCATAAGGTGAGATTTCCTTAGATTCTTACCTTGAATCAGATCTTTGGCCTCCTGGGATACATTCTTCCAGGCTTCTCCTTCAAAGGAGAAATCTCCCTTCTTGATTTTCTTCATGATTTCCACTGCACTGATGCATGTCAAACTTTTGTCATGAGATTGGAACGGGACTTGCCCAGACAACATTGTGTACTATCGACAAAAAAAGAAAGAAAACAATGTTTCAACAGTTTATTATGATAGGCATTATTGGGTTTAAAAGATTATGTAGCTTCTATCACTGAAACAACCAATACCTTTCAAAGACTTGTAAATAAAGAGAAATGGCTTATTATGGCTTACTAGAGACCCGGTGCACGAAATTCGTGCAGGGGGGAGCGGGGGCGGGGATGTCCCTTAGCCCAGCCTGCACCTTCTCCAATCTGGGACCCCTTGAGGGATGTCCGACTGCCCATCTAGACGTGATCCTGGTAGGATCGGGCCTAAACAGACAATCGAACATCCTTCTCACAATCCAGGACTGCTGGCTCCAAACTGCTCACCTGCCTGCCTCCCTGATTTCCCCTAACCGCTTCTGCCTGCCAGACTGATCACCCGCTAACCACTACCCTGCCAGCCTAATTGATGTCTAACTGCTCCCCTGCTACCCTATTTGCTCCCAACTTCCCTCCTCTGCTGGCCTGGTCACCCCTAACTGCCCTCCCCTGCAGGCTTGATTACCCCCAACTGCCCACCCTTGCAGGCCTGGTCCCTCCCACCTGCCCTCCCTTTGCAGGGCCTGGAACCTCCAATGGCCCTCCCCTGCTGGCTATCTTGTGGCAGCCATCTTGTGTCCACATGGGGGCAGGATCTTTGACCACATGGAGGCAGCCCTCTTGTGTGTTGGAATGATGGTCAATCTGCAAATTACTCTTTTATTAGATAGGATAGAGGCCTGGTGCATGGGTGGGGACCGGCTGGTTTGCCCTGAAGGGTATCCTGGATCAGAGTGGGGGTTCTCTTGGGGTAAAGGGCAGCCTGGGGAGGGGCCTGTGGAGGTTTGCAGGCTGGCCACGCCCCTCAGTGACCCAAGCAGAGGCCCTAGGATCTGGGATTAATCTATGTCTACAATTGAAACTTTGTAGCCTGGAGCAGAGCCAGGCCTTCTGCTTGCTCAGGGGTGGCAGCCATTTCTGTTTGAAACATTGTAGCCTAGAGTGGAGGCCTAGGCCAGCAATGGCAGACTGAAAGCTTGTCTTCTTCTATTGCCGGGGAAACCCAAGCCTCTGTTCTCTAACTCAGTGGCTGCCGCCATTGAAACTTTGTAACACTGAGTGGAGGCCTAGGCAGGCGGAAAGCTTGGCTTCTTCTGTTGCTGGGGAAACCCAAGCCTTCCTCCTGCTCTCAGTAGCAGCAGCCATCTTGGTTGGGGTTTATTTGCATAATTTGCTCCTAATTGGCTGGTGGGCGTCGCTTGTGGGTATGGCGAAGGTATGGTCAAATTTGCATATTACTCTTTCATTAGATAGAATTATATCATAGATTTAAAGCCCTTTATCTATAATAATAAAAGCATAATATGCTAATTAGACGGGATGTCCTTCTGGATGATCCTTCTGATGAAGCTGGGTCCCGGGTACCTGCTGGCAGCCGGAGGGAAGCCCGGGCCCTGGGTGCGGAGGGAAGCCGGAGCCCCGGGTGCGGAGGGAAGCCCGGGCCCCGGGTGCGGAGGGAAGCCCGGGCCCCGGGTGCGGAGGGAAGCCCGGGCCCCGGTGCCGGAGGGAAGCCCGGGCCCCGGGTGCGGAGGGAAGCCCGGCCCCGGGTGCGGAGGGAAGCCGGAGCCCCGGGTGCGGAGGGAAGCCCGGGCCCCGGGTGCGGAGGGAAGCCCGGGCCCCGGGTGCGGAGGGAAGCCCGGGCCCGGGTGCGGAGGGAAGCCCGGGCCCGGGTGCGGAGGGAAGCCCGGGCCCGGGTGCGGAGGGAAGCCCGGGCCCCGGTGCGGAGGGAAGCCCGGGCCCGGGTGCGGAGGGAAGCCCGGGCCCGGGTGCGGAGGGAAGCCCGGGCCCCGGGTGCGGAGGGAAGCCCGGGCCCCGGGTGCGGAGGGAAGCCGGAGCCCCGGGTGCGGAGGGAAGCCTGGGCCCCGGGTGCGGAGGGAAGCCCGGGCCCGGGTGCGGAGGGAAGCCCGGGCCCCGGGTGCGGAGGGAAGCCGGAGCTGGCAGCTGGGGGAAGGAAGGCCTACTCTTGCATAAATTTTGTGCATTGGGCCTCTAGTACGACTATATTCAGAACAAGAATGAAAAAGGGATACTCTGTTTGAAAAAGAGTGTGTTAAGGTTAACAGAAAATTTAAAGACAGCAGAACCCAGAATAACTATTTTTTCTATCCAATTCCATAGTCTTTCCTTAGGATATTAACTAAGGATAAGAACTTAAATTTTTTTCATTTGGTCTTCTTTATTTTGTTTGTAATTATCCCAATTTTAATTTTATTTTTCTCATTGTTGGCTTAAATGCAGTCAACTCTGTACAGCCACCTTATTGTAGCCAGGTTTGAAAGTTTTACATGGAAGGTGGAAAGTCAACAGAGCCCTGGCCGCACAGCTCAACCGGTTAGAGCTCTGTGGGTTGATGCCTGGTCAGGACACATATAGGCAGCAACCAATGAATGCATAAAAAGCGGAACAACAAATTGATGTTTCTCTCTCTCTCAAAATAAATAAATAAATAAATAAATAAAATAAAATAAAAGTCAACAGGAAGACTGAAAAGCTAAGGCTTGTCTTTGTAGTAGAGACTAGATTTTTGAAAGCTGACCCTTTAAACTTCTTGGAGTGTCTGCTCTCAGCTTGCTGAGCGACTTACAGGCTCTCTGGGGTAAAGGGAGCTGCAGACGGCGGTGGGCGGGCTGGTGGTTAAGTAGTAACCACGTCTGCGCAGACCAGAGAGCCACGTGGTGAGAGGGGGGTGGTGCAGCTGATTGGGAGGGACACTGAGAACAGAGCCCTAAGAAGGAGGCATGGAGCTGCAGAGGCTCCAAGTGACTAGGAGCAACAGCCTTTTTTCTTCCCTGGTCATCTGTCTGACAAGCTGGCGCACCCTCATGATGGCAAAGATGGTGAAGCAGTTCTGGCACACTGGCTCTCAAGAAAGATGGAAATGCCCAGGCAAGGTGATAAATATATATATATAAAAGCCTAAGCATCCAAGCAGTAGCTATGACGCACAATGGCCACCAGGAGGCAGATGCTCCGACCGGTAGCGATGACATGCACTGACCGCCAGGGGGCAGACACTGAACGCAGGAGCTGCCAAGCTGTGGTGACTTGGCAGCTGTGGTTCTCGAGTGACACAACCGGAACTAGAGAGGAGAAAGCCCAATTCCAGGGTGTGTCACCCGAGAACTGCCCTCTTGCAATCCAGGACCTCTTGGGGAATATCGGAGAGCCAGTTTCGGCCCGATCCCCGCAGGCCAAACTGAAGGACTCCACCGGTGCACAAATCTGTACACTGGGCCTCTAGTTTCACATAAAAAGGAAAGCCAAGAGAGACAACCAGGTAGGCAGTCAACACACCCCAGGTAAGAAGAATGAATGATGGATGACTAAGACCCAGACCCAGGGAAGAAGCCTGACCCTCTGAGGTTTCCTGAGAGGAGGGGGCTTTGGGCAAATTTGGACTTTCTGAAAAAAAAAGAAAAAAAAAAAAAAGAAAAAAAAAGCTGTGCCCGAGAAGGAAAAAAACTATACTCATGAGATTGGAGAGTTTGAAAATAGAAGACAAGGAGAAGACACCTGTTTCTAATTTTGAGCAAGATAGTAAGAAAAGTATTTGTTCTAAGGAGGGAAATGCTAGGCCATCTGTAGAATAAAGGTGAACAATTAAAATAAAATAAAAAACACTTCTTTTGGTATGGAAGCAAGGCTACAACTGACCTGGAGCAAGACTGCCCTGGAGCCCACACGTTAGGAGAAACCCCCCAACATTCCTCTCACGGTCTCCTAACTGACACCAGGGCGTCTCCTGCCCCCTCTGCCTCCTGCCCATTATCCTTCCTGCAGACACAGAGGGACAGGCAAGCAGTGGAATCCCTTCCAGCACGGCCCTATGCAAACCCCTTCCCTGTCTTCCCACACCTTCCCCTGGGCCTGTGCCTCCGCAGTTCCCAGGCTGCACCCCCACTTTCCCTGCTGACCGTTCTTCAGCCTCCCTGGCCTGGCACAAGCTACACGTCTCCTTAGACCACCACTTGCTTTCTGCAGCTAGCAAAGTCGGCCCCCACCTCCATCCAATCAGGGGCTCTGTCCTCTGTCGCCACACTTGCAGAGAGAAGACTCAGAGGAGAGAAATGGGTGTTAGAGTCAGGTGGACCTGGCTTCTAACAAGTGCTATTTCCTAGCCGGGGAAGATCAGTTAACCTCTCAGACCAGTTCTTCATCCACAGAGTTAAAGCAACAAGAGCAAGCCATCCACTGCGCTTGGTAACAAGCAGCAGCCCGCTCAGTTACACACCCACTCTCCATCCCCGGCTCGCTGCTGAGCCCTTCCCCCTCTTTCTCTGGCTGGATGGCAACAGGAACCCCATGCTCTATGGACAGCGGGGAGACATGAAACTTCCAAACCCCTCCGTGGTCTGCTTTTTAGGTCACTGCTGGCACCAACCACCTGAGCCTGGGTTCCCCAAAAAGCAGAGTCTGAAGCAAAAGCTTATACTCGATGATGTTACTAAGGAGCGCAGGTTGTGAGGAGGAGGAATTGAGCGCAGGAACGGTGCAAACAGAGGACCTGCAGCCGTGGCTCAGAGGGGCCAGCAGACACCAGCTGCCGTGCTGACGGGGTACACGTCACGTCAGCTGATGGCGCTGATGAGCACCTATGACCTGGCCGATGGATTCTTCTTCATTCCCTTCAACAGGAAAGGTCAAAGCAGGAGACCTCACATGGCAAGGACAGCATTCACTCTTAGCCAAGAGCTACGCTGACTCTCCTGCTCTGCTGTACCGGTCTGTGGGGGCCCCATCATCTGGACACTCAACAGAAGCCATGGCGGTTCTCTGTACTGCTGTCCTCATTACATGAGGTCCAAGGGCAGAAACTGGCAGGTATCCTAAGTGCCCTATCCATGTGCATGCCAGAGGGTGGAGATAAACTACAAACATCCGGGGACTGTCACCTGGGAAAGGGTCTAGAGCGGTGGTTCTCACCCTTCCTCATGCCTCGACCCTTTAATACAGTTCCTCATGCTGTGGTGACCCCCAACCATAAAATAATTTTCGTTGCTGCTTCATAACAGTCATTGTGCTACTGTTAATGAATCGTAATGTGAATACGACGGTCTCAGGCTCTACAGCAGCGGTTCTCAATCTGTGGATCGCGAACTTCAGAGCCAAAGGCCAGGCCATGGACATTCCCCTCTGAAAGTCGGTACCTCGTCCCCTCGGAGAGCAACACAGAGCTCAGCGGGCTCTCTGGGGCTGGGTGGAGGCAGACATTGCAGCTGAGAATATGGCTCCAATCGTTTTGTCAGGCGACCTGGAAGGCCACCAGTCGGTGAGGCCCAGAGTAAAGAAGGTGTTGCTTGTGCAAGCTGTAACACAACCCGTCCTGCCGCCTCAGCCACAGGATTTGGTAGGCCTGATGCTAGAGAGTCTGTGAAAGAGGCTCCAGCAACTCCACTGAAGAGCCGCGGAGCAGGCCTGAAGGGTTCTGTGCAAGGCCGTGCCCCTGCGACTGCTCTCTGAGAGGCAGCTCCGCCGAGGCGGGGCAGTGAGACGGTAGGACTATTCCCTGGCAAGTGGGATGAGAGAACAGGAGATGAAATCGTTCAATAAGGCTGAGCAGTCAGCAGCCTGCTAATAAATCGCAAGCTCTTCCCTAACCAGACACCCAGGAGCAAACAGTTTACACCTCTCCTCCCCGGTCAGACTGTGAGTAGCTTAGTCACCCTGGTCAGGAAGAGACCAGAGACCCAGCTGGTGCCTTCACGCCAGCCAAACCCCAGGACGGACGAAGGCAGGGGGATAAACATAAAAAAGTCTAGTTAGAGACAGACGGATCTCAGATAAAAATAAAGCAGTGAGGGACCAGAAAGGATCCCTACTCCCCTACATGCTCATTTTGAAGCGTCAGCGTATTAAAGGACACACCTGACAAACTACTGAATATTCTGCTGAGACCCTCCCCTGAGAACTCCCCTACAACTCCCCCCTTTAGAAAAGGGATGAGAACCCCCAAGACAAAGGACCCCGGGTGCTCTCTCTCGAGCACACCGTGCACCCCTTTCCTCAGGCGCGTGCTTCTGCTCTTTCTCCTGAACTCTAAGGGTCCCCGTGAGACTTGCCCCCAGGGGAGCGGCAGGCAGCAGCAGCCCATCCTGTCCTCATTTTCTAATACCGTTTCCGACACTGAGTGTGCGCGCCTCCACAATTCATATGCCAAAGACCCAACCCTCAGTGTGATGTAGTTAGAGAAAGGGCCGATATGGAGGTAAATTACGTTAAATGAGGTCATGGGGTGAGGTTCTGTCTGAACAGGAATAGTGTCCTTTCCAACAGATGCACCCAGAGCTTGCTCACTCTCCCCCAGAATGAGAGGAAAGGGTATGTAAGGATACCACCGTGCTGGCCCCTGGACAGTGCACTTGCCAGCCTCAGAACTGGGAGAAAATAAGTGCCGTCTGCAGCACTTTGCGATGGCAGCCCCGAGCAGAGGCGGCAATGGGCAAGCTCTATGCTAATTAACATCCTGCACATCCATGAGGTAGACTGCATTGCAATCAAAGCCACGTGATACTATGTGATGCTCCTTCCTGGAGTATTTGTTCTAGTCAGTGGGGGTAACGGAAATTATTTTCGTATTAAAGTATCCACATCCATGTTTGCAGGATGTAACATGCAAAAGGACCATAGATTTCTAAGGCCAATCAGGAGGCTCTAAGGAAGCTGTGGGCTTGCTCTGGGGCGATGCAGGCTTTGTCTCGGGTCTGCTGGAGATATGCATTCATTTATGTGGAAATGTTTGCAAAGCACTCTTTTTTCTTGACAATTTAATGCAGGTGTTCACTTTGTTTTTCATCTGCGTTTCATTAAGCATCTCTAAAAGGCAAGGGTTTTTAAAAACCACAATCACAACACCATTATCTACCTAGAAGAATTAGCAGTAATTCCTTTGTATAATTCCATATTCAAATTTCTCCAGTTATGTTATATGCCCCGGATAGTATAATCCCATCTGAATGAGTTAGCGTTAGGTTGAATTTAATAAATAGGATTGAAATTAGAATTTGCTTGAATCAGAATTCAAGTAAAATGCAAACACTGTTTCTTAAGTGACTTTTTAAAAATCTTTGTTGTTGAAAGTATTACATGTTCCTTTTTTAAAGTGTCATCTAAACTATAGGTTCCCACGCTATTTTTTTTCTTATAATTTATTTGCTGGAGAACCTGGGTTGTGTGCCCTGTGGCTTATACACAGTCTGGATATGGTGGCTGCTTCCCTGTGGCTTCAATTAACCGCTTCTCTGTCCCCCTTTTCTCTTAGAAACCCGTGAGATCCAGAGAGAAGCTCGGCTTCTGTCCGTACCATCACACCAAGCTGTTTCCATAGAGACAGCATTCAGAAGCTCTGAGACGATTATTTTAGAACCATAAAAAGGATGATGGTTTAACTGGCTCATATTTAAAGTTAAGAGTTCTTTAACAGGGGGTAATCTTATATTATTACAAAAAAATGAAAGCCTCTTTTTTTATTTAGAGATTTTTTTTTTCCAGGAGAGTGCTACTAATGTTTAAGTCCCTAAATAAAACTCTCAAGTCTATAGAAGCTAGTTGTTTATTTTTACTTTAAAAATATGAGTCACAAGTTTTAGTTTGAAAATTACAAAGATGACTTAGAACAACAGAAACAGGAACCGTACGAAACTTAAACTGAGCGAGGAGCCGCCCAGCAGGGACACCTGGCCAGCCATTGGGGGAACGCGCGCTGACGCCAAAATAAGCCCCAGATGGAGTGCTGGTTAACGCGTAAAAATAAATATAATCCCAGAGGGAAGTTGAGGAGGATATTTTTATAATCTTAGGTTGGGGTAGAGCAACAATCTGAATCAGAGCAGGTTCCATAAAACAACAGACTGACATATCTTACAACACAGAAATTAAAAAAAAAAACCTTTTCTATTTAAATCCCTCTGAAAACAAAATTAAAATCCCATATTACGCTAAACAAAGTTGTGGAACAAAGGACACACCAGAAAAACATTTCCAATATTAATGGCAGACAAAAGATTAAAATCCTTAACAGAGCTCTCAAATCCAGTAAGAAAAATTCCCCATAGGAAAGTGGGCCACGCTCACACACAGCAACTCCTAAAAGAAAAGTACAAATGTCCAGATACAGGAAACGATGCTGAGACAAATGTCCAGATACAGGAAAAGATGCTGAGACAATATTCATCAGAGGAGGGCATGCCAATGACAACAGCAGGAAACAATTTAAGACTGACACTGATAGTCTTCCATGTATTTGCATATAGTTCAGAGAAGGTATGAAAAATCTTCTAGAAGGAAATCCAGGCATACATTTCAAAATAAAGATGTGTATACCTTTCTCCTAGAAATCTATTCTAAACAAATGGTGAGATAAATGTAAGCACATATATAAACAATATTCATGTGTTTCGTTTAAAATTAGTGAAAAACTGGAAAATGCTAACTTCTCATTAGTAAATGGTTAAATAAACTTTTGAGACTCAAACTACATGTACACTATACTCTCATTTAAAAAAACCCAAATATATATGCATGTCTGTAGAAAAGCTTATAGGAAGACATAAGGAATACACAGCATGGTGGGGTAGGGGCGAGAGATGAGAGCGAGAGGGAGATGGTCCCTAAGATGAGATTACCAGTGATGTCACTTTTTTCTTCTCTCTTTCTGTAGCCTCTGAAAATTTCTCCCTAGGATCATGCATTACACACTGTGTGCATAAAAAGTAAAGTTATTTTGAAGAGAAAACACACCCAGATCTTGCTAGCTTAATGTTCCCTTTCTGACCACTGCAGCCAAGGACATTTTGTGAAAAGCATGCTGACCAGGATCACCATCAGTCACTAGAAACATTTATAATTCTACTAGAGACCTGGTGCACTAAATTTGTGCACGGGTAGGCTCCCTAGGCCTGGCCAGCAATCAGGGCTGATTGGGGCCTTTGGACTGCCCGCCAGGGCCTTTTTTCATTCTGCACCACCCCCTGGTGGTCAGCACACATCATAGCGAGCGATCAAACTCTCAGTCGGTCATATTCCTGGGGGGAACAATTTGCATATTAGCCTTTTATTATATAGGATTAATAACTTGTAATTTCTCCTAAACAATATTCTTTAAATACATCTTTAGTCTCAAAACCTCAAAGAATATTATATATATATATATATATATTAGAGGCCTGGTGCATGAGATTCATATACTTGGTGGCTGAGCGGGGAGATCCCCCTCAGCCCGGCCTGCACCCTCTTACAGTGCAGGAGCCCTCAGGGGATGTCCAACTGACAGTTTGGGCCCACTCCCTGCCTAGGCCGACAGTCAGACATCCTTAGTGCCGCTGTGGAGGCGGGAGAGGCTCCTGCCACCCCCGCTGTGTTCGCCAGCCATGAGCCTGGACCAGGGCTTCTGGCTGAATGGTGCACCCCCGTGGGAGCACAATGACCACCAGGGAGCTGCTCCTGCGTTGAACTTCTGTTCCCTGGTGGTCAGTGCATGTCACAGTGACAGGTTGTTCCTCAGTTCCGTCAATTTGCATATTAGCCTTTTATTATATCATATATACATACATATATGTATATATGATATAATATAAATCTATATATTTTCGTTAATCCTCTCCGAGAATATTTTTTCTACTGATTTTTAGAGAGAGTGGAAGAGAAGGGAAGAGACAGAGACAGCGAAACATGGATGTGAGAGAGACACATTGGTTGGTTGCCTCCTGCGCGTGCCCCAACTAGAGGTGGGGATCAAGCCTGCAACTGGGGAATGTGCCTTTGACAGGAATCAAACCCAGGACCCTCCCGTCTGCAGGCCATTGCTCTATCCACTGAGCCAAACAAGCGAGGGCTCAGAGAATATATTTTGACTCTTTTTCTATTGAGTCACTTTGCTATTTTCACATTATATCTAACAGGCATATCTTTTGAAAATACACTATCTTTCTAAAAAAATCCAATATATAACTCTTTTATTCACATAAAACAGAGCTGCCTTAGATATTTCAAAATAAACCCAAATCAAAATTCCCACATTTTCTCCAATGCAAATTTTAAGAAAAGGAAATTGTCTTCCGTCAGGCCTCTAACTGAAAAGAAACCAACTTGCCAATTTTTCCATGAATTTCGGGAAACCAGCGGAGAACAGGTACCGAGGACATCTGAGAACTGACGGGGTTTCAGGTCCTCCCGCAAGGAACTCACCAAAATGACGCCCAGGCTCCAGAGATCGCAGGACTCGTCGTAGCCGTTCTGGTTCAAGAGCTCGGGGGCTGCGTAGTGCAGGGTGAAGCACGGGGTCTTGAGAGGCTGATTGTCAGGCGGCTTCAAGCGCGCAAACCCGAAGTCGATTACTTTAATTTCCAAATTGTCATTCTCATCCGTGAACAGTAAATTCTGTACGATACAAACACATCGGTCTTTCACTAAAACGTCAGGTGGCCTGGTGATGCCACTTACGTAAATCACTAGAGGCCCAGGGCATGAAATTCATGCACAGCCTGGCCTGTGCCCTCTCACTGTCCAGGAGCCCTCGGGGGATGTCCAAGTGACGGCTTAGGTCTGCTTTCTGTGGGGAAACATCTTCAGCGCTGCCACGGAGGTGGGACGGGCTCCTGCCACCACTGCTGCGCTCACCAGCAGAGAGCCCAGCTCAGGGCTTCTGGCCGAGCAGTGCTCCCCCTGTGGGACCACACTGACCAGGAGGGGGCAGCTCCTGCGTCTGCCCCCTGGTGGTCAGTGCGCATCATAGCGACCTGTCGTTCAGCCATTCAGTCAATTTGCAAATTAGCCTTTTATTATATAGAATCATTATATAGGATTATGTAGGAAGGATAGGTCAATACTGGATCAGGCACAGAGAGGGTCTGATCCGGAGGGCCTGGGAGTGGACACCAGTGCACTGTTGTTCTCTGCTCTGTCATGTTTTGTGTTATCTCAACCTGACAATGTCATGGAGACATTTGTCGACTGCATTGTATCAGGTCTCCTCTGACTTCAGCCTCTTCTAGGCTTTTCTGGAACTCTGTGTTTGCGTTTTACTTCCTCCACCAACCTCCCTTCTAAGATGGCTTGCGTGAGCCTTTTCTCCATTCAGACACCACCCAGTCGTGAATTTGAGATGGAAGGAAAATGGGAATGTAATTAAACAGTTATATGTAAGGCTTCACCACAGTTAAGTCACAGGTGGGGCTCCCGGGCTTGTACTTGAGAGCCATCTTCAGCAGATGACTCCGCAGCTCCTCCGCGGGGCAGGGAGACAGGCACACCTGGCCCCTGCTCACTGAGCCTACTCCATCTTCAGAATGCTTCCGTTTATTCCTTAGCAAGAATGGCAGCGGACTCCCTTGATATTAGCCCTGGAAATGGAGGGGGTGTAGCACGCCCCTCTCCCCACTCTAAGACAAGGGGGTGTCAATAATCAGGAATGGGAGGGAATAACCATTCAATCTCCTCCTATCTTCGTCTCAAGCTCTGCCTGAAATGAATTTGATAAAATTTTTCTTAGGACTACGGGAACCAATTTCAGAAATACAAAGCAGCTTATAAGAATGTCAGCCAGTTTCTAAATTTATCTTTCACCTAGAATTTAGGATTTTGCCTATGCAGAAAACGAGTGCCACATAAATATCTACCAAGAGTCAGATCTTAAAACGGTGCATCACTGGGCAAAGGATTAAATGTTTAGTTTGGAAATAATATACTCTTCCATTTAAAAATCAAAGTGAAAGCTCTTTTGTTATGAAAATGTTAGTACAAAGGTACATTTTCTTTTTTTAAACATGTATTTTATTACTGATTTTTTTACAGAGAGGAAGGGAGGGGGATAGAGAGTCAGAAACATCGATGAGAGAGAAACATTGACCAGCTACCTCCTGCACACCCCTTACTGGGGATGTGCCTGCAACCAAGGTACATGCCCTTGACCAGAATCGAACCTGGGACCCTTCAATCCGCAGGCCGACGCTCTATCCACTGAGCCAAACCGGTTAGGGCACAAATGTACATTTTCATTTCTCTAAAAAATAATTTTGATTTAGAATTACAACTGTAGTAGAATATCGTAAATAATCTGACAAGTCTTCACTTCAAACGACTATGTGAGAGGAAAGTTTTTTAACAAAAGAACAATTAAGTATCAGCCAACGAGGCAGGCAAGCTAAATCCTGCTGGAGGGACAGTTGCATCGTTTGAGGCTCATGAGATAACAGATGGCGCAGTTATCAAAGAATAAAACACGTGAAAACGAATTCTGTACAATCATGGAACAGATCTTCTCAGCTTAAGAAAATTACATGCTTGTTCCTTGTCTATCGAGCAAACATTTCAGTGGTGTGCGTTCACATTTAAAAATAGACAGCTAATCTCTGACGCACAGAGCGCCATATTTCCAGTGGGTGTGCTGTAGGAGAGTGAGAACTACGATGAAGGGAGCAGAGGGGTAGCTGACATAGTTGCAAGTTCATAAAGCAAATGTAGTTTTGATTAACCACTAGTAACCAGAGTAACAGTAATATCTAATAAACAGCCTGGCCCGCCAATGGGGCTCGGCTGGTTGGAGCACTGGCCCATAACATGGAAGACCACAGGTTCAATTCTCAGTCAGGACACACACCTGGGTTGTGGGTTCAATCCCCAGCCGGGGTGCATGCGGGAGGCAGTAGATGCATGTTTCTCTCTCACATCGATGTTCCTCTCTCTCTCCCCCCCCCCCCTCTCTGAAAATCAGTGAGCAAGTCTCAGGAGAGGGTTGGAAAAAATACACAGGCTGAAGTTTAAATACTTTAGAAATTAGTCAATTATATTTGAATGCACCTAATTCGATTTTTAAAAACATCCTCTTCCTGCCAATAATCCAAGATACTTAAATAAAATGCAAAAATGGTGCTTTTTGAGAAATATTCTTTTGTGGTTTAACACAAAAAATGAACACCAAAAATTTTTTTAAAATATACTTGAAAATGCATTATAATCACATGGGCAATAAAAATGATGTTCTATTTTAAAGAGAAACTATGTCTAATTTTGCATAGGGTAAAGGATGACTCATTGTTATTCTTTTATAAATTACTGGGTTTTGCTTTTAAGTTTTTAAATTATTTTGATGATTTTCTAACAGGGAGGAACTTCCTTATTTTTTATACTCAAAAGGGGTCATTCTGTAGCTAGAACCTTCTTAATCTTTCAAAGAAAAAATACGTGAAAAAGCGTCTATTTCTGCACCTGCACACAGTTCTTTAAGTACATGAGCAAAGAGGAGCACATACAAGGATGGCGTAACTAATCAAACAAGATAACTCTTTGTGTTTAGTATTTAGAACAGAATTATATACATTCCTATTCATGAGCTAAGTGATTTGATTACAAATATGAAAAATAAGCTTTCAAAATCCGCCACTAATAAAACCCCTCGAGCCCGGCCAGTATGGCTCAGTGGTCGAGCATCAACCCATGAACCCAGAGATGACTGGTCCAACACCCGGTCAGGGCACATGCCCGGGGGGCGGGCTTCAGTCCCACGAGGGGGCGTGTGTCGATGTTTCTCTCTCGTGGATGTTTCTGTCTCTCTACCCCTCTCCCTTCCTATCTCTAAAAATCAATAAACAAAAACACATGTATATAAAATTTGTTTTAAAAAACCCTCTAAAATGGTATACATCTAGAGGGGATATTAGTTTCTGCTACAAAAATTTCCATTGCTATTTTTAACCCACAACTGTTGCGTAAAGTATTTCTTCCATAAAAGGCTCTCACACTTACAAATATAACCTCAAGATGATCAGTGAGAAAAAAAAATAAAAAGAGAGAGAGAGATGAATTTATTTTAGACCAAAATAGAAAACAAAAAAAACAAGAACAAGGCATTTCCAGGTATGTGTTTGGCAGAAAGCCCTGAGAGCACAGGAGCCCACGCGTCTGGGGAGAGCGAGGTGAGCCGGGACGGAGCGCCGGGACGGAGCGCCGGGAGAACGTGCCGTACCTCGGGCTTCAGGTCCCGGTGCACCACGCCCACATCATGCATGTGGCTCACCGCGGACACCAGCTTCCGCATGATGTAGCTGGCTTCCGTCTCGCTGAAGTGCTGCTTCTTCTGGATGCGCTCGAACAGCTCTCCCCCGTTCAGGAGCTCCATAACTAGGAAAGTGTGAAGCTAGGACACAGAAGAATGTGGGGGGTCTCAATGAAGAAAAATGTATTAACATACAAAACGTTTACTGACTGCAAGCCATCACCAATAAACTTCAATAATCCTTTGTGAAAGTCATCAACAGCAACCGCTGTGTTTTTAGAAGAAAGAGCTGAAGGGTGCTGTGGCTTTTTTAGAATTCTATTTCGGTAATGGAAAATTTCAAGAACTGCAGTGCTGTCTTTATATACTCTTTGCTTGATGAATTCTTTCATTTGAATTTCATTCTAACCCTCTATCAAGTTTACTTATCTTTCTTGTTAAAGTGTGATCTAACACCGATAATGTGAAATTGGCTGCTTTAAATAATATACAAGATTCCGGATGAAAGGCATTGTTTGATGATGCCACTTGAAGCCTCCTGTTAGGGCTTAACAGGTAAGTTTTAGGGTTTCTGTCAATACTGACGGCCAATACCCATAACTCACAGTAAGTTGTTGTTTTAAAAATAACTGCTTTTGATCCAAGTGGCATTATTTTAATTAGTTTAATCAGTTATATACTTACTATGCTTTCCATAAAGAAAATAACGTAGCTATCAAAAAGCAAAGGAATTATAATAGCTCTAAATGAACACAAATGGTTTAAAAATATATGAATTTAATACTCATAGCACCATCACTCAAAAAAAAAACCAAAATATTTATGTTTCCCTTTGAATTAAAGAAATCCAAAAAACTTGCTTCATAGAAAAGACAATTATAGACACACCATCATGCACATAGTGGGAAAATGTGGAGCGAACAAGCCGCCCTAGCTGACCGGCTCAGTGGACGGAAGGTCAGCCTGCAGACCGGTGTGAAGGGTCCCGGGTTCGATTCCTGTCAGGGCACATGCCTGGGTTGCAGGCTCAGACCCCAGTGGAGGCAGTGCAGGAAGCAGCCAATCAGTGATTTTTCTCATCACTGATGTTTCTCTCTCTCTCTCCCTCTCCCTTCCTCTTGAAAAATCAACAAATATATATATATATTTAAAAAGAGTGCACAACGCTTTTAGTAAAAGAACTGTTCTAGGTTTCTAGCGATCAAACCAATTTGGGTTTCCACATCAGACGAACAAGGTCGAAGCTGAAGCACACGCCTACGAGCTTTAAAGGAAAACGGAGGGCAGCCTGGCGGGCGTGGCTCAGGGGCGGAGCCTGGCCCACGCTCCCGGAGGCCACTGTTCAGTTCTGGTCATGCCCTTCTCTTTCATCTTTGCTGTACCTATCTCTCCCTCTCTCTCTCTCTGAAATCAATAAAAACATACTGATACGTTTGTGCTGGTTAGGTTTGTGGTAATTTGTCGCAGCAGCAACAAGAAACTAACAGTCACAAAGCATGAATCCGAGCACATAAAGTGGACTGTAGCACAGCTGAGGGTGCAGTCCCGCCCTCAGTCCATTTCACCCAGTCGTAGACAACAAGACCACGCGGACTGGGGACAATCTAGCCACCTGTCACCATCATGGGTAAAACAACCCAATATCAACCACATATTGGAATAATGTATTTGTACTACTACCTACAGGATTATACCATGAGATAATTTACGGTCTAGTAACTCCTGAATATAAAAATAGCACCGAATAAATATACTTAAGACTTAGAAAATTCAGGATGCAGTTCCTGAGATCTGACATCAGCTGGGAGGGCAGAGATCGAATGTCTGGGCAGGAAGGTGGCTGGGGGACAGCTGCAAACCCCAGAGGTGGATGTGGAAGGCCCTGGACCAATCCCATGATTGACGTGTGAGCCATCGCCTTCAGGAGATGGTCCAGGCTCTTCCCAGGCTCCCCCAGGGACGGGGTCGCACCACCTCAGGTGCCGAGCCCAAGAAGTGGAACAAGGGGAGGAGCAGGGAGGGCATTCCCTACTGAGTGCCTGCTACAAAGATGCTCCTTTTCTGGCTACGAGAACAAAAAGCAAGAAGATAATGAGATTAATTTTGCTGATGTGAAAACCAGCCCGTGTGTCTGCCTCCCCTTGGGCAGCAGAGCGAAGTAATTAAAAGCTTGCTCTGAAGTTGAGCTGGCTGGGTTCCGATCCCAGCATTCGCACTTACAAACTGAGACCCTACCCTTTCCTTAGCTTCTGTGGGTCTCCAGTTCCTTGTCTCACTGAGTCACTGCAGGGATTGCATGAGACACTCCCTGCAGAGTGTCTGGTACAGTGCCTGGGCCACATGAGGCGTGACAGCACACAGCCGCGGTCTGTACAGTTACGATGCCGCTGCCGCCTGGTTTCACCAGGATGGTTCGTTCTCGGGAAAGTCCCGTGTGGAGAGAAGTGGCCACAGCTGTCCTAGGGCAGGGATGTCCCAGCAGTACAAGGGGAGAGCCCAGAGCCAGAGCCCAGGTTTTCCCAACGAGGTTTTCACAGACTTGCTATGTGACCTTGTACAAGTCTCATGACCCTTCTGAAAACCAAAGTCTATTTCCTTAGATTTATTAAGTTTACAATGGAGTTTTAGCTGGATTTAGCTCCTGTGTCCAGCATGTTGTCTTGAGCAGGGCTGTGTCCCACCCAGTCCCAGAGGACTTTCTGCCCTGGAAGGGGGCAGTGGAGGGGCCGGGGAGGAGACAGGGGCCTGGCACAATGGCACTCCTCCTGTATCCCAAGGTACATGCGTCTGTCAGGTTTCTGTTAAAAATTGGAGCTGGGAGCAGAAGAGGGAGCAGCATGACACGGCCTGGAATGGGAAGATGAAAGGGAAGTCTCTTTGCCTTTCTGCTTCCTGTTTCTACGTTCTATTCTAGAAGGAAAAGGAAAGTCAAAGGCTAAAAATTCCTGCGTCCGGAGAGGTCTGAGCGACTGAGCTCCGGTGGGCGCAGCTGACCTGGTATTAAAGTGACACAGTATAGCCGGTGGCAGTGGCCTCTGTCCTCCTGCCATGTCATCTACCGCTGCCGCTGGAGAAACGCAGAAGCGAAAGGCCGCACTGATTCGGGGGTGGGGAAGAGTGTGTGTGGAAGGGTTGGTTTCTCTGCCCTCTGTGGTGGCTGGTGATGTCCTTTATTTTTTAAAAAAATACATTTTATTGATTTTTTATAAAGAGGAAGGGAGAGGGATAGAGAGTTAGAAACATAGATGAGAGAGAAACATTGATCAGCTGCCTCTTGCACACCCCCTACTGGCGATGTGCCCAGAACCAAGGTACATGCCCTTGACGGGAATCGAACCTGGGACCTTTCAGTCTGCAGGCTGACACTCTATCCACTGAGCCAAACCGGTTTCAGCAATGTCCCATATTTTTAACTCTGACCCAGGTGCAGCAACAAAGCTGGTGAGAGAGTGAAAACTCGGATGTGAATTAGTACACACAGAAAAGGACTGTGGACTACCTGATCGTGAAACACTTCGTGCAATTTCACAATATTTGGGTGTCCTTCGCAGAGCTTCAGAGCCGTTATTTCCTTCTGAGTGTTGGCTTCCATCCTACGAGATGCAACAGTCAGTCTCTACAAACCTCGGCGCCAAGCTTCATGCCAGGGTAGCCCCGCACCTCACTTTGTTTTTATTTACAGTGTATTCAGAATGTAAGTGTCAAAGTATGATAATGAAGTTTCCATGAAATCATGAGTCACACTACCCACTAGAACAAGCAATGCATTATTCTCAGAAAAGACTGCTTCTGAGTCAGAAAAGAGCTAATCACAGGAAGAAACGGATGCCCTTCTTGCCCAACAATTTGGTAATAAGAACATATAATTATGGAGGTAATAATCAGTTATCAAAACAACCTGCTGGCTCTCAATGCTACCAGTCGATTGCTAAATTATTATTTTTTAAAGAGTATTTCAAATAAACGACGACGAATAGGAATGACAACAGCTGCTGAACTCCCTAAGCCACTTTGATTAAATATCGCTACCATGGGAGTTTTCTCAAGGGAAAGGCAAAAGCCTATACTACAATTCATGTCTGAAATGGACTCCTTTACCTGGAAGTATCTATTAGAGTCAGAGGTGTAACGGATCAACTGAGGAGCCGAATGGCCAGACCTGTGGGGAACAAGCCTTACAATACACCGTTGGTTTCCTTTTAAATCAAAGTCTTAATTTATAGAATCCACTGACTAGGATGAATACAAAAGAGAAACTGCCAGAAATGGTCATACCTCTTGCTGATTATTTTGACTGCAAATGCTTGGTTACTTTTTTTGTGTATGCACTTCCGGCAAATTGAAAAACTCCCTTCTCCCAGTGGCTTGTCTTTCAGATCGAGGTCATAGTGCTGATAGAACGGCGAGTCCTGATGGGAGACCAACATCAGTTAACTCAAGAAACACCAGTTAACACACACGGGGTAAACAAAACTGTAAAGTAACGGGCCATTATTAATGTTAATATAAATGGAATACATGCATGGATCATCTAAAATTCGTCTTCCTTTAAGTTCATTTCTATGTTCATCCATACCCTTGATTTAAGTTATATAATTTTGGATCGCTGTAAAAAGGAGCTCATTTATACCGATCACGATAATTCTCTAGGGCAAATATTACTATTCCATTTATTCATTCCTTAAAACCGCATGTTGGTCGAATGGTAAGTCTATTAAGTTTACTGGGCTTGAGAATGTTAATCAGTATTAGTACTTAAACCACACGTATGTCACTTATTAGCTACATCTGCGTACCTTGATCATGGCACTCCTGGCGACGTTTGTCGCCCCCGGGCGGTCCACTCCCAGGTGACACTGAAGAGGATCGACCACGGCCGCGTTGCGCTTGAAGAGAATGGAAGGAGCAACGAAGGAGTAGCCCTAAGAGACAAAAGCAGAGGGGAGAACACAGACGTGCAACTTTCCAGCTTAGCGGGGACTAGACCGTAAGAATCTTGTCTTAAGTAAGTAAATAAATAAATAAATAAATAATACTCAGATATTCAGGAAGATGGTTCTAATTTTATTTTACTTGTAATCTAAAATGCAAGGTCATTTCAAATTAAGAGAGAAATGCTTTTCAGAAGGAGATAATGCCATCTTCTGGTAGAATTAAACCAATTCAAAATTAAAGGCAGAAAAATACCTCTTTTAAAAACAGACAAAAATACCTCTTCTCTATTTCACCCAAAAAATCTGACTCATAGCTATAATTCTTCTGCATTGCTGATACAAATTTATAAAAACAACTAACTTCTCAAAAAAGGTTGAGTCAAGGTATTAAGCAAAGTGGTTTGACTGTCACTGTTTTCCAAATTAGAAAAAAAAAAAGTTACATTCCAGTTGGTTTCTAAATCAGCAATTTTTTGGACTCATATTCTATTTCCTTAGACTTATTAATTTTAAAATTGAGTTTTAGAAAGGGAACAAAATCAAGTGGCAGAATGATGTCCTGAACCAAAAGTGACATGATGAATCATTAATCTGTTCAGGCTAGAACATTCACTAGTTCAATGAACATTTTTCTAAACACCTACTATGTGCCCAGACAAGTGCTAGACATTAGTGTCACGAATGTTCACAGACAGGGTCTGGATGGCCAAGCGCAGCCATACTTATTCGTGGGAGTCAAAAGGAGGGAAGTTATGATGCCACTTAGTAGAATATTTCATCTTAAGTCTGGGAAAGATTCTTTTCTAAATATACTAGTACAATCCTTTCTAAACGTTTTTAAGCAGTTAAGATTATTCG
Organism: Antrozous pallidus; assembly: GCA_027563665.1. Taxonomy (NCBI): domain Eukaryota; kingdom Metazoa; phylum Chordata; class Mammalia; order Chiroptera; family Vespertilionidae; genus Antrozous; species Antrozous pallidus. The sequence continues at coordinate 103,393,693 of CM050515.1, forward strand.
CTGAAGACAAAGAATCAGATAACATTATTTATGAACTAAAGAATTCTATATAATAAAGGGCTAGTATGCAAACAGACGGAATGGCAGAACAATGGGAACAATCAAACAATTGGTCGCTATGATGTGTGCTCACGACCAGGGGGCGTGTGTGGAACATTGTGGGCATTGACTGCGGCTGGATGGTGGAGCAGGTGAGCGGGGGGGCCAGACCAAGATGGGGCACTGGTCGCTGTCATCGGGCCAAGCCTCTGGTGGTCACTGAAAAGCCTTTGCTCCCGTGAGCCATGGTCCTGCCCAGCGCTTGCACCCGATGCCAGTGCTGGCCTGCTCACACCTGTGGCCGGTGTCCAGCGCCAGTCCTGATCACTCAGCGCCACCAGTGGGTGCAAGCAGCGGCAGCGGGCCCTGATCGCCCCTGAGGGTTTCTCCACCTCCCCCTGCTCCTGAGGGCCAATCAGGGCAGCAGCTGTGGCTCACACCCGCTGCTAGTGCCAGCCCCAATTGCTCTGCACTGTCAGCGGGCACGAGCAGGGCCCGCGCCATCAGTGCGTGGGAGCGGTGGCAGCGGGAGCCGGGCTGCTGGCAGACAGGGGACCAGGAGCCCCAATGGGAGGGGCCGGATGAAGTCACCGAGGATGGGCCAAGACCCGCCCCCTGTGCCTACTGCAGCCTCATGGCCTGTAGTTCCTTTCAAGGTGCAACAAAGTTGTGCACTGGGCCCCTAGTATTTTATATAAATAGGAATAAAATAAAGTAGTATTATGTTTTCTATAAAAGAGCCTGAATAGAAATAAAATTTCAGAGATAAAAATCAATAGTTTTTCTATAAAAAATAAGCACACAAACAATGTCTGCTATTTAATAAACCATAAGCTTCAGTTAATAATTTTCAAATCTCTGTATTTAAAATTGAAGATATTAGAAAATTCTGCTTTTTAAATACTAAAATAATTTTAATTTTTGCACAGAAATATGATTGCTTTGTGCAAAAATTAAAATTTAAAGTTACCAAGACTGTAATATAAAATTTCCAAAAGCCTCCATTAATCAAAAAAAGGGGGGGAGGATAGTGGAGTAATACCATGTAAGGAAAAATATCCTGCAAGTAAATTACATCTAGAAAATTCTTACTTTAGAAAATTAATTTCCGTTTGTAATGCTAACAGCAGGACACCCATGAAAAACACACATGATGTCAAAATAAGCCAAAAGAAAATCATTTGGGCAAAAATAAAAAGAATTCCAAGTCTAATTTACAGAAACGAATCCTTTATTAACTTTTGGTCGAGAATATGTTTGTGTATTTTCAGAAAACTACTCCAAGACCATATGGATTCCTGCAACAGAGAGGAACTGACAGGTCTGCTCCAACCACGCAGACAGTCCAGAAATGGGGGACGCTGACGACACCTTGCCATGTTGGCAGTCAGCAGCTGTGCATTGTGCAGGTTGTCCTGTACCAAACCAGAGAGGGTGGGACCTGCATTGCCACCGTTTTTCCACCATCCAGATACCATTGCTGACATGTACACATAAGGAACTATTTGACATTGAAACTGGGACTCAGAACTGTTGGACATTGAAACTGAGACTCAAACACTTTTTTTGTTCTTATGTTTATCTCTAGTATGCAGATGCAAGATTTTTTTAAAGAAAAGAAATGGGGGGGGGGGGAATGGATACAGAGGCAAAGAAGCATTGAGTGGACTGTAGGGCTACAGTGGGAAGGCAGGGGAGAGTGGGGGGGCAGGGGCTGTAAGAGATCAACCGAAGGACTTGTGTGCAGGCATTTGGGCATAACCAATGGATACAAGACGGGGGGAAGGCGGGGGGCGGCAGTGAGGGCATGTGCTGGGGCGTAGGGGTGGCTGGGGGGGAGGTCAATGGGGAAAAAAAAAGGAAACATATGTACTACTATTTGTAATACGTTAAACAATAAAAAATATAAAATTAAAAGTACATAAATAAATATTTGCACGAGAAGCGAACCTTCCCTCTCACGGCACGCGTGGCCGGCGCTCACCTGGAACAGCCTCTCGGAGCTCTGGGGCAGCGCCGCCGGGGAGTAGGTGGGGTCCATTTCTGTGAACTCCTCCGCAAAGTTGCTCACATCCAGCTCATCTCGGATGACTGGCTTAAATGGTGCGGGCACTTTTTTGGCAGCTAAGTCATCCCAATTTATTTTCTACAACAGAGGAAGAAAGTTAGTACAAAATAGAAATCAGCAAAGTTGAAATATATTTTCTAAGAATAGCAAAGCCAGATTAGGATTTTAACTGATCATATAAAGAGAGGCATATATCCCAAATAAATAATTAAACACACACACACACACACACACACACACACACATATGTATATATGAAGCCAGCGTCCATGATGACCATGACGACCAAACGACCAGTCACCATGAGGAGCACTGAGCACCTCTTGGTCCCTCCCTGCCGGCCCGCAGTGCGGCGGGACTGGGGACTGGCAAGTGGGCCGAATGGCTGACCGCTTGGTCTCTGCCCCTGGCCCGCGGGCTCTGACAGATCACCAATGGTGAACAGGGGAATTGGGGTGGGTGATGGGAGGACCGGGCTGGCTGACAGGCTGTTGGGATCACCAGCTCATTCCTAGCTGCTCCAGGGCTCAGGCCTGGGGGAAAGCAGGCACCAGCGACTTCACCTCCACGCACATTCACCGGGTCGGCCACGGATGGAACACGCTGCCCACTCGGGCCGCTCATGCTGGGGTGGGTAGGTTGTGGGCACGCCCCACAGCTTCTGTCAGTGCCTCAAGCCCCAGCGGCGGTGGCAGCCCGTTCCGTCGGTGGCCAGCCCGGTGTGGTGCCTGCTTTCCCACCAGCTCAGCTGGGGATGAGCTGGCGATCCCAACGGCCTGACAGCCCTGCGGAAGGGGTGGCGTTCGGCCTGGGGACCGGCAAACAGGCAGGAAATGGCCCGGATTGGAGGCCAGGCCCTAGGGACCCCACCCACACAATTTCGTGCGCTGGGCCTCTCCTATACCTACAAGCATGAGCACATTTTCTGAAGGCAGCTTAGCAGGGCCTGACATGAGAGTCTCGTCATGTCCTCTAGGGGGCACCAGGACACCCTAGTTTACCCTTAGGGACAACAGAAAAAGTAACTTTCGTTCTGGGCTTCCAGGGAAAGGTTAAGCCAAAACAAAACAAAACGAAACAAAACAAAACAAAGAAAAATAAAACGAACTCTAATAAAGGGCTTTAAGATGCCCAGTGGCTATGGCTATGAAGTCTAAAGGCACATTCCTATTCTCTAGAGGCAGTGTTACCTAGCTTTCCTCCTGGCCACCTGGACAGGTCAGAAAACAAACTCAGCACAAGGCATGTATTTACTGACACCTATAAGCTTAAACGACACTATCATAATGATGAATCATTCTCTCTCATTCAGCTGCATTCATGCCTTTTAAACTCTGCCTCTTCTCTCCCCGTGAGACAATCCAAGCTCCCTTTCTACACATAGCAGACACTCACTGTCTGATCAATTGCTGCTTTATATTATTCAAATGCAACCCTCTGCTGTTTTTATATGCTCCTTCTGTCACTTAACACAATATCAGATAATGCTTTACTAAACCGAGCCCGACAGATATCCTATTCAGGTATGTTTTCAAGTCTAAGATGTCATCGTTGATAGTAAGATATTATTTTATGCACCATTAAGAAAGAAAAAGCAGAGTGATTGATATAGAGGCAGGGTGGCCTCGAACAGACTGTCAAGCTACAGGGGGAAGGCTGGAGTGGAGGGGAGGCAGATGCTGGGGGAGATCAACCGAAGGACTTGTATGCATACATATGAGCATAACCAATGAATGAAAGACTCTGGGGTGGGGAGGGAGGCAGGTGGGGACATGTGCGGGGGGCTAGGGGAGGCTGGGGGGAGGATATTGGGGGGGGGGAGGAAAACATATGTACTACTATTAAATATAAGTTATATTGTAAATAGAATTTAAAAAAAAAAAAAAAGAAAGAAAGAAAAAGCAGCCCTAGCTGGCTTGGCTCAGTGGATGAAGTGTCGGCCTGGGGACTGAAGGGTCTCAGATTCGATTCCGGTCAAGGGCACATGCCCAGGTTGCAGGCTTGGTGCAGGCGATTGGTGGTTCTCTCTTATTATCGATGTTTCTAGCTCTCTTTCTCTCTCTCTCCCCCTTCCTTTCTGAAACCAATAAAAAATATTTTTTTTAAAAAGAAAAAAAAACATTACCAATTAGAACAGTTAGATGTTGTTCACTGTAAGATGTATACTGATTTCAGAGAGTGTAAAATGTGAAACCTACTTTTCTAGGTTGATGACACTGCGTAAGGTTAATCAACTAACAGTGTTTTTATTATGCCCTCTTGTGGCGGCAGTGGAGATAAAATCATTTGGAGATCCGACCCAGATGGAAGGAGCCTGGGATCAGAATTAACCATTTCATTTAGACAGCAGCCTGTGGACGGGTCAGGATTTGAACACAGTCCCCTGACTTCCTAACAGTGCTCTTTCCTCTGTGGCTGTAACGCTTTCCATTTTATGGTTTGTGCTTGGCTAGTCACATACATCAGGAGAAATTTCTTAGAGTAAGGAGGTAATTTAAAGAAATATGTTGTTAGCAGAAGAATGTTTAGTATATAGAACACTGAATGCTATTACAATCCTTTCCACCTCTACTCCATTTAGGTCTTTACCACGGAGAATTCTGGTTTCTCCTTAAGTGTCCGTATCATTTAAAAAGTCAAGGCAATTAAATAACCTAAGATTACTATTCCAAGCTACAGAGAAAATAATTTTCTCTAATATGAAGGATATATTGTAATATTCACAAACACAGGGAATCGTGTAGAAAAAGAATTCTAGGAAAATCTGATTGGAGATATTTTGTTTAAATACTTTTTGAAATTTTATTAATTTTTGAGCCAAACTTCTGAACAAGATATAGGAAATTGTTTGTTCAAACATTAACCGTTCTATGCCACATGAATCTATGAAATGTGCATACTGAGAAATTAATTTTATTCTAAATATATTTCCCACTATGTATGGAGACTGAAATAACTGCACTTTGAGCACAGAAGTAGAAGTAACTTTTACTCTCAATCACTGTTTGCTTTTCTATATTTAAAAACAATACATAATGTGAAAGCTTACTCTACAGCAGAGCGGTAGCTATTTTTGCTTGTTTTGGTGCTAATAATGTAAAAGTTCAGTCTGCAGAATAAAAATAAAACTTGGTTGTCCCTTTAGACCAGAAATGTTTAGGTTATGCTTGTTGATATGATGAAATTATTGAAAAGTCAGGAGCTCAGGGTATTAGAAATCAAGGTCAGAGTATCCCAAGTTGACCATTTAGACTGAAATAACTGAAACAGCCAACTCAGTCAATTCAACTCTTCCACCCCCCCTCCCCAAGTTATCCATCCAGTTATCTAACGTTTTGGGGTGTTTTTTTTTTTAAGAAAAATTGAGCAAATTGAGTTGAGCAGCTGTGTTGGTATCCTGTGGTATGGTCTCATTAGGCTGCCTCAGAAAAGGAAAAGCACTGTGTCAAGTACAAAGAAAATGAATGAGCGATTCTCTATGTGTTATAGACACGTAACTAAGAAACAGAGATTTTGAATTCTCTTGAGATTTCTCCTGGGAAAAGAAGAGATAAAATCACTAAAAGTTGTAACACAGTGGATCATGAACTGAGAGAAACAAAATATATAATAAAAGTCTCCTTAGTTCATAGGTCTAAATCTTGTGATCATAAATGATCCCCCCCCGCCCCCCGCTTCATTTAGGGAGAAAGAGGCCACTTAGGTCTCCACCAGTCGAATTTCGATCCTTCCTAAAGGGTCCCTGTCATAAAAAAAAGTGCCACGTACATGAATATGGGGAGGAAACAACTCAAAAGAGGCCACGTTCATTCATTTCACCAAGAATGTCGAACAGTGGAATCAGCAGGGCACAGATCTGTTCAATAAATTTCACCTGGAAAAAGAGATGCTCTTTGATTTCATCTGCATCGCGTGGACCACATCCCAATCTTTTCTTAGGATCTTTCATCAGAAGACGCTGAATTAGGTCTTTCGCTAAAGCACTCATATCTTGGGGGTACGGAGGCTCACTTTTTAATATTCTCCTGTAGGCAGATGAAACTTGTGGTTAAAACAATGAAAGGGCGAAATGACAGTGATGGTATTCTTAGCAAAAACAAGAAGAGCACCATGCACTTGGAAATTGAACACGTGTGAAAAGCATAGACAAGGATGTTTAAAACACGAAATCAAATTTCTGAAACTTAAGTAAGCAGAAACAAAAAGTACTGGATCTTTTTTTCAACATAAATTAATCCTAACAAGAAGCCACCATCCCAAACATTTAATCAAGAAGAAATGAAAAGGAAGGCTTGGGGCCAGACAAGGCCACCCACCTATGGACTAAATCCTATGGTGAAAGATTTCACAATGGAAGAAACTCTTAATAAATTCAGGGAAGTGAGTTCCGTATCCAGACATGAAGGGACGTACGAAACCCCGAACCATACCCACCCCGCTTCTTTCCCTGCATGCCGGCAAACGTAAGGGGCCAGGGAGAGAGCAGCGGGAGGGAAGACTGAGGCGGGGAGTCAGACCACCTGCATGTGGCTCTGCTCTGGACAGCGGAACAACCCGGGCTTCTGCTTCACCTCCCACCACAGTGACACAGACAGGCGAGCTCTGGAAGGCAAGTGCCACTCAAGGACAGAGTCAAGTCTGCTCCTTATTGCGGAAAGTAAAAAAGTGAAGATAATCCAGCTCCCTGACGAAATATCTGAATTTATTCTAAGGTCACAGAAGAGATCAATCCAATCCAAATAAATGTACTTTTGCAAGCCCCCCCCCCCAAAAAAAAGCCAGATTAGTAATTTCATGAGAAAGGGTGTAAGGGACATAGAAATTAAGAAGCTTAACACAATCATGGAGATGCACAGTTACTCCATTATTTGGGTTTACAAAAAGGCCCGCTATTGTGCATTAAAAATGAATAATTGTTAAGGGTCAAAACAGATAGTAAGTTTGTAAGACAGTACCGTGTGGTAAGAACATGGACTTTGCAGCCAGACTAAGTTCACTCTCAGAGTTAAACAAGTTCTGCTGCTTACTGGCAATGTGACCTGGAGGCAGTTCATCTCTTTGTATCCCGATTTTATCAACTATAAAATGAGGATAACAACAGTATCTACCTGAAATGGATATTACGGCATTTAAATGAGCTAAGATAGGATGTACAGCACGAAGCACAGAAAATGCTTGATAAAAGAGCTACTGATATCCTATATAATAAAAGCCTAATATGCTGTGTCTGGTCATCCATTCAACCAATCAAAGCATAATATGCTAATGATATGCTAAGGCTCCTCAACTGCTCGCTATGATGCACATTGACCATCAGGGGGCAGTCAACCAGTCACTATGACGTGCACTGACCACCAGGGGGCAGACACCCCAACTGGTAAGTGAGCTTGCTGTTGGGGTCTGTCTGATTGGGACTGAGTGAGACATGCCAGACATGCCCTAGAGCCCTCCTGCATCCCTTCCCGGCTGGCCTACTTCCTGCATACCACCCCGACCTCAATCATGCACCATTGGGGTCCCTCAGCCTAACCTGCACCCTCTTGCAATCTGGGATCTCTTGGGGGATGTTGGAGAGCCGGTTTCAGCCCAATCCCTCAGGTCAGGACAAGGGACCTGACTGATGCACAAATTGGTGCACTGGGCCTCTAGTGCTTCCATAAGTCGAGACTATAGCAGGTAGCCCCTGAGAATCTGTGAAACAACAGTGGACTGTAAATCTTCACTAGAAACTCCAGCAGTGCCGTTCATTGCAAAGCTACTTCTATTTCTAGCACTCCATCTGGAGATGTAGGGGATGCAGGTAGAACCAGTGAAAAGATGAGCAGCGTCTTCTTTCATCTCGATTCTTTACATTCTCCTATTGCTCACTGCTCAGATCAGGTGCCCACATGTCTGACAGAGAAACAGGAAGCCCTGTCCCTCAGGGAGAAACAAGCACTGCCTCTTCCATTTCCCCTCCTGGAATGGGCCTGGGCCCCGCAGGCAGGAGCGAGCTGTGCAGGAGGATCAGAATAGACACACGGTTGTGGGCATTTTTTTCTGAGCCCTGGACTGACATCCTCGGAGGTTCTGACTCTATACTATTACTTCCTCTACCCAGTCATCTGCCGTTGACTGGAAGTCGACTGCATCTTGGTCACTGGGGAAAGAAGTGGTCAGTCATGTTGACCCATGGTGGGTTCAGCCACAAAGGGAGGGGCTCTGAGAGAGCAGTGAGCGACTGAAAACAGGAATGGCCCACCGAGAGGCTGGAACTGGAGGGGAAGCAGAAGGAGACCTGGGTACACCCAGGCCACACCGACCACATACAACCAGGGTGTCTGGCAGGTGCAGGGAACTGGAGTTCTAGTTTCGGACGAGGCAGGGATCAGGTCGGGAAGAAACTGAGTAGAAATCTGAAGGAATTCCTGTTGAAAACATGCTGATGAGGGAACATGGAGAACAGTATGGTAGCCCAAATCCTCGCCTTTCCCAAGTGAAAATAATATGGCCAGAACCAGCAACAGTATGATGAGGCATCACCACCCCAGCTCGGAGCAGGGAGAGCAGGAGCCACAAAGAGACTCCTCCTTGATGTGGTGGTAAATGAGTGGCCCAGGGTCTCCTCAGCAGGTGCAGAGGGCTGACGCTGTTCCGGGTAGGATGCTGCCTGCCAGGAAGAGAAGTAGGAATTGGGGTCGGGCGGCAGCAGAAAGAGAGAGCTCCTAGCAGGCTTAAACCTTTTCTCCTAGGAAGCTGGCCTTGGATTTACCTTCTTACACAGTTTCCTTGAAATGGATGGATCAACATCAATGTGAGATGTCAGCCAGGCCTGGTTATTGTAAAATACCCCGAGAGATGACCTGCACCTGGCCGGGAGGTGCCAGGAGGCGCGTAAGCCCTACAGGTTGTCGGGCCCAGGGCTGTTAAAATACTTGCAACAAACTGTGTGCTATCTCTTATCCCCAAGTGTGTCCGTGTGGGGGCTTGGAAGCTGTGCTCATGGGAGTTGTATGATACAGTTTCCATGTTGAGCTTCCCATGCTGGGGTGGTCCACACCCATCCACTTGATCTTATCGCTAACGGCCGAGTGTGCCTTTCTGGGCTGGGAAACCAGGCCGAGGTGGTTGGCAGGACCCTGATGAAGCCGTGTCTGATGTTATGCTGAGTCACAATGCTTCCCCGCCTGTGTCCTGCTAGAAAGCTAAGTCAAATTTCTGCCCTGTGTTTTATTCAGGGCTCTAAACTCTCCACCTTCCTAGAGAGTGCTTCAGACGGCAAATGAGTAATACAGCCTGATCCAGCTCTACCCCGCAGCATGCGAGTGAAGCAAACATAAACGGCTCTGAAGGATGATGAAAGAAAACAAGAAAAAGAAGGCTGAAGAATATGAGTACCAAGGGAGGGCTGTTTCACTCTCGTCTGCAGCTGCTGCAATTGGTTTGTATGAAATAATGTGTAGATGGAATAGCTACTGTGACACATCTTAATAGACTTGGGAATAACTAGCAAAAAACAACAACAACAAAATCTGGGAACACAGATGTTGCTATTGGGTACATAATACCTAAAATGAGGAAGAAAAGTTGAACAGTACACTGGGAATCAAGAAGGCTTTATAAAACATGCCAATAAAGGATTTGATCATAAAGACATAAGAAGGATAAGAAAGCCAAGGAAAGAGGAAATATAATCTCTTTTTAAAACAGGGTAAGATATAGTAATATTGTAACTACTCTATGTATAACTCTGAAAGCAACACATCTATAAACAGAAATTTTTTTTATTACAAACTAGAGGCCTGGTGCACAAATTTGTGCACTGGTGGGTTCCCTTGGCTTGGCCTGTGGCTCTTGGACATCCCCTAAGGGGTACCGAATTGCAAGAGGGTGCAGGCCAGACCAAGGGACCCTGCTGGTGCACATACAAGGCCAGGAGGGACTGCAGGAGGGCTTCCAGGGCATATCCGGCCTCTCTTGCCCAGTCCCGATCAGCCAGATCCCAGCAGCAAGGTAACCTACCTGTCAGAGCACCTTCCCCCTAGTGGTCAGTGCATGTCATTGCTACCGGTCACTTAGGCTTTTATATATATAGATGAGCTAATTCGAGGCGTTATGAGTAACATGGATAAAATACAAAAATTCAACAAATTACTGCTTGATTTTGTTTTAGGATATTATACCATCATATGCAAAATCAATTTATTAAAATAATCACCTAAAAAAGCACACCTTGGGAGGACAAAAAAATTAATTACCTAAGGACACATGGTAGACAGACTTCTCAGATGGTCCCCAATAACCACTGTCTCCTAACCAACATTAACAAGAAAGACAACATGGAGCCACTTTCATGATCAGCTTATAAATTCCATCTTCCTAGCAGACTCCCTCTATTGCTTTCCTAGCTTGCACGCTCTAAAGAAGCAAGCTACCATGTTGGACAGTCCAACACGGCAAGGAATGGAAGGTGGTCTTCAGCCAACAGCTAGCGAGAATCTGAGGCTTTAGGCCAACAACCCTGCAGAGCCAAATCCTGCCAACAACCCAGGCGCTTGGAAGCAGCTCCTTTCCCAGCACTGTGCAGCCTAGGAATGACCTTGAAGCAGTGGACTTAGCGAAGCTGATCCACAGAAATTCTGAGATAATAAACGTTTTTAGGTCATTTGTTTCCTAGCAATGGATAATGGATAACTAATACAAGGCCAGGCAATAAATACTGCAGACTTGGAGAGCTGTACGGTCCCTGTGGCAACTATTCAACCCCGCGGCAGTAGCAGGAACGCAGCCAGAGATGACGGCAAATGAATGAGCACGGCCGAGTTCTGATAAAATGTTCCTGTGGGCACTGACATTCCACTCCATGTCATTTTCACAGGCCACTAAATGCTGTTCATCTTTTGACTTTTTCAACTATTTAAGAATAGAAAATCCATTCTCTTCCCCCCCCCCCAAACTATAAGAGAAAATTTAGAAAGTTACAGAGGAAAAGAAGGGCCTTTAGAGTTGAGGAAAGGTAAAGCTAATGTGCCTGGGGAGGAAAGGGAGTCGGAAAGGCACCTTGTGCTCCCAGGAGGGGGAGCTGCCAAACTCTATTCTTAGCTCGAAGGCCACACTCAGGAAGAGAGGCAGCAGAATGGGTTTGTAGTCTGCCAACCCCTGACCTAAATAGCATAATTAGAACTTTTGTTTAATATCATTATTTTGATATCACTTAGACCTGAATTTAATAACGTTATGTTTATAACAGTACAACGAACATACTAAGAAAGCCTGCCTTATTGATAGAAAATGAGGAACCAAGTAAACATTTCTTGGCAAACATTTTCTACATTTCAAAGGCAGAGACAGTGAGACACAACCCTGTCAGGGATGATGGAAGAGCCACGAACAGAAGCTCTGCATTCTGGTGCCTAGGTGAAGGAATACTCGAGGACGATGTTTCACAAAGCTCCAGTGCTTGGAGGGGCAGGCGGAAAAATCGAAGGAAGGCCCGGTGGCCGGATGGGCGGCCCCCTCCTGTGCAGCAGTAACATGAGCCCTAACAGAAGTGCTACACAAGGCAACAGAAGCCAGTAGGAAACATGTTAGGAAGAAAAGAAGATGCTACAAACATGAAATAAAAATAAGAGCCCAGCCCGTGTGACTCGGTGGTTGAACTTCAACCTATGCCCCAAGAGGTCATGGCTGGATCCTCAGTCAGGGCACATGCCTGGTGAGGGGTGTGCAGGAGGCAGCTGACTGATGTTCTCTCTCATCGATATTTCTGCCTCTCTCTCCCTTCCCCTTCCCCTCTCTAAAAAAAAATAAATAAAAATATATTTAATTTTAAAAAAAAATAAGAGACTCACAGAAAGCTAAAGAGTAATCATTCAAATCTATAACATTGTCAACTGAGTAGTGTCCAAAATGGTACCAAGATATGAGGAGTCAGGAAGTGATTTCACAGAAACAGGGAGAGAACTAGAAAGGGAACCCTAGGTAAAACTACTTTCAAACCCCTAAAACGACATCTGGGAGAAACAGCAGAACTTCCCTGTGTTTTCAGGGGACAGGACCAGGACTGACACTAGCCTTGAGTGGTGGCTCTTCCACATAATACCACAGCCGGGCGAGTCTATTGTGAAGAAGTGGCGTTAGAAGAAGTCTAAAAAATTTGGCTCTCAAAAGAAATTTCAATCGTTGTACTGTTGATATTTGGCTCTCTTGACTAATGAGTTTGTCCACCACTGGGTTAGAGGAAGATAATTCCACTTGTTTTAAGCGGGAAAAACTTCTATACAACTGAAGTTCTATTGAAGGGGCTCCCGTGAAAATGCCTACACAATCATGTCACCCATTCATCGATGGCACTCGGGCAGAGGTGACTATCAGGGACACTGATGAAGGATTCTTACGTCACTGAGGTTTTACCCTCATTCTAAATTCTTTTGTTTTGCAATGTGATGGGCCAGAAAGACAAGCTGGTACTGCTTTTAGGCTACCTGAAGACAACAACAGGCAAGTAGATAACTTGAAAAATACGTTATTTTGAAACATCTCGAGTAAAAACTATAAAAAATATGCAGAGTTCAGGGAAGATCACAGTAATTAAAGAATGAAAGCATTAAGTGATGAGAAAAAGCCCTGGTTAATTAGGACATTTGGGGGTAAGACAATGATACATTATTTTTAAAAGAACAGACGGAACGATTTTACACCAGGAAAGAAGATCAGAAGGATTATCCTGAAAGGGAAAGGGAATGTAAGGTAACATGGTCGCTGCATTGTTTAAAAAACAAATGCGACAAAGAAACCACGGAATCATAAATTAACACCAGGTTTTAAACAAAATATTAACAGCATGACAGAGTGGATAATTAACTAACTAAAGGGAAAATCCTGTCTGAATTCTTAAAAAAGCTGCTCTAGTTTTAAGATTTTAAAAATGTGACTTAGGCTCTCTTTCTCTTTCTCAAACCGGAATGCCAACTGACTGAGCTAAAGGCAGGTAAGAGCAGTTTAAACTTGACCACCTGGTTCGGAATGTCCCTGTCGTCACAACCAGCAATACACTGTCGCCCTCCAGGAAGCCCGTGCTGGAGGGAAAATCACAAAGGAGATTGTGTGTCGGAATCCAGAAGAGGGGACTCACTCAGAGGAGCCACTCCTCAATGCTGTCAGGTTTAAGCCTACCCTTTGCACCTGTCACCATGACAGGTATGACCTTGCAAAGGGACCCAAATTCTCAAAACTATAGGCAAGGTTTTATAAAATTGTGAAACATTTTCAAACCAACAAAAAGCCCATTTAAAATAAGCCAAATAATATTTAGTATCTTTTAATAACTGATGATTTTAACGATGAATTTAACAAGAAATAGTCCTCTCCCATAACTTTGGTATTATCTAGCTGGGGCAGCAAGAAATTATTTATACGCCCTTCCTAATCTTTCCTATAAAAGGTTCATTTAAAATTTCCAAATGAAGTAGAATTGATGTACAGCACACTTCCCACGCACAGACAACCTGGTCAGCTCTGCTGTACGTGGACACCTGTGAAGCCATCACCACAGAGGTCAAGATCATGAGCATCACCTTCCAGAGTTTCTTTTTGTCCCTTTGCCATCAACCTTGCCCTCCTCCTAGTCAACTGCCCCTCAAAAAACTCCCACACCTGGGCCAGTTTCCCCTCCCAGGACCTCCTGAATGAAGAGGGTGGGTCAGTTTGAGAAAGGGGCCCGGAAACGCATGCTGTGACCCTTTCTCCCAGACTTCCCCAAAGGGACCGACGGCCGTGTACCAGACTAACTGTACGCTGGAAAAAGAAAGTAATCAGCATGTAAAAGGATTATTAGACACTGGCTCCGCACTGACACTAATTCCAGGAGACCCAAACGTCACTGTGGCCCTCCACCAATCAGAGTGGGGGCTTGTGGAGGTCAGGTGATCAATGGAGTTTTAGCTCAGGTCCATCTCACGGTGGAGTCAGTGGGCCCTGAACGGTCCTGCGGTTATTTCTGCAGTTCCAGAACGCACTGGAACAGACATACTTAGCAGCTGGCGGAATCCCACATTGGTGCCCTGAGCTGTGGAGTGAGGACAATTATGGTTGGAAAGGCCGGGTGGAAACCATTCGGACGGTCTCTGCCCAGAAACATAGGAAACCCCAAACAGTACTGCCTTCCTGGGGGGTTGCCGAGGTTACAGCCACCATCAAGGACTTGAAAGATGTAGAAGTGGTATTCTCGCCACGGCCCCATTTAATTCGCCCTTGTGGCCTGTGCGGAAGACAGATGAAGCTTCAAGAATGACAGTGGATTATGGGATGTTTCAACCAGGTGGTGAGCCCAATGCAGCTGCTGCTCCAGGCGTGGTTTCATTGCCTGAGCATCTTAACACATCCCTTGGTACAGGGTACGCTGCAGTTAACCTGGCATATGCCCTTTCCTCCATCCCTGTTCATAAGGCCTATGAAAGGAGTTGCCTTCAGCGGGCAAGGTCAGCAGTGTCCTACCACAGGGGTGTATCAACTCTCCAACCCTGTATCATAACTTAGTTCTAAAAGATCTTCATCACTTTCCATCAGGTATCACACTGGTCCATTCTATTGATGACCTGATGCCGACTGGACCTAGTAACAAGGAGTAGCAACTCCTCTAGACTAATTGGTAAGACATTGTATGTCAGAGGGTGGAAAACAAGATTCAGGGGTTTCCTACCCTAATGATTTCTAGGGGCGCAGTGGTATGAGGCAATGTCAAGATATCCCTTCTAAGGTGAAGGATGAGTTGTTGAATCTGACCCTTCCGACACCCAAAAAGGAAACATATTCCTCATTGGAGGATGTTACTCCAGCCCATTTAACAAGTGACCTGAAAAATGGCTGCTGAATGGGGGCCAGAACAAGAGAAGGCTCTGCAACAGGTCCAGGCTGTTGGTTGAGCTGCTGTGTCACTTGGGCCACAGCATGCAGTAGGTCCAATGGTGCTCGAGGTGTCAGTGGCAGAGAGAGACACTGTTCAGAGCCTCGGCAGCCCTAATAGGTGACTGCAGCACAGGCCCCTAGAATTGTGGAGCAAAAGCCTGCCATCCTCTACAGATAACTACACCCCTTTTGAGAAACAGGTACTGCTCTGCTACTGGGCCGTAACAGTCTACAACACTTAACTATGGCCCCCCAGTGTCATACAGCCTGAGATGCCCATCATACACTGGGTTTTACCTGATGCATGAAGCCATCAAGTTGGGAGTGCCCAGCAACAGTCCATCATCAAACAGAAGTGGTATACATGAGACTGGGCTGGAGCAGGCCCTGAAGGCACAAGCCAGTTTGGTAAAGAATTAGCCCAAATGCCCATGGTCCCCACTCCTGCTACACTGCGTTCTCTGTGCCAGCCTCATGGGGAATTCCCTATGGTACGATGACAGAATGAGAAACTCAGGTCAGGTTTACCGATGGTGCTGCATGATAACGCAGGTGCCACCGGAGTGGACAGCTGGAGCACTGCACCCCCTTTCTAAAGCATCCCTGAAGAGCAGTGGTGAGGGAAATCTTCCCAGGGAGCAGAGCTTTGAGCAGTGCACCTGTGTGTTCACCGAGCACCGGAGAAATGACCAGGTGCGTGCTTTTATAGCAATTAAAGCCGGCAGTTTGACTAGACGGTCAGGGGCTTGGGACGAACATGATTGAAAAATTGGAAAACTGGTTGACAACAATACTTGGAAGAGGTATGTGGATAGACTTCTCTGAATGGGGAAAAAATATGAAGACATTTGTGTCCCATGTGAATTCGCACCAAAGAGTGACCTCAGCAGAGGAGGATTTTAATAATCAAGTGGATAGGATGATCTGTTCTGTGGATAGCTGTCACCCTCTTTCTCCGGTCAACGCCACTGCCACCCAGTGGGCTCAAATAAAATGGCCATGGTGGCAGGGATAGAGGATACACATGGACTTCCACTCACCAAGACCTGGCTATGGCCACTGCTGAGCAGAAACCAACACGGAACGCCCGATATGGCATCAGTCCCCAGGTGATCAGCCTGCCACCTGGTGGCAGATGGACTACACTGGCTACCTCCATTACGGAAGGGGCAGAGTTTCACTCTAATATTCCACATAGCATTGCTTCTGATCAAGGAACTCAAGTCACAGCAAATGAAGTGCATAAAGGGGACCATGCTTCTGAAATTCACTGGTCTTACCATGTTCTGCACCAGGTGGGATTATGACCTGTCACCGTCTCTGTTTGGAGAGTAAGTATGGTGTAAGGCAGGCGTGGGGAACGGACCCCACGGGCCATACAAGGCTCATGAAATCGTTTGGTGGGGCCCTGCCAAGGCATTTTGGGCGAGTTAATGAAATCCTTGACCAAGTATAGCAGGCTAATTTTTAAGTTGGTAATTCTGTATGGATCTCCAATTATATTATAAATATCCAAATGGCCTTTGGTAGAAAAGATTCCCCACCCCTGGAAGGAGATGCATACGGCTGCCAAGCCGACAAGGAGTGAATCTGATGATTAATTTTTAAGTGTCACATGACTGGGCCATAGGTTGCCAGGATTAAACATTATTGCTGGGTGTGTCTGTGAGGGTGTTTCTTCCTGAGATTAGCATTAGAATCCCCTCCTTAATGTAGGTGGGCACCATCCAATCCCTTTAGTGCCGGAATAGAAAAGAGAAAAAAGCTTATCTTGGGACAGTGGTCTTCTGACTCCAGAACCACTGGCTTTCCTGGTTCTCCAACTTGCAGATGGCAGACTGTGGGACTACTCAGCCTCCATGGCTGTGTGAGCTGATTCCTTATAACAAATCTCCCTTTATATGTCTCACTGTTTCTGTTTCTCTGGAGAACCCTACGATAAAGACTATTTTTAGCCATTCCAGTGAGTCTACAGTGGCGTCTCATTGTGGTTTAGTTGCATTTTTTTGCCCGTCTTTTTAAATGGAGATTTCTCCCCTTGAGTTTTGATTTATAATTTTATTCTAGGCTGTGGCTTGTCTTTCCATTCTCTCCACAGTTTCTTTTTAAGACCAAGATCCCGATGAAGCCCACTTTATTAGTGCTTTCTTGTATGGACTGCGCTTTCTGTGTTGTATCTAAGAAATTTAAACCTAACCCGAGATCATAAAGATTTCTCTTCATGTTTTCTTATAGAAATTCTATAGTTTTAGGTTTTACATTTAGGTCAACGATTGTTTTTAGTTTATTTTCCTATATGGTGGAATGTATTTATAGAAGTTCATTTCTTCCCTTCCCCTCCTCACCCCAAGATAGCCAATGGTTCCAGCATCATTTATTGAAAAGACTATCTTTTCTCTACCAAATTGATTTCGCACCTTTGGGGGGGAAATCAGTTGCCTATATCAGTAAGGTTCTATTTCTGGCCTTCCTATTCAATTTCATTGAATATTGGTCTATCTTGATACAAACATCACAGTGTCCTCTTAAATATTACAGCTTAAAAGTCTTGAAATCAACTTTGGACTACTTTTTCAAAGTTGATTTAGCTATTCCTGGTTCTCTGCATTTCTATATGAATTTTAGGTCCAGGTTGTCAATGTCTAGCAAAAAAAAAAAAAAAAGGAAGAAGAGGAGAAGGAAGAGGAGGAGGAGGAGGAGAAAAGTCCGCTGGGATTGTGACTGTGGTAAATCTATGTATCAATTGGGAGAGAAACAGCATCTTCACTATACTGAGTAGTTCCCGCAATGTGTGCTTCTCGCTACTTCACTGAATGAATGCTTCCACAAATCTGGGAACTTCTCTCTCTGCAGCTTTCTCCTCTCTGACACTCTGCCCTCAAACGCTAGCTGCCTTTGTCTTCCTCACTCTCAGCTCCACCTCAACTCTCCCTGCGCTGCAGCCTGGACACTCTCTCAAGGCAGTGAGCTGGGCAATCACAGGGCTCACCTCACAGATTTTCCATCTCTCACTGTTCACTGCCCTTCACTGCTAGATAGTCACTGTCTTCCATATTGTTCTTTCAAATATTTTGCCCATTTTAAAAACTGTTTCAGGCAGAAAACTAAATCCGATTCTTGTCATTCCATTTTGATAAGTAGTGGAAGTCTCAATTTTTAATTTTTAATGTCAAATCTGCTCTCAAAGTTATAAAATACAAGTAAGAACAGAACAAAAACATAACTAGTGATTAGCATAATGTTTGATAACTGTTGTTTATTTGTTCATTGACTCATTTCATTCCCAAAGTAGACACTGAATTCTGCACAGTGAGGCACTGTGCTGGCTGGCGCCTGAGCACACGGTGCTGGGATCAAAGCCAGGCGTGTCCTTGCTCTCACGGAGCTTACAATCTAGTGGGACAGACAGACAATCCAACAACTGTAAACGAAAATGTAACAGTGCAACTGTGATAACTGCTCTGAAGGAAAGGAATAGAATAATGCCATGGTAATTTACAAAAGAGTGATTTTGTGGTATTTGTTTCTATGGAGCCTCTATACATGCGCTAAAAAATATCACTGTTAAAGTCACAAATAAATTATAATACTTATACAGTGGGAAGAAAGTGTCCATCAAATAAACTTCAATATACCATCTATTAAGACAATATGCTAAGTGCTTTGGGATACACAAAAATTATGACACTCTCCCTATGAAACAGAATATCAATCTGGGCACATAAAATATAAAAAAAATCATAAAGGTTATATATCTACATCTTATATGATTTTAAATGGAAATTAACTACTTAAACCTAATTTTGTCTATGCCCATTTTTTAAAAATTATTTTTTTCTCCATCAGCTGAATTACAGAAATTGGATGAGTTTCTTTGAGGTAACAATACTTTCATTTTATTTTGTTTAAGTCTTACCTAGATATCTCAGCTTGGGAATTCTTTTCCCCATCGACAGTGAAAGGAGACGCTCCAGTTAGTAGTTCATACATGAGGACACCTAAACTCCACCAGTCAACTGCCTACAAAACAGCAATTTCATTTGGTAGAATATTAACTAACATGTAATGTATAAGAAAGAAAAATGAACAAAATAAAGCTGTATATTTGGCAAACATTTTAAGAAAAAGATTTTGTACATAGCTTTTTATGCAAGGAGTATTAAATTAGCTCATGCAAGGAAGATATTTAGAGAACAAATATCCAGGTATTCCCAGTACAAAATTTAAACATATTCTATCTAATAAAGATGGAATATGCTAACTGACCATCACATCCTCACAAAGATGGCGGCACCCATAGCCAATAAGGAAGGAATACGCTGTCACATCCTCAAATATGGCAGCGTCCACAGCCACAAGATGGATGTGCCCAGTTCCCTCAGCTCCGCCACGCTGTGTGCCTGCCTCCAGAGTCTCCCAGTCCTCTCAGCTACCCAGCCACCCAGAGCCAGTCTGAGGCCCAGGCAAGCCTTGGATGGTGGCTGCCCAGCAACCCAGGGCCGCCCGAGGCTTGCGCTGCTGGCAGTGGCAGCAGCAGAGGTGTGATGGGGGCGTTGCCTTCCCCTGATTGCCGGTCACCTCCCGCCCCTGAGGGCTCCCAAACTGAGAGGAGGCAGGCCAGGCTGAGGGATCCCCCCTCCAGTACATGAAATTTCATGCACTGGGCCTCTAGTTATTTTATAAATAGTAATGGTTTTACTTTGGTTAATTCAAAATAAAAATTTTAATTTAAAATAAATTTTTAAAATCTTAAGTAAGTGAAATCTTTGGATTTATGTTAGATGGGAGAAAAAGTACCACTTACCATTTTTTTTACCACTTATCATTTTTATTAATTATTCAGCTCCATTAAATATTATAAAATTACTTAAAGTCAAAGAACAGAAATTTAAAAAATCCTCTCTAAAGGGATTTTTTTCATAATCACCTAATCAATTCCTCTTACAGAATCTATCACATAAAGCTAAAAGTCTTCAATGTGGGAAGCATGATGAGATTTTAAATAATATAAAACAAAAGGTGATCTAAATTGGAAACCAATTTATATGTGTAATTATCTGAACTGAGAGCACAGTCAATTGCATATAATTTAAAGGACACTGATATACTGAAAATTTTTTTATCATTATGCAAATCATGATTTTAGTAACAGCTGAATATATGGCTTATGCCAAATAGTAACTGGATGCTAAAATTTTAAACTCTGTGCTTCCAAATTTGATGGGTAAGGTTTCAGAAAAATGATGCAAAATGTTTAAGCCTAGAGATACTTTAAGAAAATTGCTAACAAAGATGCCGAAAACAGGCGGAGGCTGACTGAAACCACAAGGGAGTGGGCGCCAGCCCAGCGCAGCGATGAGCATGTTGTACAGATTACATCTCATTGAACCCACTCACAGTCATCACGGTGTTCCATGAATTCCCACTGACTTATCTGTGTTCTAGACCTCAGGCATGCAGCAATCGTAGGAATAATATAAGGTTTTCCTTGCTACACATTGGTTCCATTAAGTCTTAGAAGTTAATTTTAAAATTTTAATAGCTATATAGGTCTACCAAAGAATACCTTGACATGAACTAAAACAGCAATTTAATTCTTTTATTTATAAAGCAGTTTTACTACCATCAAGTCAGGAACCTCAGAATGTTCTGTTTTTTTGTTTTGTTTTGATTTGAAACTAGACTCTTAAACTGATATGGCTCTACACTAAGATATGAAAACTTGAAGAATAGGCTTTAAATATATGTAAGTTAGCAAATATTCTCCACATTTAAGATAGTTGGACTGTATATTGGGGTTTTGAAATGGGGTGAGGGAAAGGGGGACAGTGAGAAGCAAAAAAATAGTCAGAATCCCTATTTGGAGAAAGTTATTAATAAAGCAAAAGTATTAAAAAAAGAACTACCCAGCTAATACAGGAGGAAAAGAACGTGTGACCTCTTTTACAGCAAAACTATTTAGAAAGCCTCTTTATGGCCCTCATTTTGCACACACAAAGGAAAGTGAGGAGGAAAGAATTAGGCTGGTGAGAGGGCTTAGGAAAACAAACTCAGACTATCTCGAATGCTTAAAAAGAATTATTTCCTTTCTCTAAGGATTGTTACAATGATTTTTTCTGTTGAAGAGATAATCAAAGAAAGTCTCCAGTATTTCTACAAAGTTAAAAGCAGAAACTGGGAATAAGAAAGTAGGAAAGATTCCCTTTTCAATGATCTCTTAGAAAGCAACTATCAACCTAAGGTGAAATAGTCAAATATGTGTTCCAAATATGTTTCTAACCAAAATCAATAATGCCAATGAGCACTGTCCAAAATCACCCAGCGCGACTCCAGCAGGACAGTGGACAGCTGATGCACGCACAGACACCTCTGGGCTGCACTGTGGCTCAGCTGTGTCCTAAAAGAGCAGGTCCCATGCAACAGAAAATGATTTTTTTTTTAAACAGTTACTGGTGCTCCACTCAAGATACAGATTCTTATTTGAAGAATTAGTTGCTTTTGAGGTTTCCTTTTTAACAGAGTTACCCTATAAAACAAAAAATTATCCTCGCCAGTAAAACCTAAAAAAAAAAAAGAAATCTAGAAGAACATCCTAACCTTTCTATTATCTTTTTCCTCCAAAACACTAGATGTCATGGTTGTCATGTATAGAAAACAAAGAAGAGAAAAAATACAAATAAGATGACACCAGAACGAGACTGTTGAAGAGACTGTAACTAAGTTATAAACTAGGATTTTTATTATATATTTTATTGAGATATATAGGAAGTGTCAAAAATAGAACAGACCTTGTCATGTCCGGAATCTCCTCCTCTGATGATATCTGGTGCCATGTATTCAATAGTTCCACAAAATGAATATGCTCTTTCAGCCTTAAACAAACAAACAAACAAAAAGGAATTTGATTTCAAGTTGGTATGACGGGTGACAAAAAGAGAAGGTTCATAATACATGTCAATGATTGAGATTAATCCTGTGTACAACAAAGCAATGTGATGGCAGAATCTACTAGACAGGCCCTCTTCTCACCTTGATAGACCCTCACTTACACAGTATGAGTCCTGGACAAACGAAGACTTCCCATGCCTGAAACCTACCACCATTCATTCACCCGTGCATCCTATAGTCCACTCAGGAATCCATTCATTCACTCTTCTTCTTCTTTTCTTTATGTGCATGGATTTCAATTATTGGTTGCTTTAAGCATTCTTTTCTATAAGACTGCAAACAGTCCAAGTAAGATAACATGAGCTGTCTAATACTTTACTATGGATGACTTTATTTCCACACTAGAGGCCTGGTGCATGAAATTGTGCGCAGGTATGGTCCTCAGAGCTAGCCTGCATTCAGGGCCATCTTCCCTGGCTGCTGGCAGCCGACCCCCCCACCTTTCCCCGCCACCACCCACCCTGGTTCCCTGTTCACCATCCAGCGATGGAGCCTGATACCCGGGGGAGAGACCAAGAGGTTGGCTGTTCCTGCCTGATCGCTGGCCCCACCCGTCATCCTCTGTGTGTAGGGTGACTGGGGGGGCGGGGGTCTTGGGCTGGTGCTGGCTGCATCCTCCACCACCCATCCCAGTTCCCTGTTTGCCATCAGTGGCGATTGGAGCCTGTGAGCTGGGGGGAGGGACCAAGAGGTTGGCCAGTACTGCTTGCTCTCCAGTCCTGGCCCCGCCACCACCCACCCCAGGTCCTCATTTGCCATCAGCGATCAGAGCCTGCTGGCCAGGGAAAGGGACTGAGAGGTGGTCGGTTCACCTCACAGTGACTGGTTGAGCAGTTATTCTGCCGTTACGGTGACTGGGCTTTTATTATATAGGGCAGACAAGACTGGAGAACACTAGAAAACTTGGAGGGGAGGAGGCCCAGTGCTAAGAAAGGGAATACTAAACCCAAAGATAAGAAAAAGAAGGAATTTTTTCCTATCTTACCATCTTGTCTAATTTGGCACTGATAACAGAATGTTTAGTGACGATGAACAAACTGTTTTGAAAAGATTTTCTCACCCTAGCCAGTTTGGCTCAGTGGATAAAACATCAGCCCTTGGACTAAAGATTCTCATTTGATTCCAGTCAAGGGCATGGACCTTCATTCCAGGTCAGGGCACATTCGGAAGGCAAGCAATTGATGTGTCTTTCACATCGATGTTTCTCTGTCTCTCCCCTTCCCTTCCGCTCTCTAAAACCAATGGGAAAATATCCTCGGGTGAGGAGTAACAAAAATGTAAGTAAATGAAGGAAGACTTTCTCTGAGTTGTTTCTCCTTGGTAGAATTTTTAAAAGAACTGATTTTATTTATCAGCCTAAAAATAAATTTAAAAAAACTGAAGCAATTTTTAAAATGGACCAAGTGTGTTATAAGACTCATCCCAAAGTAAAAAGATCTAGACTAATGCAGATACATTAAACGGGGATAAAGAATTCCTCTTTAATAATACATATTTGTGTGGCTATATCTGAAACATTTAAAGGCACTTTTGTGCCATTAAAATACTTTTTAAAAATTATTTTAGAGCAAGCTCTTCAATTTATACTTTACTCTTCTTTCACTAAACAAGGAAGGCTCAAGAAGCGCTCCTCTTCTTTGCCATTTTTCAATGTGAAGAACCCCACTCTAGCTATCGAAGTGGCAGAAGGCCTCTACTCTGTTGGCTGAAAGTTAAGCCCAGAGATAATGAATGTAATAAATTTATTTAAACACTGAAATAATAAATGTATTGAAACTACTTAATTATAATACATGTATAAACAAAAATAAAATATGTCCTATAATTCATTTACTTCTTTTTAGATGCTATGTAAACTGAAAGATTACTATCCACTTAGAAACTAAAAGAAATAATTCCATTATGCATAGATCTGAAAAAAAAATTTTTTTAAGCTGGCAGAGTGCTACTGGATAGATAATATAAACATATATCAAATGTCATTATCTCTCTGCTTCATCATTTCAATGCCAAATGTTAATTTTGTATCAATTATTGGAAAGAGTAGAGCTAAATAAAACCTACTTCATATAAACTTGTGTGTAAAAAGTAATGAATAATTCTTAACATTTTGTTAGACATGCTTAGATAGGAAAAAACGTATGTATTAAAAAGCATTAACCTGTTCACTGAATTAGAAAATTACTTTTTAAAAAAAAATAAATGTCATAAAACTACAGAGTGGTCTTATTAGTAATTCTATATACTATTTACTATGAAATAACCCCTTTTTTTGGATATTAGGCAAACATCGCTAAACAGATGACACAGAAAAACACGACTGTTGCTAAGCCATGGTATTTATCATTTGATCTCATCTTGAAAGACGGTGTGCGCCTCCCGGGGTGCTCAGCGGGTGGGAGCGTCTCCCACGCACCGGAAGCTGCACACCGGACTGCGGGGGGCGCACCGGCTGTGGCTCCATCCGGGTCAGGGAGCGCGCCTCCCGGGGTGCTCAGCGGGTTGGAGCGTCGCCCACGCACCGGAAGCTGCACACCGGACTGCGGGGCGCACCCGCTGTGGCTCCATCCGGGTCAGGGAGCGCGCCGGCGGCAACTGATCAGCGTTTCTCTCTTTCTCTCTCCCCCGTCCCTCTCTCTAAAGAAAAAAAAGTCAGAAAAACATACCCTTAGGTGAGGATTTTAAAAACACACACAAAACATTATATGCTACATCAAGTGTAGTTACATAGAAAAATAATTCTCCAAACTGGTTTATGAGTAAAAAGATCATGGGTTTTGATTTATCGACTTTTTGGATTTTCATTTAGAAGACAGTCTTTTTAGCAAATATACATTTTCATTTTTGGCAACACCATTTTGAAACTATATATCCTTCTAAGTATGAGACAATAATTACATTTTACACACTGGAAGTTATGAAAATCTATATTCTCTTCTTTAAAACCATAGATATCCATAAGTTTAGTATACAGAGGGTATGAAACATACAGATCTTATTGATTAACGCCTGAAAGACTTCCCGTGTCTTACTTTTCCGACAATGAGAGCTACGCAGCTCAGTTCTTTATTGTCTCGACAGAGAGGAAGCGGAGAACCACACGGAATGCTAGAAGATGTTTCCTCCACCTTCCAGTTCTCTGAACTCATTTTAGCTATTGGTGTTTGTGTTTTAATCATCACCCAAGGATACGTTCACTGATTTGAGCGGGAAGAGGAGAGACGGGGGCTGGGGGGGGGGGGGGGGGAGAAAGACATCGATATGAGAGAGAAACATCAATCAGTTGCCTCTTGTTCTCGCCTCAACTGGAGATTGAACCTACAACCTCGGTGTGTGCCCTGGCCGGAATCAAACCTACAGCCTTTGGGGTGATGCCCCAATCAACCGAGTCACCTTGCCAGGGCGAGCTTCTCTGCTGTGTGTGTTGTGTGTGTGTGTCTACATGAATAAGTAATTGATACATACTTATTTACTTGATGGAAATTCCAGGATACAGAAAAAGTTCCGATAATGGAGGAATAGGTAAATAAAGACAAAGAACTTCGTAAGTCTCTCAGTGTGTGTTTTCGAAAACACTGCCATTTTAGCCCCTTGGCAATTCCCTATCTGCTCCCTCTTCCTCTGCCTCAGTGGAGGCGTCACTCCCCGATTCTGACTATGGGAATAACTCCAGTCCTTCTGTGCGACACCAAACGGAAGGGGTGTGACAGGCGACGCAGGAGAGAGTTCCGGGCCATTTGTTAAAGCTACCACAAGGTTAAAACACTGACTGTGTGCGCGCACCGCCCGGCAGATAATGCGGAATAGCTGCACTTAGGTGATCCGCTGACCAAAGAGGCTTCCCTCCTCCTTCGACAGGAGCATCACATCACACTGGGTAAACGGGGGCTTTCCTTCTAACGAAGAGTCCAAATAGGAACTCAACTGCAAAACTCTCAAGTATTTCTCAATAAAAACTAGATTAGGAAATCATTCCCAGTTTCTATTTGCTAATATTTTATCCTGCTCTTACCTGCTCATTATTGATAAAAACACGCGAGTTGAATGTAAATTACCAATGAAAATAGGTTTTTCCACATCCTGTGTTTTTTCCACCCTAAATTTGAAAATCCTCACAACTGTCTGGAAATGTTTGATATTAAGTGACTATCTCATTGCTAATCATCCACGCCTCTGCTCACAACGCCGTAAGGGTAACCCTCAGGGTCAGCCATGAAGAGGGAGCTGAAGACCAGCCACGCTGGCATCCAGCCGACCTGTGCCACGCAGCTCGAAGGGAGAGAAGGGAATTCGTTACAGGCCTCAGCCATCTAGAAGCTTGACTCTGGAGACTCTTATGAGGACAAAAGATGAGGCCCTCAGCCGAAATGGTATAGACTGGAATTAACACCCTGGTGTAAACCTTGGAGCCTAAGAAAGCTGAACCCTTAGTAAGTGTGAATCAAGGCCAGAAAAATGAAATTCACTGCCAGCATAGGTTTGTTTCAATTTGGCCCTAGCTTAAAAAGCAAACATTCCTCTTATGAAATTAAATTGCTAGGCTTATATAATTTGTAGATTTGGGACATGAATTTACTCTCTGTCCTCAGCATGCAAAAAGTGAAAAAACCTGGTGATACTCTGGAACACATAACAGAACCAGAGAAATTCCCACAACTTAGCTGGTCCAGAATTCACATAAATAAAGCCCCGGAGGCACAAAATTACTAAACAAGTAACGTACACTCCATAAATACAAGAAGAAGGGTTACTTTAAACAGAACAATAATCTACAAAAGACCAGTATGTTGTAAAAGATGAAAGATATAAATGAAGGAAAAAATCCATACAACCGTATAGCAGCACAGGGAAGATTAAAATATTATGAAAAAGAATCAAATAGAACTATGTAATTGAAAAAACATATATAGTAATAAAAAATAGAGTAAACATAATAGATGCAATTAAGGAATTTGTAAAATAGTATACCTGAGAAAATTATCCTGAATGTTTCAAGAGTCCCAAGCAAACTAAATAAAAATATATTCATAGGTGTTGCATCTCTATAGTGGTTAGAAGAATGTTTGCCTTATAATAATCCACTAAGCCATACTTTTGGTTTTTGTTTTGTTTAACTTCACAATAAAAAATATTTTTAAAAACCTAGTCTATTCTTAGATATATCTATACCCAGTTAAATAATCATTAGATATGCAGGGGGAAATGAAGGCATATTAAGACAAAGACAGAATTTACTATTCACTGCTCCTTGTTAAAAAAAAAATCTAAAGGTTGCACTTCAGAAATAAACTAAACTCACAAGCTAAGCGTCAAATGTAAGCAGCAGCAGTAGCAGCGGAAAGAGATAAATATGTGAGAAAATCTAAATAAGTATTGAATTTATAAAATGATAATAATAATTACACAATAATGATCAATTTGAAGAAATAGAATATAAGGTAGGGCTAAAATAATAAATAAGTAATAATATGTAAAATGAGATAGATAACTGAAGTTGAAATATTCCAATGTTCTTGAAGTGATCATGACAATCATAGACATAATGGTTCATTTTAGACTTTATTAAGTCATTATATAATTTTTAAAAAGTCGGGGTAATAACCACTAAAAGAACAGAAATAGGATATATATAACTTCCCTCTAAGGATGAATATATAATTTCATCCTCTTAGAGGGGAATAAAAGAAAGTAATCTTAATCATTTAAATAGAAGGCAGGAAAGAAGGGGGAAGAGCAAAAAGAAATTATGGTAAAAAGAAAAACACAGGAAAATGAGAAAAGTTAAAAAAAAGTATCAATAATCATAATATACAGATTTAACTCACCAGTTAAAAGACAGAAACTCTCTGGATCAAAAACAAAATCCAGCTATATGTTATTTATAAAAGGCATACCTAAAACATAATGACAAAGAAATATTGAAAGTAAAGAGATGGAAAAAGATATATCAGACCAGTACTAACCAATAGAAAGCTGGAGTATCTTATTAATAGCAAGAAAATAAACTGCGAGGTAAAAAGAATCATTAAAATTGGGTAGGGTCATTACATAACATTAAAAGAAATTCATTAGGGGATAACTCTATTCCAAATCTGAATACCCTCAAATTTTTTTGAAGAGCCTTAACCTACATAAGCAAAAAATGGAGAGATCTTTAAGAAGAAATGGACAAATCCACAATCACAGTGAGTATTTTAACATATCTCTTCTATAACTGACTGGTCAAGCAGGACAATAATTAGTGAAGCTATGGAAGATAGCCCAATGTTCATAAATTTTGTATCTAACAACTAGCGAATACAAAGTCTTTTCAGATAAATGTAAGACATTTATAGAAATTAACCAAGTAGTAAGTCACAAAGCAAATATCAAATACCACAAAAATAAAATCATATATATTTTGTTCTCCAAACAGAAAGAAAATTAGAGCTCATTTACAAAAAGGTAACAAAAAAAATCCTATGTATTTGAAAACTTAAAAACCTATTTATAAATAATTCATGGCCTACAGAAGAAAATCACAATGAATATTGGACTATTAGAAAAACAATAAAAATGCTATATGTCAGGACTTGTGAGCTACATCTAAAGCTGTTCTTAGAAATTGAGTTTACGTTAAAAGCTTAAATATTAAAGAGCTAGCTTTCCAATTCACAAGTTCAGAAAAAGAACATGAAAGAAATTCATAGGAAGTAAAGGAATGAAGTAACAAAGGAACATCAGGAAAGAAACAGAAAAAATAATAGACTTGACAAAGTTACTTTTGGATGAGAAGAATAAAATGGACAAATCTCCAGCAAAGTGATCAAGAAAACACAAGAAAGGTTAAATTCCAATTGAAGAAGTTTCTTCCTTGGGGTTCCAGTTTCGAGAGAGATTGTACTGTATATCTCTTTCTCTAACTGACCTCTCTCCTTTTCATCCTCTTCCTCTTGGACCCTTTCTCTCACATTTTATATGCTGTTTCTCTGCCTTAGGATTTTTTTTAATGGAGAGACAAATGGATGGGTGGACTGACTGAGAAACAGAAAGATTAAAGAAAAACAGTATCAGAATCCCACATTCCCTTCTAGCTGGTGTCCTGTGCTTCTCCTTTGTCAATGTTGCATTATAAACTCTACTTACCCACGTCTCCCACTTCTGAGACTACTCCGATTTGGCTTGCACCTCCTACCGATTGGCTAAAACTGTTCTTGCCAAGGTCACAATTGGCCTCAGTTTTAGATGTTAGTCTTCATCTTACCTGACCACCTAGTAGTGTTGAACCGAAGACTGCATCTCATCTTGGCTTCTGCGTGCCACGCTCCCGACACACACACACACACACACACACACACACACACACACACACTCTCTCTCTCTCTCTCTCTCTCTCTCTCTCTCTCTCTCTCTCTCTCTCTCTCTCTCTCGTAGGCTTCTCCTCTCTCCCCTCACAGTCCAATCCTCAGTTCCTCACAGTTCAATGCTAGGTATTCTTCTGTCCTCTGTGCTGGTAACTCCCACATACTAGTATATGGGGCCAACTCTGAGCTATCTCCTGGGCTCCAGACCTAAACGTGCCCATAATGTATTTCCACCTGACTCTCTCACAGGCTCCTCATATTCAGCATTTAAAAACTAAACTACCCCCCCCCATTTAAATTCTGTCCTCATGTGCTCTGGGAAATATATTTCTATGTAATTTTCAGGAATTTATTTTTAGACATGCTTGAATTTCCTGCTCCTGATGTAATATTCCTCTCTATATATTTAATTTAATAATTTAAAAAATATTTATTGAGTACCTGCTAAGTGCCAAGTATTGAAAGACCCCAGAAATATAGTAGTGAAAAGCAAATTCTTCTCCCTAATGAGCCTGTATTCTAGAAGTATTCATCAAATATTCATATAATTACTAAATGGCAAATTATTTAATTATGACTTATTTATAACATTTAATTTTGAGTTATTTAATTATGAATTATTTCCAGATTACATTTTGCTAAACTGGATTATATATAAGGATAAAATTGATTTTATTTTAGAAACCTTAAAAATCTTTTGTACGATAAGGAACACTTTATAAATTTGATACTTCTATGGATGTGTTCTTTTCTCAACAACAGATTTTGATAAATCCCTTCAAGTTCTGAGAAAAAAAGAAAACATTTCCAACTGCCAGCTAATATACGTATGTCCTTCATAGGATTTTTTGAGAATACACTCTAGCAAACTGTGCTCTTACTGTGAGTCAGCCAGTCAACTAGGTATTGGATACATGATTCTAACTGAGGATTTTACAAACATTCAGGGCATCTGTTCTTACCTACACATAAAGAAACTAGAGCCCTAGCCGGCGTGGCTCGGTGCATAGAGCGTCAACCTATGGACTGAAGGGTCCCGGATTTGATTCCCAGTCAAGGGCTCCATCCTCAGTGGGGGACTTGCAAGAGGCAGCTGATTTACGATTCTCTCTCCTGGGTGTTTCTCTCTCTCCCTTCCTCTCTGACATCAATAAAAAATATTAAAAAGAAAGAAAAAGAAACTAGAGGCCTGGTGCAGGAAATTCATACATGGGGGTGAGGGGGCGGCCTACAGCCCAGCCTGCGCCCTCTTGCAGTCCGGGAGACCCGCGACTGATCGCCCTGCAGAGGGAGGCCCCCCTACCACTGCTGGCCGGGTAGCCTGGGCCTCCCTCTTTGGGGTGATAAGGGAGCCCCCTGGCTGGTGGCCTGGGCCTCCCTCTGTGGGGCCACCATGGGGTGACGGCGGCCCCCCCCCCGACCGATCGCATCACACCCGCCTTGGCCGGCCTGGCACCAGTGTGTGTCATAGCGTGGTCATCGGGATGGTCGTTCTGCTGTTCGGTTGATTTGCATAACACACTTTTATTATTACTGATGTCAAGGTGATTCATTTATGTGTTATTAATTACCCTATACTTAAATATGGCACGTACATTCTGTTTTCATAATTTAACATTGAGCGTTTGAAAGTTTTCATAACAGATTAAAATGAACCTCATGTAGTTAAATAAAACTAGAAGAAAAGTAACACCTGAAACAACTCAGTGCTCAAAAACCATGGCATCTGGTGAGAACACCTTCCCTTCCCTTGAGGAGCAGCTGTTGCCATGCCCAGCAGAAACACGAGGCTCTCTTGTGAGGAGTCACTTGATTTAGTCACATAGCATAGCTGACTAACCTGTATTAAAACCCAACAACTCTGATCCATGTTTGTTTTTGTTTCTAATATTTTGCTGGTCCCCAGTGCCAACATCTGCTGATGATCAGACAGAGGTGCCCATAAATATGGGATTATTAAGTTGACTCTTTTCCTTGTATTACCAGAACACAGCTGAAGTCTAGCACATAGAAGGCCTCACCAAACTCTGATGGAGTGTGAATGAGCAAATGTATGAACGGTTCATTGAAAAAAAGAGATAGAAGATATAAACAAGTGGAAGAATATACCATGTTCATGGATTGGCAGAATTAATATCATTAAAATGTCTATACTCCTTAAAGCAATCTACAGATTCCCTATTAAAACACCAAAGGCATATTTCACAGATCTAGAACAAATACTCCAAAAATTTATATGGAACTAAAAGAGACCCCAAATAGCCACAGCAATCTTGAGAAAGAAGAACAAAGTTGGAGGGATCACAATACCAGATATGAAGTTATACTAAAAAGTCACTATAATCAAAACAGCCTGGCACTGGCATAAGAACAGGCATATAGATCAATGGAACAGAAACCCCAGAAACCAATCCAAGCCATTACAGCCAAATAATACTTGACAAAGGAGGCAAGAACATACAATGGAGTCAAGACAGTCTCTTCGATAAATGGTGTTGGGAAAATTGGACAGATACATGACAAAAATGAAACAAGGCCACCAACTTACACCACGCACAAGAATAAATTCAAAATGGATAAAAGACTTCAATGTGCTCCAGGAAACCATAAGAATCCTGGAAGAAACATGTCTCTGTATCTCTCGTAGCAATATGTTTACAGATACATCTCCTGGGGCAAAGGAAACTAAGAAGAAAATAAATCAATGGGACTACATCAAAATAAAAAGCTTCTGTACAGCAAAAGAAACCATCAACAAAAGGAAAAGGACACCCACTGTATGGAAGAACATATTTGCAAATGATCTCTGAGAAAGGGTTAATATCCAAAATATATAAGGAACTCATACAACTTAACAAAAGGAAGACAAACAATCCAATTAAAAAATGGGCAAAGGACTTAAATAGGCACTTCTCCAAAGTAAACATACAGATGGCCAAGAGACATGAAAAAATACTCAAAATCATGACATGAGGTATTACCTCCCACCTGTCAGAATGGCTACCATCAACAAATCAATAAATGACAAATGCTGGTGAGGACATGAAGAAAAGGGAACCCTAGTACACTGCTGGTGGGAATGCAGACTGGTGCCGCCACTGTGGAAAACAGTTTGGAGGCCCCTCAAAAAATTAAATATGGCTCTAGCTGGTTTGGCTCAGTCATAGAGCATCAGCCTGCGGATTGAAGGTGCCAGGTTCGATTGCAGTCAAGGGCACATGCCCAGGTTTCAGGCTTTATCCCCAGTAGGGGACATGGAGGAGGCAGTGAATCAATGACTCTCATCATTAATGTTTCTATCTCTCTCTCCCTCTCCCTTTCCCTCTGAAATCAATTATGTGTGTGTGTGTGTGTGTGTGTGTGTGTATTATATGGAACTGCCATTTGACCCAGTGATCCCACTTCTAGGAATCTATCCTAAGAAACCTGAAACACCAATGAGGAAAAAATGTGTGCACCCCTATGTTCCGTTCATAGCAGTGCAATTTACAACAGCTAAGATCTGCAAACAACCCAAGTGCCCATCAGTAGATGAGTGGATAAAAAAAGCTGTGGTACATTTATACCATGAAATATTATGCAGCAGTAAAAAAGAAGGATCTCTTATCCTATGAGACAGCATGGAGGGACCTGGAAAGTATTATGCTAAGCGAAATAAGCCAGTCAGAGAAAGACAAGTATTATATGGTTTCACTCACATAAGGAATCTAATGAACAAAATAAATTGATGAACAAAATTGATCCAAACACAAAGAAGCATGGAACAGACTGCAGAATCTCAGAAGGCAGGAGAGCAAGGATTGCTAGACGGGAAGAGATCAATCAAAGAACCTGTCTGCAATAGATGCATAACCCAGGGACACAGACAAGAGGAGGTGAGGGCCAGGGGCAGGGGGTGGGTGGAATGATGTAGGTTAGAAGGGGTCAATGGGAAAAAAGGGGGGACATATGTAACACTTTCAACAATAAAGATTAAATCCTAATATATAAAAACCCTGGGTCCATCGCATCCACAACAACCGGAGGCTCAACCTAACGCCCAGCCTGTGCGCGCAGCAGGCTCTGGTGGGTGTGGACCCGTGGCAGTGAAGATGGGGACGGGGGAGGTGGGGCCAGTACTCACACTAACTCACACTGCACACACACACACAGCGCCCACCAGCTCACAGCCTTTTCTCCCTTTCTTTCCCTCCCTCCCAGCTTGCTCTCGGAGCCTCTCTCAGAAACATAACAGACTGGGCTTGAAGAGGCCTGGATGGAAGGGAGGGAGGGCAGAGGGCGGAGCAGCCCCCACTGGCCCTGCCCCCTCCCAGCCAGGAAAGAGGAAGAGGGAGGCCTGGAGGACTGCTGAGAAAAACAAAGAAAGACAGAGACTGGGTGAGATCAGGCTGGCAGGGGAGGGCAGTTGGGGGCAACTAGGCTGGCAGGGGAGAATACTAAACCGCCGGCAGTCGGACATCCCCCAAGAAGGTGCAGGCTGGGCTAAAGGGGACTCCCCCCCCACCCCATGCATGAATTTCATGCACTGGGCCACTAGTGTGTGTGTATATATATATGTGTATATATGTATATGTGTGTGTGTGTGTGTATATATGTGTATATATGTATATGTGTGTGTGTGTGTGTGTGTGTGTACTGACATCGTCACAAACATGCTTCTATGGCCTGGGCTGGGTTTGCCTGGTCACAGGTGTTTGTACGGATACGCTGGGCCAGCTCACTGGTCCAAACACCTGCTGACAGCATCTGCAGACTTTTGTTCTCAGTTTCTCAGAAAGAGTCCTCCTGTCTGGAAGCCACAGTTTGCAGAGTGAAGGGCAGAAAGAAGCCCTGGGAGGTCCACAGTTCAGCCTGTTGACTTTCACTCCAGCACTGGTTTCCACATGGTGTCCCCACCCTCCGCTGTGCCTACTGTCCCAGAACCCAGAGTGTGTCCATGTCCTTCCTCAGTCTTCCATGAAGGTAAGAAAGGCACCCCTGCTTCTGTGAATGGGATAGACACGTCTCTCATACAGACTTCCAACCAAACCTCCGGTGTCCTGTTATCATCTGCTCCCCTACTTTGAGGGGTACCTGATATCCCCAATTCTTGAGCCTCTCTGGGGGTCAGAGTTGCATTAGCCTGCTTTGGGGCTTCTCATATTACTGGCTTAAGGACTTCACTGTGATTAAAAAGGCCAGTTTAAGCTGAAAATCAAGGAGAGAGAATAGAAATGGACAAAAAAGAAACCCATTCCAAGGAAGACAGCATTTTAATAGAAATGAACATTGGTTACAACTAGTATTTCTGCTGTCCATCTTCTAAAACCTAATTGGTATTTTCTTTCCCTTCTGAGTGCATGCCTATTTTACGAGGAAGCAAATGGTAACATTATCTAATCACTCACATTTTACTGAGGTTGCCACAAAATTTTTGCAAAGGAGAAAAAGTATTAAAAATCAAACTTTGAAGTAAATTTCTCAAAAATTCGTCTATTCTATTTTATAACTATGATTTTTTTTGTCAAAGATAATATTTTAGCCAGCTTCATGAGGTCAGACACTATTTCTATGTTATTCATCATCATATTATCTAGTACCTAGCAATATTTGTGGTCAACAAGTATGTATTAAATAAGTAAATTGAGTAGATATAGATATGATTTAAACATTGGGATATTTAGCTTCTACAGTTTAAGAACCTATCTAATTAACCTAGGGCAGTGGTCGGCAAACTGCGGCTCGCGTGCCACGGTTTGCAGCTCTGTTAACTAATGAGTTTGCCTACCACTGACCTAGGTTTCTTTAGCAATATTCCAAAATGCAAGCAATCAGAAACCGAAACACCTAATTTGGAACTCAATGATGATGTTTCCAAGTCCTTTATTGCAAAAATTTTACTGTGATTCTGTACCAGTGATTTCTGATAGTAATGAATTGGCATTCATATTTACTTA
This sequence comes from Antrozous pallidus, assembly GCA_027563665.1. NCBI lineage: Eukaryota > Metazoa > Chordata > Mammalia > Chiroptera > Vespertilionidae > Antrozous > Antrozous pallidus. The sequence continues at coordinate 103,428,912 of CM050515.1, forward strand.
GTTATCCCGAAGAACTATTAGTGTAAAAATAAAATTTTTATTACAACTGCTACAAAAATATTTAATTATAGCTAATAGTTGTACAATTTTAAATGCCACTAAATGTACTTGTAATATTTAACAAACTCTAATCAATACTAGAAATGCAAAGTCCTCCATATTTAAAATCTGCAGATGAACTATTACATTTTAGTTCATATGAGAAAAAACAAAACAAAACCCAGTAAGATTATTAAAGAATTAAGTCTAGCCCTAACCAGTTTGGCTCAGTGGAAAGAGCGTCGGCCTGCGGACTGAAGGGTCCCAGGTGTGATTCCGGTCAAGGGCATGTACCTTTGTTGCGGGCACATCCCAGTGAGGGGTGTGCAAGAGGCAGCTGATAGATGTTTCCTCTTTCATCGATGTTTCTAACTCTCTATCTCTCTCCCTTTCTCTCTGTAAAAAAATTGATAAAATATATATTTTTAAAAAGAATTAAGTCTAGTAGATTCTTCTCTTTCTTGTCAAAGAATTCAAAGGGCCATCACACCATGCCATGTCCTACTCTGTGATTATAATGTAATTAATTGTATGTGCTTTGTTTCCTATTCTCTATTGGCTACCACCTAAGCCCGGCTTCTAAAGTCCCCGATGCGTCACTTACATTTTTTAGTTATATTTGATGGGGAAAGTTCAATGTATAGTTTTGTTTTGTTTTAAACTGGAGAATTCTGATTTATTCATCAAAGATTTACTGCAATTCTAACAGGATGGTTCCATAGTAATTTTAAACTAAACATCTTTATAGTTATCCATGCCAAATGCTCCTTGAGGCAAATCTGCACAAGGATCCATAATCCATATGGGACTCTCCTGGTAAATGCTTACTCTATAGCTCATTTTTCATCACTGCTTAGACTGTCATTACTAACTTTAAATGGAAACATCATACTCACTTCATCAGCCACAAACTCCTTACTCAGACCAAAATCTGTCAGCACCACATGGCCATTAGAATCAAGCAGAATATTCTCAAGCTTAATGTCACGGTATATAATCCCCAACTGTAAAAACAAATAAATATGCATTTAAAAATAACGATTTCCAAACGTCTTGCTTATCTACCTTAAAGACAAACAAACAAACGTGGCATTCTCGGGATGTTATACTGGGTCCTAGTCACTCAACAGGGCAAATGGAAGGCCCTCCATCTCGGGCTCATCTGCGGGGTCCCCGGTGCCTCCCACAGGTGTCCGTTCTCTGTGCAGTGAGGGGCTATCCCTGCTGGACCTTCTGTAGTCTCCCCAGTGACCGCTGCTGCCTCCTGTTTCTATTCCTGTCACAGCTCCCAGCCTCACCCCAGGTGATGTGTGTGCCCCATCCTCACCCCAGGTGATGTGTGTGCCCCCATCCTCACCCCAGGTGATGTGTGTGCCCCCATCCTCACCCCAGGTGATGTGTGTGCCCCATCCTCACCCCAGGTGATGTGTGTGTGCCCCCATCCTCACCCCAGGTGATGTGTGTGCCCCCATCCTCACCCCAGGTGATGTGTGTGCCCCCATCCTCACCCCAGGTGATGTGTGTGCCCCCATCCTCACCCCAGGTGATGTGTGTGTGGTCCCATCCTCATTCCAGGTGATGTGTGTGTGCCCCCATCCTCACCCCAGGTGATGTGTGTGGCCCCATCCTCACCCCAGGTGATGTGTGTGCCCCCATCCTCACCCCAGGTGATGTGTGTGCCCCCATCCTCACCCCAGGTGATGTGTGTGCCCCCATCCTCACCCCAGGTGATGTGTGGGTGCCTTCTTAGCCAGTTCGTGTCCTTCACCTCCCTAATGGCGTCAGCAGGTTTCCAGACTAACCGGATCCCACAATGGTCACTCCTTTATTTTTATTCCCACAGTTCTTCCAAATAAACTCCCATTTTTGTCTCTTCCTGGGAAAATCAGTGCTGGCAGCTATATCAAGACTAAAAAAACTGGCTTTGTGTTACACCTCTTTGCATTTACCTGTTTTGGGTAGGCAGAGTAAGAGAAACTTAGCTGAGATCTGACCTGCTAAATTATTTCCACTCCATATCAAGTGCATTTATAGCAGTATTTATCATGTTCTCATAGTTCTGTTTCTGATTACCCTGTTTGAATGGTAATGGCTGTTCATGGATTTTCCTTTCATTAACAAAATTAAAGCTTTTGTACAAACTGAAAACCCAATGCACTAAGCTTTCCCGTCAGAGTCCTGTATCTCGTTCGTTTTCGCTCAGGAGGCATCGTTTTCACGCCGTAAGAAAGTACATCAAATACTCCTAAACATAAAACACAAACATCTTTTCCGCCTACTCCTGGGCCCAATTTGGTTCAGGTATAAAAAGACGTCCTTCATAAAACGGCTCTATTTCGTGTGTATACAATATACCCCATTTTTAAGTGTTTAGGCAGTACCTGAAACTTTATTTTCAGGAATAATTCGCAAGCCTTTTTAAAAACTTGTAATAGCTAGAATATCTTGCTGAAAATTTACTATAAAAAGTTTTAATAAAATTCATGTCATTTGAAAGAGAGGAAAAAAGATGTCCTAACTACTTTATGTCCCACAAAAATAATCGCAGGCATAAAGCTTGTCACCAAAAGGAACGGAGATGCAGCTCCCATCATCTCAGCTCAGCTCCTCCCTTCTCACCCCCGTCTCCTCTCTCCAGGGCACTTGCGGCCTGGAAGCCTTCTCTCCTTCCTCCAAGTTCTCACATATTTTTCATCCACTCCCCTTAAGATCCTATTCTGAACCCTCCCCACCTCCCCTGCCCAGCCTCGCTTCGGTTTTGGGCCAGATGGGTTGGACCTAACCTTTTCCTTGATTCCCTCACTTCCTTTCTTACAACTCCTCCTCACTTTTTCTCAGGGCCTCTGCCATCCATTGCCACTGTCTTGCCATTTTAACCTCTCTGCCCCTTTAAAAATTCCATCCTCGGTCCTGTCTTTCCCTTCGATTCTCTCCATTCTTGTCTAAGGTCACCTGTCATGTCGTGTGGGATGTGGCTTTGTGTGATGCCTACACCATCCTAATCCAGTGACTCCAGCCATGCCAGGCTCCTTGTAGCCACAAGGGCCTTTAGTAAAAATTGCTCTAGTGCCTTCTATTTCTGAGGCACAGGCTCATCAACACAATAACCACGTCCACAATAATGTTTCCTCATTAAGTTAAAAAAGAGTTTTAAGTCAAAGTTTCTTGGATCAAGATTAATAGTATCTAAACAATGTTTTTAAAAGCTTAAACTAATTTTATAGAGTTCAAGCTGCATCACAGACATGAATTTCATGTACTGTTTTAGTAGCTAAGTTCATGCTGCATGAAGGGGTGGGTGAGAGAGGGTCTCAGAAACAAAACAGTGAAAACAAACAAGCTGGGGGAGGGGGGGGAGAGTGAGAAAGCTGGGTAGCACAGGTAGATGCTTCTTTCAAAGAACTCAGATAACTCGTCTTCCCCAACCTCAGCAGGAAACAGACCGTGCAGGGGTAAAGGGAAGTGAGCCTCTACTAGAGAAACACGTGTTGTGACTTCTGGCTTTACTGTAAAGGTTACTTTAAGAACGGAAAAGTTACTGTGATAACTAGGTATGATGCCAGGTAGGAAAAATCCAGGAAATGCTTTGAAAAGTATGTTATTATCTAATCACTATGCTATACACCTGAAACTAGCACAAAATAATACCTAAGAATGAAAAATTTTATTTTGATGATACTTTGTAATAAGCATCAGGATTTGCCATAAAAAAACAAAGACAGAATGTTGCTCACGCTCTGCATTTTGAATCTGCCCCACAGGACCTCCTAGAAAAAGCGGATTTTAACCAGAACTGTGCCTGGCTCGTGGGGCTCAGGGGCTGAGCCCCAGCCTAGACGTCAGGAAGTTGTGGTTTCGGTTCCTGGTCAGGGCACAGGCCCGGGGTGGAATGTGGGCTCGACCACTACTGGGGGACAAGATGCAGCTGATCAATGATTCTCTTACATCACTGATGTTTCTCTCTCTCTCCCTTTTCTTTCCTCTCTGAAATCAATACAAATATATTTTAAAAAAGAGAGAGAACTATGAAATTGAGAAACAAGGCTAACGGTCTACAAGTGTGCTTTCGTAATCACCACAAAGACAATGACACGTGAAAACACGAGCTCTCTCAGCGCCATCATGACTTTGGTTAGTAGATTTTTCAAAGAGAGGAACCCCACCGGTTGAGCATCTTACCTTGTGGAGATGTTCGAGGGCGAGCACAATCTCTCCGATATAGATCTGCACCTCGTGCTCTGTGAAACGCTCTCTTTGAGAAAGATGAGTAAAAAGTTCTCCACCATTTATATAATCTAAAAATGAAATATATTTTTCTTTCTTTGACTTGGGTTCATAAACTAAAGGAAGAGTTTCCCTTTAATCAATTTGGATTAACCACAAGGCACTGACTTTAATATATGACTTTTGGTATAATTCTTAGTATACAGTGTCATATGGAATATATTACTAAATTCATACACAATACAGTTTTGCAAGATAATGACTAGCCTGAACTACAATCAAATAAATTTGCATGGAGTATTGCCATTAAAACTATTACATGAATTCTACATATATTTAAATACAGTTTCTCAAATACAGCATGTCAGAACTCTCAGGCATTACCAATAAGTATTGAAAAATCTGCCACTTTAACCACTAGAATAAAAAATAAACAGAACAAAACAAGACACAAAGGAAAATCCCAGCTTTCCTTTTAACAGTCACTGTTTTTAAGCCGATTCCCTCTTTTCCAGGATTTCCTATGCACTCTTCCAAAAAATGTATATTAGGTAGCAGACAGCTTTCCTATTGCTCCTCAAAGCCCCAAAGTAAAAGTAGCACCGCATGGCTCGATCAAAACACCTGAAACTAATTCTTACTCCATTCCCCTTTCCATTGGCCCTATTTATCGCAAGAGGGATCTATATATGTAAAAGCCAAGCAACAAGAACGCAGGAACCACCGGTTGCTTTGAGGTGCACTATGGCCTCGATTGCCGTCCCCCCATTGGGGGCTGGGCCAGCTAAGCACCCTTGGCCCCTTCCCCTCGGCCTGGCCTGATTGGCCCCAAACGGGGCAGGCCAGCTGGAACTCACCCATGCACGAATTCGTGCACCAGGCCTCTAAGTAATGAAGTAAGTGACAAAAAGGCTACAGTGAGAAATAAATAAGGAAACAACAATTAAAAAACATGACAATTATATTCATAACTGGCTCTAAGAAAACATTTATTGGTATACTGATAATAGTTTCATCAAAAACTAACCACTACCACCTTAACACACATTTGTGTGTGCAAAATGATGTAAACATAAAAAATAGTCACAGATACAGTTTAAAGCTTTTCTCCTAAAAATAAATAAATAAATAAATAACTGAAAAGCGTGTATCACAAGTATATCCATTTGTTGAGTTTACCAAAATCTGATAAAAGAACAAAGCAAACTCTTGGTGAACTCACAAATTTTTGTTTTACCTTGCCCATTTGACTTTCAATTTCAAAAAGCAGATACAACAGCAATGGCCAGTTGTTTTGCAATGTATTTTACAAAGCACATGCCAGTAAAAAGCATTATCCTCTAAGGCTGCATCTTGCAAGGGGTTTTAATTATAGCTTAACACAAAGCTAGTATTAAAACGGTGTAAAGGAACACAGCATTCCTGCAAACCCCCCAATTTTTTCCTATCTTTAAGCAGCCACTTAAATCTAGTATGGTATTTGTGCATAAATACTGTGACTTATTTTTGACTCTGGGCGTCTGGTTATTACTCGTAGGGCATGGCTCTTCTAGAAATTTGATGAAAACCTTGTGGTGTTTACTAAGTCCCTGTTCCTTGGGAGGAAACGACTCCAAACTCTGTCTCCCCTGAGGTGGGAGCTGCTGAAATCTTTACTCGGCTCCTGCAGCTACTGGCTACTTAGATTCTTGCACCATTCACTGCGGAGGAGTCCGTTTCAGCGGAAACAGATTTCCGACCCACCTCACCCACGGGGCCCTCTTCACAGGTAAGTTTTGGAGTCTCACTAGAATGTCACCGTTCTCGATAGCAGCCGTTCGGGACAGGGGGCTGGAGCTATACTGAGATATATTTTTCTGATGGCCACAGGAAACAATGTGTCCGTCTTTTTTGGAGAATGTGCCAAGCTAAAAGAACACTGACATACTTATGGCACAGAATTTCAGAGCAAATTTATGTCTTATAGGAGTGAACCCAGGGTTGTTCTCTCATTACTTGGCCTTGCCTACAGGAATATCTACACCTTCATCTACTTGCCTGTTACAGCAGAAGCTTCTGAATTTGGCCACCTAGAAGAGCTACATTCTAAATTCTTGCCAGAGATTAGAACCTCAAAGTATCTGCAGTCCAAATCTCATCAAATGTTCAGTCATGAGAAATAATACATACATACACACGAAGGACAGTATGTGCAATCGATATGTCTTTCTGGATATGCCACAATGGCTGCAGCAAAGTCAGAGCAGGAGAAAGCTACAACTCAAATGCTGCATTGGAAAAATTACACTTTAATCTGTTTCACAGGCTAGCATTAGAGGGAAAGTGGCATGAAACCTGGCATTAGTCTAGGAGAGCCGGTGAAAACTCCTTTATATCTGGGCCCTATTAATTTTCTGGGTCACAATGCCTTAAACTTGGGTTTTTAAGAAAATGTATCTTGGTTGGATTTCAAGCTTACAAAAATATTTGCAAAAACAATACAAGAAATCTCCCTATTCCCATTATGCAAATCCACCGATTGTTTATATTTGCTTCACTTGCTTTAGTCGTCTTTCTGTTTTTACATATGTGCCTATTTTTCCTTTTCTGTTGACAGTAAGCTGGAGACATCATGTTCCTATCTCTAAATTCTCCAGTGTGCCTCTCCTAAGAAAAAGATCATCCTTTCACATAAACAGAGTACAACTATCAATGTCAAAACCTGTAACTACGATTTAAAAAAACTAACTTACACTCCCTTAGTCAAATGTTGTCATTTGCCCCAATGACTGCTCTTTGTAGCTGCTTTTTTCCAGTGCAGGATCTAGTTTATGGTCCCACCGGCTACCACAGCTCTTTAGTCGGAACCCTCGGTCTTTCTTTCTCGACCTTGATTGACATCTGGAAGAGGCTAGGCCAGCCGTTCTGAGGGCCAAGCTTCAATTTGGGTTTTACCTAATGTTTTCTTATGATTAAATGCAGGCTATGTATTCTTGGAGGGAACATCAATGAAATGGTTATCACCTGTGGAATATATCAGGAAGCATGTGATGCTGATTTTTTCAGTGTTGGCGTTAATCTCGATCATGTCATTAATGTGGAGTCATTAAGGTGGTGTCTGCCAGATTTCTCCACCTCGAAGTTACTAAGTTTCCCCGTGTAATTAACTGGGAAATTATGGGGAGACGAATGAAGACTGTAAAAATACCCTGTTCCTCGTCAAACTAGCACCCATCTGTTTTAGAATCCCATGGTGACTTTTTAACCCACCATCCTTCTCTATGCTGGTTGGCATTCTCCCAAAGGAAGAATTTGTTGCACTTTCTGACTTGGTGGCACAAGATGTTCCAGTTTCATCTTGTACTTTTTCTAGGCTTTGTTTTAATGCAGCTACCACTGTGGATCACTATCTGCCATGGGTGGTACCCAACACTTCATACGTGTCAAAATTTATGACAGCGACCATAACCAAGACCAGAAAAGAGAGGACTTGTGGGAGGGGTTCCACACCCTATGTGGGTGTCAAAGTCCTACAGGAAGAACTCCACGGTTACAGCAGAGCTGGATGGTTTTAACAGCCCCTCCCCTCACTTCCTCTGCCCCCTGAAAAGAATGTCCTTCTTGCTCTCTCTCTTCTTGCACTTGTCTTGGCTGGCTGCACAGACCACTCTGCAATCCTTCGTTTCCCTCAATAAATACTTTCTGACAGAATATCTACTCAACGTTTTGTTTCCAGCCAACACATGCATCATCCCATTTAAGCCAAACGACTCCAAGCAGATGGGAAAAAGGATCAGAGAGAATAAGTGACTTATCTGTTAGGAAACACTGAAACCCAGAGCTGAAGGCAGGCTGGTACTTGAGCACAGAACAGAGAAAGAAAACTGCATGTTCCCGGGAGAGTGAGTGGGTTACTCAGATTGGCTGGAGCACAGGCATCAGAGCACAACGTGGGAGACGGGGGAAAAGGCTGAGGCCGGCGTGTCGACTCCATCCTCTTCAAGTAACATGGGAGGCTCTAAGCAGCGGAGTGACCCACCCATGGCGATGTGTTAGAACAGTAATTAAATTGTAATATAAACGACGAACTGGAAAGGGTCAAGAGAGGTCAGAAACTGAACATCACAACCATCTAATTTTCTGCTATTAAAAACAGATGCTGTTTCCGACACCCCAAAGAGGACAACATACATGGGCTGAGCTATGGAGCGAAAAGTCACATGGTTCTTGCAAATACCAGCTATGGGATCCTGGCTACCTCTCGTGACTCCCGGGGCCCAGGGTACCTCGTTTGTAAACCAAAGACGGTAGTCCATGCCTTGAAGGGTTGCTTGCAATGAAATCATTTATAGAAAATGCCAAGAGTGGTGCCTGATAACAAACAGGTACTATACAACTAAATATTACAGTGAAAAGTATTTGCTACCTTCATCTCAACTCCTCTGTAGCTCTGGAATCTGGGATTTTTTTGTCCCCCAACCAACTTTACTTCATATTGACATTCTCATTCTTATAATAACTAGAACAATAATAAAAACAGCAAGAAAACAATGCCACAAGAATCCCCCTTACACATACATTTTGTCCACTTGGGCAGGTAGAGATTAGCAGGACAGATTCATAAAACTGGATTGTTGAGTTACAACATATGTACATATCAAATCTTGATAAATGCTACAATTTTTAATAAATGTTTTCCTCTAAATAGCTATAGCCATTTATATACCCCATCAACAGTGAATAAATGCTTTTTAAAAAATGTTTTCACCAACTCATTATCATTCATCTTTACTAGTCTGATGATAGGCGTTTCCAGGATACAGAAATTCTAAAGGTGCAAAGGAAAGAAGAGAGAAAGAAAATAGATCAAGCAGTTGGACTTGATGTATTTTCAGTGGAAGTAAAGACTTATTCTGTTCATAACAGACCAGAAGGGGTCCGTCCATCAATAGTTCATTCATGACAACAATGATAAATAAATATATAAATCTAATATGTTTTCAGAAGCTGTGAGGCACATTTCATCAACACGACTCTTCCAAAAAAGTTACCAACTTATAATTATATTGAGATTTACTTACAGTCCATACAGTGGGATACCTTACTATGATGCTTGCATAGATTCCTGGTTTCTTGATTAAATTAAAAATGTTTTTGTTATATGAAAATGATTATATCTCAACTCTTTTGTGTTTTTCTAAATGATCTTCTTTAAACAGAAAATGGCACATATCCTATATCTATAAAAATGAATAGGAATAATTCCAACTGCCACATAAGATTGTCATGAGGATTAAATGACAATTTAATTGAGGGTTAATCCTGGACCAGACAAACACTAAGCACTAATTACATGGTGACTATTAGCTATTATTATTGATAATTGCTGCAAATTTAGACATCAATTACAATTTCTAGAATTGAAAAATATTGCTAAATTCAACTGTAATGATTTTATTTTGGGTTTTTTTTATGGTGATTTTTTTTATCTTTATTGTTCAGTTTATTAATTACATTGTTTCCCCTTTTTATCCCCCTATAGCTCCCCTCCACCCTGTACCTATCCCACCCTCCACCCTCACCTCCCTCTCCCCTGTCCTCTCCCATTGTTGCAAGATTTTTGTCCAGTCTCTTGCTGCACTTCCCACAACCCTTTTCTCCCCAAGAATTGTCAGTCCATTCCCTCTCTATGTCCATGTCTCTGTTATATTCACCAGTCTATCCTGTTCAACAGCCTATCAATTCACTCGATTTTTATGTTCATTTGTTGATAGATGTGTATTTGTTGTTCATAATTTTCATCTTTACCTTTTTCTTCTTCCTCTTCTTAAAGAATATCTTTCAGCATTTCATATAATGTTGGTTTGGTGGTGATGAACTCCTTTAGCTTTTTCTTATCTGCGAAGCACTTCATCTGACCTTCAATTCTGAATGATATCTTTGCTGGATAGAGTAATCTTGGTTGTAGATTCTTGCTGTTCATCACTTTGAATATTTCTTGCCACTCCCGTCTGGCCTGCATCGTTTCTGTTGAGAAATCCGCTGACAGTCGTATGGGTGCTCCCTTATAGGTAACCAACTGTTTCTCTCTTGCTGCTTTTAATATTCTCTCTTTGTCTTTTGCTCTTGGCATTTTAATTATGATGTGACTCGGTGTGGTCCTCTTAGGGTTCCTATATATTGGGGTTCGGTGCACTTCTTGGACTCCTAAGTCAATTTCTTTCACGAGGTGTGGGAAGTTTTCAGTCACTATTTCTTCAAATAGGTTTTCATTGTCTTGGCCTCTTGCTTTTTCTGGCACCCCTATAATTCGGATGTTGGTATGCTTGAGGTTGTCCCAGAGGCCCCTTACACTATCTTCAATTTTTTGGATTCTTTTGGTTTCTTGCTTTTTCAGCTGAGTGGATTTTACCTCTTTGTATTTCAAATCTTTAACTTGGTTCTTGGGGTGCTCCAGGGCACTTTTAGGTCTTTGTATAATATTTTTTGTTTCAGTCAGTGTATGCTTAATTTCTGGTTGGTCCTTTTTCATATCCTTGAGAGTCTGCTTTATATCCTTGAGGGTTTCTTTCATTTCCTTGTAGGACTCATTCATTTCCACGTTGGTCTTGATCATTTCCACGTTGGTCTTGATCATTTCTTTGCAGGTCTCGTTTATATCCTGGAGGGTGTTGTTCATTTTCTTGTAGGACTCATTCATTTCCTTTGTGGTCTTGCTTATTTCCTTATAGGCCTCGTTCTTTTGTTGGAGCCTCTTAAAAAACCCTATAACCGTGGTTCTGAATTCCATGTCCAGTTGTTTTTTTTCCTCCATTTCTTTCACATCTGATTTCTTTCCATGTTGCTGCATGGTGGCTGCTTCCCTGAGTTGGTCAATTAGCTTTGTGTGGTAGACTTCCTACTAGGGATAGTGGCTCAGCCTCCCCGGTTACCTGAGGTGGATATGGGCTGCACAGTCTTGCTGAAGTTAAGCTCAGTTAATCATTGCTAGCACTTGGAGGGTTGACCTCCAGGCCAATTGTCTGTGAAGCTCAGCTGTGCTCAGGTTGGGTGGGCGGAGTCTCCGGGCCAAGCAGACAGTGTTAGCTCCGCCCTATGCGGCCCCAGGGACTCTGTGCCGGGGGCAATGGCCGCCAGCACCTCTGAGAGAGAGCCGCTGTGGAGCTCCACCGGCTGCCGGTTGCCGGGGAATTCAGACTTTCCCAAAATGAGTCTGCATGCGCAATGTCTCACCCAGGGTCATAAAACAAAGCAGTCTGACGGTTTTCCGAATGAGAGGCAAGTCGCGGTGCGCTCTCTGCGCTGTCACGCAGCCGAGCTGTTCGCGAAAGCTGCCTTCTCCACAAGCCGGGAGACCCAGCAGCACCCGAGCTTCGGCGTGCCCTCCCACTGTCCAGTTTTCACCCCATGTGATAGTGGGTTCTCTGGACTTCGCCCAGAGCTGGAGAATCAGTCCAGTGGGACGCCTTTGTCTCCCCGTTCGAGAAAACTGGCCGGTTTTCAGCCACCCACCCTCTCCGCGGCGCGCACTCCAAATCTCTCTCTCTGTGCGAATCTTTCAACGCCGTTCGCCGCAGCTCCTCCAAGTCACAGTGTCTTATTTTCACTTTTATTTGTGGAATTTTCACTCGGCGAGCTTTCTGGTGATTCTGGAAGGTGTTTGTTCTTTCGTTAAGTTGTAGTATTAAAATTGCTGATTATGATGGCAAGATAGGTGTTCTACCTTTGCCGCCATCTTAGTTCTCCAACTGTAATGATTTTAAAATAAAATTCAAATTTATGATATCCTGACTTAAGCTAGTTTCTCAATATAAGCATAAATTTAAGGTTTTTTATAAAGTACTTTTAGGATCTAATTAGCTTTAATCAGTAGTAAGCTAAAGAAATTTTCTTATATAACTGGTATTTCAGTGCAACACTCAAGAAATATCTGGTTTTTATTCAAATGCAATTAACTTGCTTTTAAAGATTTTTATGTGACAGTAGCTGGAGTGCCAGATGCAGCATTTGATGCTGTGTCTCAGAAGCATAAAAATAACACAGAAACCACACAAATAATGTGAAATTTCAAAACCATGCTATCTCTCTGTTTTTCAAACACTACCATCCTTCCTAAATTCAGTATGTTCCGTCCTTTCTTTCCACTTCCTTTCATGGCAAAACTTCCTTCACGAGTGGTCTGCATGTCTCATCTGATTACCTTCCTTACTTACCCTCTGTTCACTTCCTATTGCTGCTGTGACACATGACTACAAACTTGGTGGCCTTGAGATAAACTTCAGCTGTGCAGGTGTTGGGACATTCAAGCGGTTGCTAGCGAAGAGGCTACTCTACACAAGCAGGACCAAGGGCAGGCCTCGGACTGAAAAGCTTTAATTTCAGTTTTAAGCTTACACAAAATGATTCAATTAACTGCTGGAGGAATTATACCACATGAAACTTACGCCAATGAAATCTAGTCACTGCCCCTTTAATTGTTTGGTCCTGCAAGACCAGTTTACTCCCATTTTAGAGAGGCCACAAACCATCCCCAGACGAAGTTATCGGTGCTGGCACCAGGCCAGGCCTTTCGCTGAGATCTCAAAGCCCCAGCACATGGGGCTCTTTTTAGAACTTGCAAAGGGGACTGGAAAACCCTGCATCTGGGAGACAAAGGACAGGGAAAGACATAAAAAAGGATAGCTTTCTCCATGTTGTTGCTCAGAAGTTGAAAGACATTTTTTCTCTGAGCCTGCTGGTGTAATAATAAAGTGTAACCCCATTTCTCTAAGTGTTGCTTGGTTTTCCTCTGGTCTTCTGTAACCCTGCGACGACATGGGTGGACCCTGAGGGCACTACGCCAAACGAAGTAAGTCAGAAAGAGAAAGGCAAATGCCGTATGATCTCACTTATGTGTGAAATCTTAAAAAGACCAATAAGCTCACAGATACAGAGAAGAGACTGCTGGTTGTCACAAGTGAGGGGAAGAGGCAAAATGGGTGAGAGTCAAAAGGTAAAAACTTCCAGTTACAAAAGAGGTAAGTCATGGGGATGCAATGTATATAGTGACTACAGTTAATACTACTGCAGTGCAAATATGAAAGTGAAGACTAAACCCTCGAACTCCTCATCACAACGGCAACAAGAAAATACTGGGACTATAAGGTAGCAGATGTTAACCAGACTTATTTTTCAATATATTCAAATATTGAATCATTGTTTTAAACCTGAAACTAATATGATGTTTGTCAATTATTACTCAATTTTTTAAAAATCTTTTTTTGAGGAGGAAAAAGAAATGAAGTCTATTTCTTCACCCATTAGATCTCAGCTGGCCTCGTGTTAGAAGTGAGGCTGGATGAGTGCCGGGGTTCCCCAGGAGGACTCGCAGCCCCCGCCTCTGCCCTGTTGGCAGTCTTCAGGGGCTGCCCGGAGACCGCTATGCTAAGAGGAAGCTGTCTGCTGCACTGGAGGGTGAGAGGCCACGTGGGGAAGAGAGATGCCCCAGCCAAAAGCCAGCACCAACCGTCAGACACGAGAGTAGAACCATCTTGACCCGTCAATCCCAGCCAGCTCTCCAACTGACTATCACATGGGGGAGTCCAGGCTAAACCAGCAGAGATCTGTCCAGCAGACCCACAGAATCATGAGAAAATAACTCACTGTTTAGACAACTAAGAGTGGTTTGTTATCCAGCAATAAATAACTGGTACCATTGGGTATTATGAAATAAAAATGCATTAATCAGAAAAGGTAGATATCATTAATTAAAAAAAAATACCTGGTTACAAATTTTGATAAAATATTCATACATGCAGACACACTCACAAAAAGAGCTAGATGGACATATACTAATTAATAACATAGGGAAATATAACAAGATAAATTCTAGGTAGTGAACATTTTTTTTCTTATTTTTTAAAAATATCTTTTACATGCATATAGGTGCCTTTGTAGAAATAAAACAGTTTTTTAAAATATCGTATTTGTTACGAAGGTCTATAGAGCATTTTTATTCATCAGACAAAAAGATGAACTGGGTCCCTGAAGAGCTCAGTAATATCCAAATTCTTGCTATTAATCTCTAATAATACACAAACTTGAATAAAGTCAGTTAATCAATCTACCTTTAGAGTCAGTTACAGGCTGACCTGTGTCCTCCTGGCCCCAAAATTCACACACGGAACCCTAACCCCAGGACCTCAGAGTGTGACTGCGTTTAGAGACAAGGCCTTTAAAGCGGTGATTAAGTTATGAAAATGGGGCCCTCAGGGAAGGCCCCATCCCACCTGACTGGCGTCCTCCTAAGAGGAACTCTGAACACAAGGGCAACACCAGGGGTGAGTGCACCCAAGACCCTCCATGTGAAAAGGCAGCAAGCGGGCGGCCATCCGCCAGTCCCGGGGAAAGCCCTGGGACAGACCCTTTCCTTGTGGCCCTCCAAAGAAACCAGCCCTGCCGCCCCTCGCTTGTGGACTTCCAGCCACCAGACTGAGGAAATTCACTTCTGCTGTTGAGCCGCCCACGGTCACTCTCTGTTACGGCGGCCAGAGCAGACTGCCTAACGTACTTAGAAAAGTGACCTCGTGTGTCTTCTAGCACAGCAAACCAAAACCACAAAAACAGTGTACAATAAAGTCCTACTCTAGGTTTCTGGCCATTTTTGCCTTTAAAGTAAAATAACAACTATAAACATACACAAAGAGAAATTACATTAAACTTTATTAACCAATGTCGCACCAGGAAATTTAATAAAGAAAAGAAATCATATTAAACAATCTACGTGGATAGGAGGAGGGGCATGCTTTCTGGATGTGCTGCCTCACTTACAATGGAATATGTATACTCGCATTCTACTCTCGAGCTGGCATAAGAAATGGGTTTTCTTGTTTTGTTTTACGTTTATTTATGGGCCACTGGCAAAGAACAGAACTATAGGAGAACCAAGAACTGAAAAGCAACATTAGCAAGAGCTATTGTTTTTTAATCAAATACAAAATATTTCATTCACCTTTTAAATTAAAAACATCATTTAGAAAAAACTACACTCACTATTTTCAATAAACAAACAAAATATTGAGTGGTTATGGAAAGAGAACAGAGAAGACAGAGAAACCATGGTGTGGTGGTCGAGTCCAGGAGCTGGGGTCTAACCTTTAGGAGCTGGTTTATTGTAAAGGGAGAAGACAACAGGGTAATCATTTCTGAACCAGCCCTCATGGACTCCCAAGGCTTCCTGGGAAATTCTGGGAGGGTGAGGAACAGAAATAAACTGGCAGGGTTTGGTGTCCTTGAGCGCAGATCCCAGCGACTCGTTCTATTTGTTTTCCATTTGAATGTTTGTGCTCTCACTTGAGAGAGGATTCTGCTGCTAAAAATGTTTGAAACCATTGTATTAAAATGGTCTGCCCCCTATGGCCTAAACATTCAGAAGGAAAGCATTTAAAAAACAGTGGAAAACATAGCTGAGCAGATAGACTCAAGATGCAGAATGGGGGCCACATGGTATTTACTTGCTAGAACAACAGGCTGGTACAGTGAGTGGGGGACTTGGATAGGACAGGAGAGACAGCAGCCTATCTATAATAAAAGGGTAACATTTTAATTAGACTGGATAGACTGGACATCTTCTGAACGTTCTCCAGACAAAGCTGTGGTAGCTGCGAGGGCCGAGGCGGGCCGGCAGTGGCAGCAGCAGCGGGCTGATAGGGGCGGCGCCTTCCCCTGATCTGCCTGGTTGCCTCCCGCAGAGGAAGGCCAGACTGCAGCTTAAGCTGTCAGTAGGACATCCCCTGAGGCTTCCCAGACTGTGAGAGGGGGCAGACCAGGTTGAGAAACTCCCCCAGGCCCCAGTGCACAAATTTTCATGCACTAGGCCTCTAGTCTCATCTAATAAAAGAGTAATATGCAAATTGACCATACCTTTGCTATACCCACAAACCATGCCCACCAGCCATGCCCACCTGCCAATCAGGAGCGATATGCAAATTAACACCCAACCAATATGGCTGCTGCCCAAGGCCGGGGCTGGGGCAGAGCCAGCCAGCGATCAGCCCGACTGCAGGGCGATCGCTGGCTGGAGTCCACTGGCTGAGGTCCCCTGACCAAGGACAGAAGGCCTCAGCCAGGGCTGGGGTGGAGCCAGCCAGCAATCAGCCCGATTGCAGGGAATCACTAGGTGCCTAAGGCCGGGGCTGGGGCGGAACCAGCCAGCGATCAGCCCGACTGCAGGGCGATCGCTGGCTGGAGTCCACTGGCTGAGGTCCCCTGACCAAGGACAGAAGGCCTCAGCCAGGGCTGGGGTGGAGTCAGCCAGCAATCAGCCCGATTGCAGGGAATCACTAGGTGCCTAAGGCCGGGGCTGGGGCGGAGCCAGGAGCCAGCGATCGGCCCCGATCGCAGGGTGCCCAAGGCCAGGGCTGGGGCAGAGCCAGCAATCATGCCCGATGGCAGGGTGATCTCTGGGTGCCCAAGGCCAGGGCTGGGGCAGAGCCAGGAGCCAGTGATTGGGCCTATTGCCCTGGCGAGCGCTGGGTGCCCAAGGCAGGCCGGGGGTTAGCTGTCAGCAGGACATCCCCCGGAGGCTCCCAGTATGTGACGGGGGCAGGAATGAGGGGATGTGGGCAGTGCTGTTGTGAGGGTTAGTGATGCTATGGATAATACCTGGTGAGGTGCTGGAACACCGCAGGCATTAAGAAGAGGTAATGCTTAGAGAGTATGATGTGAATTCTGTCTCAACTCATCGTCAGAACGGTCAGAAAATGTAGGATCAAAATACACAAATGCAAGTTATCCCAAGAACGGGGCTGAAACTGTAACGGGTGAAACAGTCAGCAATGGCAGCGAGCGGCACTAGAAGCAGTGCCTTTACTGCTAGCGGGAGCAGAAAAGGGCGTGCCTCCTGGACAGCAGCCTGGCGGTGCGCGCAGAGGACATCCCAAAGTCCAGGTACCCCGCTCCAGGCCTGTTTGGACAGGCAAGGATTCAGACAGTGCCTGTGGGTGGAAACGGGAGTGACCAAAGGGATGACTGGGCATCTCCTGTTCTTTCTTTTTTCATTTCCCCCCCAATTACTGATTTCCATGAATACCCCTGTCAGTCCACACCGTACATTTCCTGAAACGCCTGAAGCAGACAGGTGGCCCAGGGAGGCAGACGGCTCAGTGTTTCCCAAGATTAAATAAAGAAGTGTGAAACTGAAGTACCATTCCTGCAGGTTGGGAGGTCCCAAATCCAGTGCCACTCAGGATGGTCACGGAAATGCCACCACAAAGAGATAAATGAAAGTTAAAATATTTGTTCCCCTTAAGTTCGAAATATGCCACCCTTGACTGCATTACAACACAAGATTCCCCCGCCCCCGAGTAGAGTGTTTCTGTGAAAAGTCTGACGACGAAGGACACTTACCTAAAATGAGGTGAAGTTTGGTTTCGGTCTGGAAGGCATAGTGCAACGTCACCAGGAACGGCGACTGCCTGATATGCTCCAGCACCTGCCGCTCCGTCCGCGTGTGCTCTGTGGTTTTGGCCTTTTGAACTATTGTTGCCTTTTTCAACACCTTCATGGCATACAGCTTTCCAGCGTCATGGCCGCTTACCTTACGGACTAGAAATACTTTCCCATAAGCTGAAGAAAAAACAACAACGATTAAAATGGTACCCAGGCAGAAGGGTCAGTTGTTGGAGGTTGAAAGTTACAGTGCACACAAAAGCACGCTTTGAAAGAAAAGTATCCCTAGTACTGTTTCAAACAGTTCTGATAGATTTCTTCAGTTTTATGCCAAACATGTTTCTAAGGCTAACGCTCAGGATTGCCATATCTAACCACTGCTGACAAAGTTATGCTTTCACTGTTACTGTTACTCTCTCCTCAATATTTTTAGCTCTAGGAAACTGGCTGTTGTTATGGTCAATTAACCACAATCCAATTCTGGGACAAGTAGGACGTTTTACACCCCAGCTAAAACCTCTAGGTTTTACTACTGATGTAAATTAATAATTTAAGCACATAATTCAGTTCTTAAAGAGGATCTCTCTCTCTCTCTCTCTCTCTCTCTCTCTCTCTCTCTCTCTCTCTCACACACACACACACACACACACACACACACACACGAATCCAGTGCCTCAAGTACTCCTCTACACTCATTTTAAAAGTCTAAAGCCATATACACTGACATTATATAAACAAAAGAGATCTTCAGGTTTAAAAACAAACATTAAAATATCTTAAACTGCAAGCAATACTGAAGAAGCCCCTCTCTATCCCTGGGCAGTAATTTCCAGTTTACTAGGTCAACCTCACCATTCCCCTAAGTCAGGGCTCAGCTGGGCACATCTCAGTGGTGCCACTCCTCTAGGTGAGGAAAGGGGGCCCTATGGGCACTGGGCTTCTTGGGCACAGCAGGGATCTGCATTTATTTAGAGAAGGAGGGTGGGTGGAAGAGGTGGGAGGAGGCAGGAGGAAGGGCAGCAAAAATACCCTGAGAGAGAAGGGGTAGGTCCCCAATTCATCCCTACAGGGCATAATAAATGTTCTTCCCTTTTAAAAATGCAAATACCACGGAGACCGGTTTGGCTCAGTGGATAGAGCAGTGGGACTGCGGACTGAAGGGTCCCGGGTTCGATTCCGGTCAAGGGCATGTACCTTGGCTGCGGGCACCCAGTAGGGGGCGTGCAAGAGACAGCTGATTGATGTTTCTCATTGATGTTTCTGACTTTCTATCTCTCTCCCTTCCACTCTATAAAAAATCAATAAAATGTATTTTAAAAATAATAAAAAAAATACAAATACAAATATCTCCTGGAATGGTTAAGCGAATCCCTGCTTTTGAAGTTAAACCTTTTAATGAGAGCACTCTGGGGCCGGAGTTGTGACCCACACTGCTGCTGCCCCAGCTCTGCCCACACCCCTCCAGTACTGAGCACATAATTCTTTTGCAGTCCACCCACTAGAATAGGAGAGCTTTAAGGGAAGGGCTCTTGTACCCTGGCTGTTATTCAGTTCAGTGCTTCGGGAAGTATTTAGTACAGACACGGGATCTGGAATGGATGGTGAATGTAATACTCCTGAGAAGCAGGAAAACCATCACTTATGAAGGACTTGTCTATGCCAGGCTCTGTACAAACGTGTTTCAAGTATAGAGTCATGTAAGCCAATGTTGTGCTTTCAGTAACTCCACTTCATGAGCAAATGGGTTCAGAATACTCAAGGAACTGGCCCGAAGACTGGACACGAAGTGGCAGAACCCACTCCAAAGCAGAAGTGCTATGCCAGAGACATGTTCACCATGAATGAATGAAAAAGAACCCCTCACAAATACTAGCAATCAGATTCTCTGAATTGTAATGAAATCAGTACCCCGAAAACACTCTGGAATACAGCAAAAGTTCCCACAATGTTTGTCTCATCTCATTACAAATAAAATAATTACAGATTAAGATTCTAGTAAGTCAGAGTGAATCAAAAGAGAAACACAACCCTAACAAATTAACTTACAGTATAAAAATGGAAAAGTCCGTCTATTTAGAGTATCGAAAGGAAGGTAAAATCTTTATAATGATGTGTTTATCTTCCAAGGAGCAGCCGCTTACAAACTCGGGGGAAAGTCTTCAATAGGTATGGGGCTTTTGTGTGTCCTACATACACGGCACACCCAACCTAAAGTCCGGTCTCCCAGGACTGGTGCTCTCCGGCCCCTCTGTGAGACACCCTGCCACGCACTGAACGCCTATAACCAGCTCACAGAGCGGTTCAGTCATCTGCTTCAAACTAGTCACGGACATTCGCTCCCCTACCTGTTTGTGCCTGCCGCATACGCTATTCCTATTATAACTCAACTAAATGTTACATAACCACCGAAATGTAAATGTGAAAGCAAAGAGAAAACTGAGGGTGAACACTCTGGATGAACTAGATAAAAGCAAAGTACTTCAAAAGGACTGCTGGAACGTTAGGTGTGGGTGAAACAACTATAAAAGGCTTGGGGGGAT
Organism: Antrozous pallidus; assembly: GCA_027563665.1. Classification (NCBI taxonomy): domain Eukaryota; kingdom Metazoa; phylum Chordata; class Mammalia; order Chiroptera; family Vespertilionidae; genus Antrozous; species Antrozous pallidus. Next base: position 103,449,122 of record CM050515.1, read on the forward strand.
TATGAAAATCTAAAAGAATTTTGTACTCAGATTACTTCAAATGTGGCTGCTTCTCACTCCACTTTAAAGAATTCAAAACTTAATTTTAGTGGGGTTTATACAAAATAAACCATCATGTAAGAATCTAATCTTGAAGAATGAGTGTTGTGCCTACATCCAAAGACTGGAATATGTATTTAGCCATTTTAGGTGAAAGTAGCATGTTCAAAGTATGTATTTAAATGTAACTTTTTAAAACATCTTACTCAACATTTCCTGATTAACCACAAGTACCAACATGTCATATGAAAGTTTGCACTAACAAAAGGATCATTCATCACTGCTGGAATTCATCCCCTCTCATCCTTCCAGATACTGCGGTCTTGTTACAGGTTGACTCAGCTGTCAAGCAGACTAGCTGTGCCTCTCGCTTGCTCTCCCCCTCAACCTGGCAAACATGCTTTTTTGTGCTGTCATCTCAATTGTTGGTAAAAATACAACCCTTCCTGTCCAGCAGAGGGGCTCAGTTGGTTGAGGGTCATCCTGTACAAAAGGTGGCCGGCTCAATTCCTAGTCAGGGCGCACACATGGGTTGCAGGTTCAGTCCCCAGTGGGGGCATGTATGGAAGGTGACCAGGTCGATGTTTCTCTCATGTCGATCTTCTTCTCTCTCTCTCTCTCTCTCTCTCTCTCTCTCAGCATGCCCTTGGATGAGGACTAAAAATAATGATGATAATAATACTAAAATAACCCTTCCAGCTCAAAACAGTTGATTTCTTGTTCTTAAAGAGAATCCTTAATATAACTTAAACTATCTGTCTTTACCTACCCTCTCTCCACCTTCTCATCATATCATTGAGCTAATTTCTTCAGCCATCCAGCTTCCCAACTTCCCAGACTAGTAGTACAAGTCCCCTAATTTTATACTCGCGTAACACCATGCATTCTCTCTCATAGAAATTATCAGAACATTAGTTTTCGTGTATGTGCATGATTGCTTCATTATCTAACTTCTACTGGACTGTAAATTCCACAAAATTATGGACTTGTCTGATTTTACCCACTCTGTACCATTAGCAAGTAACACAGAAGCTGGCACATCACGGAAACTAATTGTTGAATGCCTGAAAAAACAAAAACAAGAACAAAGAAACTAACAAACAGGAAAAGGCCAAAGAAACAGCTCTGTAAACATAGAGCATAATACCCTCTTATCAGTGGACAATCATGACACAAAGGTGAGGAAACTAGCAATGCAGGTCCACAGTACTGAGCTACTGCCAGCCAATGCTTTCCCTGTAGGGAAGGAACAATATGGTTCCTGGCAATACTTCCTGGTGAAAGTGAACTCAGGAACCCTAGCTGTCCCCATGTGAGAACAGGAAAATAACATAGCGACATCCACATATGGCCACTGCTTTCTCATCTGCCACAATTCTGTGAGAGGGAATTAAGAGTGCTTGGCCACATCTCCTCATATAGGATTTAAGCTGGGGAAAGAGTTCTATCTTTCCACATGCGGTATGTCCTGAGCACTGACCATCAATCCACCTGCTTCCCCTCCAACTTCCCTTGTAGAATTTCATGCAGTGCAAGACATCAGTGTCAGAAATGAAACCCAACAAGAAACACACCCCTGGACCTCGACATTTCACTTGTCCTGCTCTTGGAAACTGGTATCCGTATTAACAGGGCGGCTGAACATGTATGGAAAGTAATGCTGGAATAGCATACATCAAGCCCTGTAAAACCACCATGAAGCAGCTCATCCCAGCGATACTGCAACACAATCAATACAGAGAATCAACGGTGAATCTGACCATAACCTGGAACTTCTAAAGACTCATCTGAAACATGGGATTAATTAGAACTCGGCAACACTGCTCTCCATCCCAGGGATTCTCTACAAGCTGCCCTGTGCACAGACAGACCAGCAGGGAGCACCGTACTGGGACAACTGGAGTAGCTAGGGAAGACTTTACTCAGAGAGACTCTAGTAAGTTGAGGTTTAATCTTCTGTGTGACACTTTTTAGAGAGACCACATAAAATAAAATTAGTGTTTTTCAAGAATCTCTCTGGATCTTTTGTAAAAAGTGCTGTTCTCGTAGTATTTAATGTCCACGCTATAGGAGTCATTTGATAACCGCAGTGCTCGTTAAAGTCTCTGCAGACCAGTTTTTTCAAACTGTGAGCCATGACCCAACAGTGGATGAGTTATTAATTCAGTTGTTCCAACCAGCATTTTAAAAACTAAAAGAGAACAGAATATACTGAAAATGTTTAATGACACTTCTGTCTCCTCTTTATATGTATATTAGAGGTTCCGTGCACAAATTTGTGCATGGGTGGGGTCCTTCAGCCTGGCTGGAGATTGGGGCCAATTGGGCCTCGGGAGGTTGACCAGGGGAGAGGGACCACAGGATGTTGGCTGTGTGAGCGCAATGGCCACCAGAGGGCAGCTCCAGCATTGAGCATTTGCCCCTGGTGGTCAGGGTGCGTCATAGTGACAAGTTGTTCAATCAGTCGGTAGCTTAGGCTTTTATATATAGAGATGTATGCACATGTATCTGTACATATGAATATGAACAAATCTGAACACATGGAGGAGAAAAGGGGGCAATATAAGATAATGGCTAAAAATAGACTGGCGCCAGACTGCCTGGGTTTGAATCCTAGATGTGCTACTTAGAAATTGTGTGACCTTGGGCAAAATAGTTAAGGTGACTGTCTCAATTTTCTCATCAGGGACAGTAGCAGTTCCTCCATCATTGTTTTGGGAATTAAACAAATTAATATAGACATCTACAATAAGGCCCAGCAGATAATAAATACTATGTAGAAAAAAGTTTGTGTCTGTATGTCTATACACACACATAAATACACATTCTGAGTTGCCATATAAAAATTTATCTATTTCACCCAATAATCAGAAAAGCTTGAAAGCCACTGTTCTTGAAGAATTCACATGCCTTTCCTTTAAAATATATATATTATGTAGGCCAAAGAATTTTCCCATTATATTCATCTCTTCTTAACCTCAGAGTTAAATTTAAGACTCAGTAATAACTATCTCATTCCAGGTGTTTACACCTATTTCACTTTTTCTTCTTTTTATTTTTTTAGGTTCCTTTTCCTCCCTTATCTTTGAAAACGCTACTAACTCTCTTTGAAAATGGGTAAATTTCAAAACACATTTAAAATAAAATGTACCTGACTTTACAAATTATCAAGCCAAAGCACTACTTCCCAAATTCCTTTATACAACAGATATCTTAATTAGAAACTAAACTCCAAATATTAAAAAATACCAAGTAAACAAAATATTTCAATATAATTTTAAAACAAAAAAAAGGAGAATTTGAGTCCTTTAATATAACTATTTTTTTTAGCCACTGTTTTGCCAGGATTTGTAAAAACCATAAAAACAAAATTTCTAAGATTAATAAAAGTAAGCTGATTACACTAGATTAATCCTCTAACACCATGCCAGCAAACTGCGGCTCTCAGGCCACATGCAGCTCTTCGGCCCCTAGAATGTGGCTCTTCCACAAAATACCACGGCCTGGGCGAGTCTATTTTGAAGAAGTGATGTGTTAGAAGAAGTTTAAGCTTAAAAAATTTGGCTCTCAAAAGAAATTTCAATAGTTGTACTGTTGATATTTGGCTCTGTTGACTAAGGAGTTTGCCGACCACTGCTGTAATACAAAAGATAAAGATGTGAATGAAAAATATGCTTGATTAAGAAAACAGATGCTAAAAGTAAACAAGCCAGACATAGTAAACGCATATGAAATCATGGGCAGTAATTTTTGTGAAAGAGATTAAGGTAGTCCATTGCTTTAGGCATAAACACATCCTCTAAGATATATAATAATGAAGACATGGAAATCACGTAATGAAAGTATCAGCATTCTAGATTTAATCAGATTTTAGTTCCTAAATTTACTGAGGGCCACTGGACTCATTTGCTTAACTACTTTAACGGTCAAAAATAGTTGTACAGCTGAATCAGGAATATAAATCAGCACATTTTCTCATGAAGAGTATCAGCTTCTAAAAAAGGATTTAGTATGTAATAAGATTGAAAAATTTTTAAAAATCATTATAGGATTAACTATCTAAGAATTCAGTATTACATTAGCTTGAACATTAAGAGACTGATTGCATAATAATCTTCTAGATCCACGTAAATGATAGGCCATTTCTTAACCCCAATCTCAAATGACTTGAAAACTAAAGATTCTGGTCCAGCAGGACAGAATAGGCCACAAAGGAAATGGTGTCCTCCTATGAGGTCACACTTGGAAATGACTAGCCCTGGGTCTGATCACCAGAAGATCTTACTAAAAGAAAATACAGGAAAACAAGGAAACAAGGACGACTAAGAAGTACATTTATAAATCATCCTCTGGTTATATCTAAAGAAGCTGTTTGCCTAGCTAAACAGTTATGTCTTAATGGCAGTGTTAATGACCATCCCTAACAGATGCAAAAGGTGCCCTGACAAGTCACACCTTCACAGGCTGGTGCACCCATACTGCTCATCGCCACAGCTGCCCCCTTCACAGCCCCTCCGAGAGGTTACAGCCACTGTTCCCTATCCCAGCCAGCCAAGCAGCCTGCGGCCAATGACTCACATGGGGACAACAGGCTTGCCTCCTCACTCTTGCTCTGAAACTTCCCATAGGTTCGGCTGAACTTGGACCCCAGCTGAGACCACATGCTGCTTAGGCTCTTCCCCTGCCCCGATTCCTGTAATAAATTGTCATGGACCACCCGCGTGTGACGACCACCAAGGAGCCAGATCAGAAATTTAAGAAACCTTTATTACGAACTCGAGTCCGAGCCCACATCTCAACTGTCACAGCAGTGAGCAACGCGAGCCCCGAGCCTCAGTAGCGAGCATTTTTTATCTCCAACGCAGGGAGATTTGGCAATTTGTGACTGGCCGGTTTCACACAAAGAAAGGTAGCACAAGGTCAGTTACAGTACAGGGAAGCGGGAGATTTCAAATTCTGTTCCCAAGCTGGTGGGCCCTGTCGACCCCGTATCTGGCCTTGCGGTGTTATGGCAGCAGGATGTTCTCGGGCAAGGGAGGGCTGAGTAAATGTCATAAACAGCTAAAGGAGGTTTCGGTGGTTGTGTCTGGTCTGAGCATGACGAACCGAACCACGTCCTTCTCTTCTATATTCCTCCCCCCTGAGTCTGGCTATCACAAAATCACGTGCCCCACAGCCCTGTCCCGGGCTTGGCTTCTAGTGAACAATTCAGTAACACAATGACCTGAATTTATTCTAGGGAGACAATGTCAACCAACATCTTCATATGAAATTACCTTTTGATTATGACGTAAAACATCATAAACTTTTAACCTCTCTGATTTCCATACACACCGAAGGCTCACACTGAAGCACAGGGCATAGTGGGTATGCACAGATGCAAAATTATAAACACTTTTGAATGACAATTTTGACAATTTAATGAATATATGCTTTTCAAGGTACTATTTTTAATAGGGATACTTTCCAAACACCTAAGAGAATAAAATGACAAATGATGACTAAGTCATCATACTTTTTAAAAACAGTCTTCTACATTTACATAGCTCAACCAAAGTTTTCCCCCTCTGTCACCAAAAAGCAGCTGTCTTTAAGTTGCCTAGTGCAATGTCTAGCACCCTCTAGTGGCAAGTTACCAGAACTAGAATTACATCTTATTTAATAAACAAGATGTTTTTTGAAAAGTGTGCAGTAAAGACAAAAATATGTTTTAAAGGGAGTCCTGTCGGGGATGATTTTCATAGAGTCTGGTACCAATGAGTAAAGAGAACATTCCAAAGATAGCCCTCAAGGCTGGGGTGAGCAAAACACCGGACCGTCTACTAGACAAGTATTTCCACTGAACAGCTTGCAAGATCTGCCCCAGTTGGGGACCAAAAAACAAAACAACAACCGCTGCATGATACGGGAAAAGTGACCTTCTTACGAGGGCACCAGGGACTGAGCACCAATGGTTACTGCTCATTAGACATTACAGGAGGCATGGCATTTTGAATTTCTATGTTCTGCCAAGCTTTCATAAACGCAGAAATAATTGTGTTAAACAGAGACCAGGTTAATATTATTTAACGTGCGATTTTTTTATATAATACATGTATTTTAAATGCTCACTACTCTATCTCAGTATCCAAAACAATTCTTGCCTATTGATAAATACATATGAAAGAATGAATTCCAACAGCAATGGGAATGGACTGAGAGGTTTTAAATAGAGGAGTGACATGCACTTAAGAAGGATCTTGAAAAAGATCACTCTGGCTGTCACATAGAGAATGGATTAGGAGAGACCAGCCTGAAACATGGAAGATCTTTTGTTGGCTGCGTTGCCCTCCTGCTGGATATATTTTAGGCTAATAAAATATTTGTTAAGAAATGACATTCGCTCACATAGTAAGCTAAATTGAGGCCTTGGTGGTGCATTACACTTAGGTCTTTTAGAAACATGGCTTCTTTCCCTTACAGCTACATAAATAGCTAACGTTTATATCACATTTATTATGTGTCAAGCTATCTAAACGCTTTATTATTCATTTTATGTATATTTTAGCATAAGACTGTTAACACAAGACACAAAAAGGTTAAGAACCTAAAATCTTTGAATAGTTAAGAGGAGACAAAGAATAAGAAAAATATACATTTTCATTTGACATTATTTTTAAGGTAGTTTACAAATCAACTTCTTAGAAATTATAATAAAATTTCAACATGTCATTTATAGAACGTTTTTGTAGGTTTTTATTATTAGAAATATAACCTGGGCCCTGGCCAGTGTGGCTCAGTTGCTGTAGCGTCGTCCTGTCCATCAAAAGGTGGCAGGTTCGATTCCCAGTCCGGGCCCACACTCAGGCTGCAGGCTGGCTCCCTGGTCAGGGCGTGTGTGGGAGGCAATAGATGGATGTTTCTCTCTTTTTCTCTCCCTCTCGCTCCCTTTCTCTACGATGAGTTTTTAAAAAAGAAAGAAATATAACTAGTTGAAATTACTCCCAACTCTGCTAACAGTGATTATATGAAACTAGAGGCCTGATGCACAAAATCTGTGCAAGGAGTTGGCCTTCACCCCAGCCCTGCAAGCCCCAGCTTCATCTGGAAGCTTGTCTGGATGGTCTTTCTGCTGTCTGGTCTAATTAGCATATTAGCTTTTTTATTATATAGGATCACTAATAACCGATCCTTACGAATAATTCCTACATCATTTTTATTTTTCTAATTTAGGGTACAACTTTATGGAGGAGTTCCCTGTACAATAAATAACTGCAACTGATAGTTATCTAGCAACTGACAATTCATATCCATTATCTCATTAATCTTGTAACAATATTGTGAGATAGGTATTATTAACTTATGCCAATAGGGATTTAGGCTCACAGAGTTCATATGATGTTTCAAGGAAGGCAAGTAGGCAATGATAATGTCAAGATTCAAACCTGAGACTTCTAAGTCATCCTCAATACCCAAGAACCTCACAACCAAAACTGGGAGGAAAACCAACCCCATTCCCCCTTTACAGTCACAGGGCAAATTTTACCTTTTTGTCATAATGACCAAAGATCTCCAAAGTATGGATCATGTACGATGAATAAAAAAAATTCAAAGACAATACTAAATTCTTTTAGCTGAGAACTTCATGCTCCATTTCATTAAGCATCAGAATTAGTAATAATGCACACAATGGTATGTTTAAAGACTTCTTCTATACTTAGATGTCTCGAAGGAAGAAAAATGGTCAAAAGAAAGCCGCAGAAATAAAAATAGAATCGTCATTGCCACAAATAATCCAAAAGTTCATCATGAAACAAAATACTTCTAAAAGATGAACCAAAGACATTTCCTGGATGTGGGAGCATCAACTGCAAGAATAATGCTAGAGAAAAGAACATAAATTATATACTTGGTAAACTTATACTTCATACTGTTATGGATATGGGAATGGGGATGGGGCAATAGGGTTGAAAAAATATACAAGTGTGATCTTAAGTGCTTACCATCTGAAAGAAAAATAGCAAATGTAAAGGAAAATTCAGAGAACCAATCAGTGCTATGTTTCTTTTAAAAAAAAGATTTTTAAAAAAGTGATTTTTAGAGAGAAGAAGGAAGAGGAGAGAAACAAACATCAGTGTGAGAGCAGAAACACCAACGGGCTGCCTCCTGCATGGCCCTCTTGGGGATCAAGCCTAAAACCCGGGCATGTGCCCTGACCAGGAACAGAACTGGCAGGTTTCCAGTGCACAGGACCACGCCCAGCCAGCTGAGCCGCACTGACCAAAGAGCGTCAATGGCACAATTGAGAATGAAGCAATCGGGGCAGGATGTGGATGGCAGAAAAGAGGAGGAGCATGAAAATGAGAGAACAAGACAAGGCGGCCAGCGGAGGAGGGCAGAGTACACACAGCTGTAGGAGGGTAAGGAAAATTAACTGAACTAGAGAGCAAGCCGAGCCCTCCCTGGTTTGGCTCAGTGGACGGAGCGTCGGCTTGCGGACTGCAGGGTCCCGGGCTCGATTCAAGTCAAGGGCATGTACCTTGGTTGTGGGGCACATCCCCAGTGGGGGGTGTGCAGGAGGAAGCAGCTGATGGATGTTTCTCTCTCATGGATGTTTCTGACTTTCTATCCCTCTCCCTCCCTCTCTATAAAAAATCAATAAACTATATTAAAAAAAAAGAATGCAAGCAGAATATGATGGTAACTGGAGAAAAGACAGGAAAAAAACAGAACTAAGCCTGAAAGCAAGGCAAGAGTTTGGACTTGAGCCCTGGGCATGTGGCTCCATTGGCTGGGCGTCGTCCAGTGCCGGTGTGTTCCCGGTCAGGGCACACACCAGGAGTTGTGGGGGTTAATCCCCGGGGTCACTCTCACATTGATGTTTCTCTCTCCCTCTCCGTTCCTCCCTAAAAAAAAAAAAAAAAAAAAAACCTTTGAAAAGATTTTGAACTTGCCCTAGCCGGTTTCGCTCAGTGGATAGAGTGTCCCCTCCTAGGTTCAATTCGGGTCAAAGGCAGACTCCTCTCCAGCCTGGGTCCTGGTTGGGGCTCACGCGGGAGGCAACAATCAATGTGTTTCTCTCACATCGATGTTTCTCTCTGTCTTGCCTTCTCTCTTCCCTCTCCCTAAAAATCAATGGGAAAATATCCTCAGATGAGGATTAACAACAAAAGATTTTGGACCTGAATAATTGAGTGGAAAAAAATGGCACTGTGAGTTCTGAAAACAGGAGAATAGAGTAATAATGTTGAGTTTTAATGTGGCTGTATATCCTATATAATAAAAGAGAAACATGCAAATTTGACCGTACCTTCGCTCCTGATTGGCTATGCTACCAGCCAATCAGGAGCGGGGGGTGGGGCCAAGTGGCATGAGCGCCGGGCCCCGGGGGTGGAGATGAAATGACGGTGGTTGTGAGCACCCAGCCCCCGGGCACTGTGAGCGCAAGAGGCGGCAAGCGCACAGCCCCCGGGGCCGGGTGGTTGCAGGCAGCCAGGGCTGAGCTGAGCAGGGCAATGGCTGGGTGAGCCATCAGTTGGACATCCCCTGAGGGGTCCCAGTATGTGAGAGGGGGCAGGTTGGGTTGAGGCACCACCCACCTCCATTGCACGAATTTCATGCACCAGGCCCCTAGTTATTTTATAACAGGATGTATGTATAAAGTAAAGGCAGTCCTCGGGTTGTGTAGGACTTGACATACGTCGTTTCGTGGTTATGTTGCCATCTCCCATTTATTTGTAAAAAAAAAAAAAAAAAGTTGCAAAGAGCTGAGATCGGTTTGGCTCAGTGGATAGAGCGTCGGACTGCAGACTGAAGGGTCCCGGGTTCGATTCCGGCAAGGGCATGTACCTTGGCTGCAGGCACATCCCCAGTAGGGGGCGTGCAAGAGGCAGCTGATCGATGTCTCTCTCTCATCGATGTTTCTGACTTTCTATCCATCTCCCTTCCGCTCTGTAAAAAATCAATAAAATATATATATTTTTTAAAAGTTGCAAAGAAAAGGATATTCTAAGGGTCATTTTGATGGAAAAGATTATAGGATTCTGAGGAAAACAAAATTAAAAAAAGGTAAAAATAGAGAAGAATCTAAAGTTATTTCTAAGTCTCTTGCTTCAGAAACTGATCAACCAATTAGTGATAGAGCAAAAAAAAACCCCAAGATAAATAAATCAATACTCTACTTGCGTAGAAAACCTGATATGACACAAAGACTTTTATTATTCTAAATAATGCTGTAAAAAATGATCTTAAAAGGATAATGAAACTGAAGATTAGTGGTGAAATATTTAAATAAAAATTGATATTTTATTAAATTCATAATAAAAGTTTCCACCTATTTAGTCAAACTGTGATTTTAAATATAGGAATACCTACAGTAATATTTCATAATTATGCCATCATCTTTAAGCAAGTATACTGCAGGTGACAAAGAAGAAGAGCAGTATTCATGGTTAATAGTAGACCAATTATATACAGAACAGCAAAGAAGCATAAAATGGTAACACAAAAGTAAAATGTTATTGGTAAACTCTTTCCTCACCTTTGAAGAATTACCTTTAAGACATGTGATCAAACCACTCAAAAAGATGAGGTAGATAATGAGACAGAGCACTAAATGTGTTGAAAGAAAATACATATGAGGTTGGATTTTACAAATTTTATATTAAACTGGCCTATAATATTCCTTCCTTACACTCTCTTTATCTGTTTCTTGGAATCAAGATTATACTCTGGCCTCATACAATAAATTGGAGGGAATAATCGAACTTTTTCTGTTCTCTGAGTTTGTAGAAGATTAAAATTATCTATGTCTCTAATGTTTGGCAGAACTCATTCTTAAAAGTGTATCAAGTGTTTTCCTGTAAGGAAGACTTGCTTACTGACCAATTTCTTGAAGAGTTATAGGACTGTTCAGGTATTTTATTCTTTTTTAAAATCAGTGTGGTAATTTATACATTCAAAATTCATGTGCAATAATAACGCTTGAGGAACACTATCTCAGAACATCACTCCTATCATATACAAAATTATGCTACTTTTGTCTAATAATTCAGTTTGCTATTTTTACCACCACTATTTCGACATTATGACCGGGCTTTCCATAGACAATATTTAGATATTCTTTGCTCATGAATCCTTTCTGCATCTCAGAAACTTTCCTGAGATCACTGTTCTTCTCCTTATAGCTATATCTTCTAGAAAAAAAATTTAATGAGGACCTACTGGTAAAAGACACACCCAGCTTTTGTATGTCTATCTATTTTGCTCTCACTTCTGGAAAAGTTTTCCTGGATACATAATTCTAAATTGACAGTTATTTTGTCTGGGCATTTTGCAGATATTCTTCCACTCCTCTATGGCTTTCATAGTCACTATTGAAAAGGTCGTTAATTTAATCATTGCTCCTTCATAAGTCAGTCTTCTCCCTGGCTGTGTTTAGGGTATCTGTTTCTGGTGTTCATCAGTTTCTTCTCTAAGATGTATCTATAGAAGAACTTCTTTAGCCCTGGCTAGTAGCTCAGTTGGTTGTAGCATCATCCTGTACATCAAAAGGTTGTGGGGTCGATTCCCAGTCAGAACATAAACCTAGATTTCAGATTTGATTCCTGGTTGGGGCACATATGGGATGCAGCCAATGGATGTTTCTCATATCAATTGTTTCTCTCTCTCTTCTCCTCTCTTCTCCAAATCAATGAAAACATACCTTTAGGTGAGGATTTAAAAAAAAAAGACTTTATTTATACTTGTCTGCTTGTGATTTGCTGTTTTTTAAATCTGCAAATTCATATATTTAACCAATCCTAGTGAATTTTCAGCTATTGTCTATCCTTTCTATCTTAATCTCTTTTATAGATGCCATCTTTTTTTTCTCCATTCTATGTTCTGCATACTTTCTTCAAATTCATCTCCCAAATTGCTCTTTCTAACTCTATCTCCGTTGCTAGTAAAACACCTACTAAGTTTATAATTTAAATTGTTGTTGTTGTTTTTTCCCCACTTCTAGAAGCTCTCTTGGTTCTTTTTCAAATCTGTCTGGTCATTTTTTAGCATGCCTTTTTCCTTAATATTACTGTCAAACCTCGAATTTTAAAACCATGTAAACATGTATATCATATTTCACATCTAATGATTCCATTAGGCCCTGTGGGTCTAATTCTGCTATTTATTGTTTCCCCTTCTTTCACTCATGGTGCCGTGCTTCTTCTTCATAGTAAGATCATGTTTGTAAGACTTTCTTTGATACTTCTTCAAGCTAAACTTTAGTGGAGAAGAAAGATGGTCTGCCCCCTAGGAATGGAAAAAGAGAGATAAAGGCCTGCTTTTCACTTCCATCTGAAGGAAGGAAAAACCAAGTGGCAAGTTCTCCCAGCAGAGCAGCACATTCCAAGGGAAGGGCTAAAGAGACACAGTGCAGTTCTGACAAGCTATGTGTGTGTTAGGGGGAGAGGGGTGAAGGAGGGGGGGTGCCATGGACGGGGGCAGTGCAAAATGAAAACATGCGATGGTTTGTTCAGGAATTATTTAGAATTTTAGAACAGTGAAAGCAGAGCATTAAACCAAACATTGGGCTCTTCTAAATTTAAGGATCTCAGATATCTATGAGGGCCTGACTCTTAAGCAGGAAGATCAGCAGTAGTAAAAATCAGTATCATTTAAAATCCCACCACCCAGGGACAACCACCACTGTTATCAGTCTGGTATATATACCAGAGATTTATTTTTACATATGTACACACATGTAGATATTGATATACATGATTTTTAATATTACAGAAATGGTATATTGTACATTCTCTTCTGTTAACATTTTTTTGGTAACTTACTACATTATGGTAGCTTTTAAAAATGTTAGTAAATACAGATCTTTCAATCTTATTGTACTAACTAGAGGCCCGATGCACAAAATTCATGCATGGGGGGAGGGGTAGATCAGCCCTGCCTGCACCCTCTCCAATCCAGGACCCCTTGGGGGATGTTCAACTACTGGCAGTCAGACATCCCTCTCGTAATCCAGGACTGCTGGCTCCTAACTACTCACCTGCCTGCTGCCTGATTGCCCCTAACCACATCTGCCTGCTGGCCTGACCACCCCTAACTGCTCACCTGCCACCTGATCGCCCCTAACTGCCCTCCCCTGTCAGCCTGGTCACCGCTAACCAGCTCTGCCCCAGCCCTCGCCACCATGGCTTTGTCCAGAAGGACATCTGGATGGATAGCTGGAAGACATCCGATCCAATTAGCATATTACCCTTTTATTAGTATAGATTATAGAACATATAGATCCATGTTCCATTTAACCAAACTCATATTGTTAAGTTTCTAAAGGGTCTTGAGCTTTTCATTATTCAAAATTATGATCAGTGAATATCAATAAAGTTGAGGATTGAATGAGTCAATCAGTATAAAGCACTTAATGGAGTACTTGGCAAGTAACAAGTTCTCTAAAAATGTTAGTAATTTCTTCAATATTGTCTCCTATATAAACACTGAATTAATTTACATTCCCAACAGCAGGGTGAAAGAGATTGATTTTCTAAATCTTGCTAATTCTTTCAAATTCTGCCTTTTGTATTTCTTCTATGAATCATTATTCAGGTTCTTTAACAGTTCTGTTGAATTCCTTATGCTTTTTAAATTTCAGCTGATTTCTATACTGGAAATATCAATTCTTGGTCACAGGAATAACAAGTACTTTCCCCCCCGCCCACCCCAAAAAAAGAATTAACTCAAGACTTACCTCCAGTTCCTAGAACTTTCAGGAGCTCAAAATTTTCAATCCCCACCTTCTCTGCATGTCCTGTTAAATTTGCTAAAAAAGAGAGAGAGAGAGAGAGAGAGAGAAAGAAATAATTAAAGGGATCAGAAACAGGAGGGGGCCCCACAGGGGCTTGAGACACCAGCAATGTTTTATTTCGTGACTTGAGTGGTTATAATTGACTAGAGGCCCAGTGCACAAAAACTCATGCACTGGGGAGGGTGGGGTCCCTCAGCCCGGCCTGTGCCCACTCACAGTCCTGGAGCCTTTGGGGGACGTCCAACTGACAGCAGTCAGAAATCCTTAGTGCTGCCACGGATGCAGGACAGGCTTCCGCCACCACCACTGCATTGGCTCACCAGCCATGAGCCCAGCTTTTGGCTGAGTGGCCCTCCCGCTGTGGGAGCACACTGACCACCAGGGGGAAGCTCCTGTGTTGAGCATCTGCTCCCTGGTGGTCAGTGGACGTCACAGTGACCGGTAGCTCTGCCATTCAAATTGATTTGCATATTACCCTTTTATTATATAGAATTTTTAAAGTATACAGCTATGTTTTCTGTAATTTTCTGGGTGCTATACATTACAATAAGACCTTTTTTTGTTGTTGTTAATCCTCACCCAAGGATATTTTTTCCGTTTCTTTTTAGAGAGAGTGGAATGGAGGGAGGGAGCAGGGAAGGAGGGAAGGAAAGAGAGGAGAGAGGGAGAGGGAGAGGGAGAGGGAGAGGGAGAGGGAGAGGGAGAGGGGGAGAGAGAGAGAGAGAGAGAGAGAGAGAGAGAGAGAGAGAGAGAGAAACATCAATATGTTGTTCCACCTATTTGTGTGTTCATTGGTTAATTCTTCTATGTACCTTGAGCAGAGATTGAATCCACAACCTTGGTGTATTGGGATGATGCTCTAACCAACTAAGCTACCTGGCCAGGGCTTATTATTTGTTTTAAGTTACCTTTTCTGTTTGTTTCCATGTTCTCACTTTCCTGACTTTAAAAAGAATCATCTGAATGCTTTTTAGAATTTCATTTGTTTTTACATACTGGCGCTCTCCCACTTTGATTAGTGTAGTTGTTGCTCTAAGGATTATAACATGTTTCTAATTATTCAACATCCTCTTATAGTTAATACTGTACCATTTTACTTAAAATATAGAAGCCTCACAATCATCCTATATGGAATAATTGTTATTCTATATAATAAAATCCTAACATGCAAATCAACTAAACATTGGAATGACCACCAGGGGGCAGATGCTCAACACAGAAGCTGCCCCTGGTGGTCAGTGCGCTCCCACAGGGGGAGCAACACTCAGCCAGAAGCTGGCCTCAGAGCTGGCAAGTGCAATGGCAGTGGTGGAAGCTTTTCCCACCTTCCTTGCAAGTGGGTGGTAAACAGCGAGGGGTCCTGGACTGCAAGAGCCCTGGACTGCTAGAGGGATGTCTGACCACCAGCTTAGGCCCAATGGGGATTGGGCCTAAGCCAGAAGGCGGACATCCCCCAAGGGGTCCCAGACTGTGAGAAGGAGCAGGCCAGGCTGAGGGACCAATCCCTCCCACTCCAAGTGCATGAATTTCATGCATCAGGGCTCTTGTGTATTATATAGGACGATAACATATTTTATATGTTACACATTGCACAAGACAATGTCACAAGTTTTGCTTATATGATACAATTTATAAAGAAATTAAGAGGAAAGATTGAGACTTTTGCATTTCTGCAGATATTTATCATTTTCTGGTTATCTTTTTCTTTCAAAAATCCAAAATGCATTCTGGTACCACTCTTCCTCAACCTTGAAGAACTTCTTTTGACATTTCTTGCAGTGTTTTCTTTTATGTAAAAAGGTTTTCTTATCCTTCATTTAAAAAAATTTTGAGATATAATTCATATAAATTAAATTCATTCTTTTAAGGCATGTAATCCAGGTGTGTGTGTGTGTGTGTGTGTGTGTGTGTGTGTGTGTGTGAGTGTGTTTTCAGTATATCACAAGGTTGTGCCCTCATCACCACTAATTCTGGAATCATCTTGATACTTGACGGATATTTCCTTTTAATATAGAATTCTGAATTGACGGGCTTTTCTTTTCTTCCGGACCTTTATATAAACATGTTTTCCCATTTACTTTTAGCCTCAATAGTTGCTAAGGTGAAATCCTTCATTAAATGGGAACATGCTCCTCTGTTTGAAATGTATATTTTCTCTTACTACTTCCAACCTTTGCTCTTTATCTTTGGCTTTCAACAGTTTTGCCATAATGTGATTTGATGTGAACTTATTTGGGTTCATTGAGTCTGGTATTTATATCTGTACATTTCTGGTTTTCATCAAACTTGGGAAATGTGTAAAATTTGTTTTCTAACCCATTCTCTCCTCTCCTTCTGAGGTTCCAATTACATATGTTGTATTGTTTGATATTACCTAAGAGGTCCTTGAGACTCTATATTCATTCCCTCTCCCCCCCCCCCATATATTTTTTCTGTTCTTCACATTAATTTCTATTGTTCTATCTTCAAGTTCAGTTTTCCTTCTGAACTATTAAATCCATGCAGTGAATTTTTAATTTCAAATATTGTATTTTTCATTTCTAAAACTTCCATTTGATTATCATTGTTTCTATTTATCTGAATTTTTTTTTCATTCACTGAGAGCATGTTGTTTTACTTCATTGAAGATATTTTAATAGCAGCTTTAAAATTCTTCTCTTATTGCCAGTATCTCATTCATCTCAGGGTAGGACTCAGTTGATTTTCTTTCCTCTTGGGATATGTTCCATTTTCTTAATTCTTCATATATAGGGTAATTTTTTACTGTACCCTTAACATTATAAATGTTAATTTGTGAAGATTCTAGATTATTATTTTTTCTCCAATGAGAGTTGGGGTCTTTTGTTTGTTTTAGCAGGCAAATATCTTGGTTTGGCTCCTGTTTCTTAGGAGGCAGTTCTAGTCCAGTACAGATTTTTCTGTCTTTAGATGGGCTGTTCTGAGTCTGATGTATTCATGCTTGATTCAGAAGTCATAGATGTGTATACACAAAATTTGAGAACCCTGCCTTCTGTAGCTCTTCTCCTTCTGCAATTCCTCCACTATCGTTAGTGGTCAAGGTTGGCTGGTTTCAGATTTCTAGTTTCCCTGGCCAGAGAGACTATTGTTTTTTCACCAGAGTCCCCACATTATGGACTGTACTTAGCTTGAAGCTGAAATCGGGGAAAAGGCAATGTTATTTCCTACAGCTCTCTTCCTCCACCCGGATTGTATTAAATTCAGATTTTATAGTTTGGTGTTGTGTGTGTTTGTGTGTGTGTGTGGTGTTTTTGTTTGCTTTTTTTTTTTTTGCAAATAAGTTCTCTGGTAAGAGGTTTTATTCTGACATTATAAGAAGCAAAAGTCTGCTTATAATCCTATCTAATAAAAGAGAAACATGCAAATTACCGTACCTTCGCTATGCTACCAGCCAATCAGGAGCAGGGGGTAGCACAGTGGGCGGGGGGTGTGCAACCTAGCTGAAGGTCAACTGCCCAGGGCCCGAACCTCAGAGGCAGCAGGGCAATCGCCCTGTTGGGGATCAACCGCCCAGGGCCCCAGCCGCAGAGCATCAGCCAGAGGCTTGTGCTTTGGCTGGGGGTAGAGTAGGGCGATCGCCCATGTTAGGGGTCCCCACCCAGGGCCCGAGCCATAAACAGAGGCAGCAGGGTGATCGCCCCTGCCAGGGGTCAACCGCCCAGGGCCCCATCTTTGGAGCAGAGCGATCAAGTGCACTGGGGGTTCCCAGCCCTAGACCTGAACCTTGGATCCTTGGCCAGAGGCTTGGGGCCTTGGCTGGGGGCAGAGCAGGGTGATCAAGTGCGCTGAGGGTCCCTGCCCTAGACCTGAGCCTCAGATCCTTGGCCAGAGGCTTGGGGCCTTGGCCGGGGTGGAGCCGGAGATCAGAGGAGATAGGTGTGAACTGTAGAGGAAACACCTTTTCTGACCGCTCATTGGCTAAGCTCCCTAATCACCACTGGTAATATT
This sequence comes from Antrozous pallidus, assembly GCA_027563665.1. Lineage (NCBI taxonomy): Eukaryota > Metazoa > Chordata > Mammalia > Chiroptera > Vespertilionidae > Antrozous > Antrozous pallidus. The sequence continues at coordinate 103,466,901 of CM050515.1, forward strand.
CTTAGTAACTTGGGTATAAGAATCCAGAAAAGTAATCTAGGGTTCTTCCACCACACTCCTGGAGAAAAAAACAAAGGTTTGCTGCTAAAGGGCTAAGAAATATCATAACCTTTCCCTAGGCAGTTTGGCTCAGTGGATAATGCCTAGGTTTGCCAACCACAGGGTCCGGGTTATATTCTGATCAAGGGCATGTACCTAGGTTGCAGGCTCCTCCCTGACTAGGGCCCAGGTCAGGGCTCATGCCAGAGGTAACCAATCAAAGTGTTCCTCTCACTCTGATGTTTCTCTCTGTCTTTCCCTTTCTCTTCCACTCTCTCTAAAAATCAATGGAAACATATCCTCAGGTAAGGATAAAAAAAAGAAAAATAAAGAAATGTTATATCCTATGAAAGACACATCTTGAAAATGCCTAAAGAAAGTTGTCATTTTTTCATGGTGAAGGGACCAGAGTCTGGGTTGATGAAAACATCTTGGTGGGTGCAGTGACTGGCAGTGGCTGCAGCAGGAGGGTGATGGGGCTGGCACCTTTCCCTGATCAGCCCAGTTGCCTCACACAAAGGGAGGCCACACCATGGCTTAGGGGAATGGGCCTAAGCCATCAGTAGGACATCCCCTGAGGGCTCCCAGTATGTGAGAGGGGGCAGGCTGGGCTGAGGGGACTCCTCCCCCCCCCAGTGCACGAATTTCATGCACCAGGCCCCTAGTCAACAAGTTAACTTCAAAGAGTAAAGTAAAATTTAAAAGGTGTATGATACAGGCCCATCTCAGGGATCTTGAACTTGATATCCATAAGGTTATTTTTTATATGACATCTGTTAGGCAAGATAAGTGCTAACGCATGTATAATAATAAAAGCGTAATGTGCTAATTAGATTCTGTTAGGGAAGGTAAGTACTCACACACTGTTGTATCTAATAAAAGAGTAACATCCAAATGTGACCCTACCTTGGTTCCTGATTGGCTATGCTACCAATCAATCAGGAGCAGGGGGCAGAGCCAAGTAGCGCGATCGCCAGACCCTGGGGGCGGAGACAAAGCTGCGGCGGTGGCGGCAAGCGCCTGGCCCCCGGGCTCAGAGGCGAGGCAGCGATGGCGAGAGCCCACCCTTGGGGGCGGAGAAGAGGCGCGGCAGTGTGGCACTCCAGCCAGAGCAGAGAAGACTGACGGCTCCGGCTGGAGTGAAGCCTCCAGCGGCCGAAGCAAAAACGGAAGAAAACAGCCAGAGGGAAGGCCTGGGTCCCAGGTTCCAGAGGAAAACTGGTCCTGGCAGCCAGGGGAAGGAAAGCCTATTGCATGAATCTTCATGCAACGGGCCTCTAGTCTATAATAATAAAAGGATAATGTGCTAATTAGATCAGACGTCATTTTGGATGACCTTCCAGACAAAGCCAGGGCTACAAGGGAAGCCCAGATCCTGGGTGCCTGCCAGAGGGAAGACCAGGTCCCAGGTGCCGGAGGTAAGGAATGCCTACTCTTGCACAAATTCCGTGCATCGGGCCTCTAGTACAGAAATAAACCAGTAGTGGTGCTATTATATTCAGGCATGGGAGGAATATTTATTAATTATAAAGTTATTTTCATTGTGTTAAAGACAAAACACATAAAAAGAAATGAAAACAGTATGGAGTTTCCTCAAAAAATTAAAAATGGAACTCCCATTTGACCCAGTATAGTCCCACTTCTAGGACTATCTCCCAAGAAACCAGAAACAACCATCCGAAAGGACATATGCACCCCTATGTCCATAGCAGCACAATTTACAATAGCTAAGATTTGGGAACAACCTAAGTGCCCATCAGCAGATGAGGGGATTAAAAAACTATGGTACATCTACACAATGAAATACGATGCCCCAATACTATAAAAAAGAAGGAACTTTTACCATTTGCAGCAGCATGGATGGAACTGGAGAGTATTAGGCTAAGCAAACTAAGTCAGAGAAAGATAAATATCACATGATCTCACTCATATGTGGGATATAAGGATCAACATAATTTGATGAACAAAAATAGATCCAGAGACAAATGGCAGGGAGGTGGGAGGGTTAGAGAACAACCAAAGGACTTGTGCGCATGCATATTAGCATAACCAACAGACACAGACACCAGGGTAGAGGGGGCATGCCTGCTGTGAGAATGGTTGGAGGGGAGGAGTCAATGGGGAAAAAGAAGACATATATAAATCTTAAGATAATTTTAAAAAAAGAAAAAAGGAGAACCAAGATGGCGGCATGGGTAAACACCTATCTTGCTGCCCCACACAACAATTTAAAAACTACAACTTAATGACAGAAGAAACATCATGCAGAATCACCAGAAAGCTGGCTGAGTGGAAATTCCACAAATGAAAGTAAATATAGGACACTGTGCCTCAGAGGAGCGGCGGAGGGCAGCGTTGAGGATACGCGCGGAGTCAGAGGTTTGGTGCCATGCACATGGTCGAGCGGCTGCAAAACCGGCTGGTTTTCTTGAACAAGGAGGGAGACAAAAGCGTCCCACTGCACTGAAGGTCCGGGGAACCCACAGTCATATGGGGTGAAAGGTCCGGGGAACCCACAGTCATATGGGGTGAAATTGTACAGTAAGAAAGAAGCACAGTGAAACTCGGGCGCTGCAGAGGTCTGCGAGCTTGTGGAGAGGGCAAGTAAACCTGGGGACAGCAGAAGCGCGTGAGCGTGCAGAGAGGACTCGTGACTTGCTCTCTCGTTCGGGAAACCACTGAACTGCATTGTTTTACAACCCTGGGTGAGACTTTGGGTGTGCAGACTCATTTGGGGAGAGGCTGAATTGTCTGGCAGCGGGTAGAGCTCGGCAGCAGCTTTCTCTCACAAGTGCGTGCAGCCATTGCCACTAGGCACAGACACCAAGGTGCCGCATAGGGCGGAGCTGACGGGAAATCAAGGCTGCCTGTTCATCCCAGAGACTCCACCCATCAAACCTGAGCACAGCTGATCCTCACAGCCAACTGGCCTGGAGGTCAAACACTCCTAGTGCTAACAACAATGATCTAGGTCTTAACTTCAACAAGACTGTGCAACCCATAAAGGGCTGCACCAAGAGTATCCACCTCAGGTAACTGGGGAGGCTGAGCCACTGTCCCTTAGAGGACATCTACCACACAAAGCTAATCGACCAACTCAGGAAAGCAGCCACCATGCAGAGACATGGAAAGAAATCAGATGTGAAAGAAATGGAGGAAAAAAACTGACTGGATATAGAGTTCAAAACCACGGTTATAAGGTTTTTCTAGAGGCTCCTAGAAAAGGCTGATGAACTTAATGAGACCTTTGAGGAAATGAACAAGACCTACCAGGAAATGAATGAGACCTACAAGGATATGAACGAGACCTCTGAGGATACAAAAAGGACCAACCAGAAATTAAGCATACACTGACTGAAATAAAAAATATTATACAAAGACCTAAAAGCAGTCTAGAGGACTGCAAGAATCAAGTCAAAGATTTGAAATACAAAGAAGCAAAATCCACTCAGCCAGAAAAGCAAGAAGCAAAAAGAGTCCAAAAAATTGAAGACAGTGTAAGAAGCCTCTGGGACAACCTCAAGCATACCAACATCCGAATTATAGAGGTGCCAGAAAAAGAGAGAGAACAAGATAATGAAAACCTATTTGAAGAAATAGTGGCCGAAACTTCCACCACCTGGTGAAAGAAATTGACTTAAAAGTCCAAGAAGTGCACAGAACCCCAAACTATAGGAATCCAAAGAGGACCACACCAAGACACATCATAATTAAAATGCCAAGAGCAAAAGACAAAGAGAGAATATTAAAAGCAGCAAGAGAAAAACAGTTACCTATAAGGGAGCACCCATACAATTGTCAGTGGATTTCTCAACAGAAACTATGCAGGACAGATGGAGTGGCAAGAAATATTCGAAGTGATGAATAACAAGAATCCTCAACCAAGATTACTCTACCCAGCAAAGCTATCATTCATAATTGAAGGTCAGATAAAGTGCTTCGAAGATAAAAAAAAAAAAAAGCTAAAGGAGTTCATCTCCGCCAAACCAATATTATATGAAATGCTGAAAGGTATTCTTTAAGAAGAGGACGAAGAAAAAGGCAAAAATAAAAATTATGAACAGCAAATACACATCTCTCAACAAATAAATCTAAATATCAAGTGAATTAAAAATCTGATGAACAGGATAAACTGATGAATATAACAGAATCATGGGCATAGAGAGGGAATGGACTGACAATTTTTGGGGAGAAAAGGGGTATGAGAGGTGCAGCAAGAGACTCGACAAAAATCATACAACTATGGAAGAGAACAGTCAGGGGCAGGGGGGAGGTAAGGGCAGAGGGTGGGATGGGTCCCAGGTGGAGGGGAGCTATAGGGGGCAAAAAGGGGGAATAATGTAATTAATAAACTGAACAATAAAGATTTTTTAAAAAAGAAAAAAAATAATACCATATAGAATCCTAAGCAATGAGAAAAACATATTAAAGCATGTGAGTCTAGATGTCCAAATGTTTCTCATTTCTATGCTAGTTTTGTTTGCCATTGAAATTAGAATCCTTCAAGCATTAAAGTCTAAAAATAAACCACATTTCTCTTCACTGAACTGTTAATCTAAGATCAAGAGCTCAAACATCCTAGCAACAATACTAATGTTTATTAAAATAAGACTTAAAATATTTACATAATTTACTTCACACTAGAGGTGAAATAAACATCAGCCAATTACAGAAATCTTCTGCAGGTCTGAGTCATTACATGCCTTAGTAAAGTCCAAAAGAGTATTTTCATCATATGATGTGGAGTTACTACCTGCATGCCTTGGACCTGTATTATATTGAGAAAAAGAACTGTCCACGGACTTTCTTCATACATGAAAGTGAATGGTATTTTACTGTGGTTGTGGGAGCTTCTTTTCTTGTGCTAGGTGCCTCTGCTCATCTCCTGATCTAGTTCTCCCTAAAGGTAAGAGAGGTCACTAATCTGAGTATTCAACAATACACAATTCTGACTGGGTAGTAGGTACAGTCCAACGAGATCTGCTTTTTATTTTTGCCTCAAATTCTGGCCTGGACTGAACCCTGGAGCCGAATGGCCATTCTCTGGCACTTCTCCACCAGATAGAGTAGCCAGTTAACTAAGCAGATTCAGAAGCTCTTTTGGGACTTGGTGTTTACTCACTAGTTTGTTCTCCCCTCTAACCTTCTAACTCAGACACCTCAACATGCTGGTCCCAGGATTCTAAATGGTTGGGAAGGAAGTAGGAGTCCTCACTTAGGGCTTATGCCTGAACTGCACGCACCAACGCCACTTAAATTTAAGAAGAGTTCTACACTGGTGTGCTAGAAGTTGGCACCGCTTTCATGTAAGACTCTGAGTCCCACTGGCAACTGTTCCTTGAAGACAGTTCCATTATGACTCTTGGGGGCTGAGAGTAGATTGGATGGGCAGAGTTTGGGCATTTCTGGATTTCTGACTATGATAGCTTAATTGGCACTAAAACCATACCCTCAACCACTATACCCTAACTAAACTGATTTAAGTCCTTCCCACAGAAACAATGCCTAATGAAAACTGTTCACAAATGTATAAAATAACAAAAAAAAACAACAAACTTTAAAAACTTAGACTAGAGCTATTTAGTTGTGTGCAAAGCAGTATGACCATATCAATTATTTATATCTGACATCTATTTTGAAGCCCACATCAAATGTGTTGTTAAATATTAGTAAATTTGGACTAAAATATTTTTAAACTTTTCAAGGTCTACTTTAGGCCTATCTCTTATTGTTAATCAGCTTAAGACAATCTCCTCCCATGAAAAGTATTTATAGTTCCTTTACATTATTGCATTACTAAGTTTATTCATTTAGAAAAGATAGGTGTCGACAGTTTTAATGCTTTTACAAAGCAATTTTAACCATTTTTTTTCTTAATAAAGTATCAGAAACTATCCCATTGAAAATCCTTTACTTCTTAATTAGTATTATCCTATAATACCTACTTTCCGGTTAGGAAATCACTTTTAAAATTAAATTTAGGCACTTTACAAGAAGTTAATGGATTTTTAAGTTTGTCAAAACTTAAACAAATTTCAATATTTAGATAATTCCCTTTAGAAAAGTCTGAATTATTATTTTTTTAAATATATATTTTATTGATTTTTTACAGAGAGGAAGGGAGAGGGATAGAAAGTCAGAAACATCGATGAGAGAGAAACATCAATCAGCTGCCTCTTGCACACCCCTTTACTGGGGATGTGCCCGCAGCCACGGTACATGCCTTTGATCAGAATCGAACCTGGGACCCTTCAGTACACAGGCTGACGCTCTATCCACTGAGCCAAACTGGTTTCGGCGAAAAGTCTGAATGATTAATAGAAAACAAAAAATCTTGTATTATCAATGAATATAAAATACTTGGTTTCTTACACTAACTAGATTCCTTCAAATGCATGTATAATATTAATAGGGTTATTCGCAATGTGGGAAAATATAACTAATGTAATTTTTATAATAATAAATTTAGGCTAACAGGATCATTGTTTTTTCTCCCAAATTTAAATAGCTTTGTTGTTTGTATTGTTATTGTTGTTATTAAGTAACCTAGGGTCATAGTAGGTTTTTTTAAATAGACAAATGAATAGGCCTAGGAAATCCCCCATATTCCCACCATTAAAAGATAGTTATTATTAATCTTTAGCAAATTCTTCCAGGATTTTAGCCATAAACCTATGATTAATAAATGGCTTCTCATTCAACTTTCTAGGCAATTTTATTACCAAATGTAATTCATAAATGCATATTACCTATGATCAACTTACTAAGTTGTGAGATATTTAACTTGAAACTTCCCACTCTTATGTAGGAAACAATCAGTAAAAACACATGCTTAGATTTAATAAATCACTTGTGTTAAAACTAAGAAAAGGCTTAGTTTAAAAGCACTTTTGTAATTAAAGTAGAAGTAAAGAAAATGCTTTTGATGCCATTTCAAGTAAGTTTTGAATATATGAGTAAGGCACTCACATACCAGATTTTATTCAATAAATTAATAAGTTATTAGTTACAATGAACTATGAGAAATATAATTTAATATAAAGGAGTGTGGCTTCTGTGGGCATTAAGGGGAATATCAGTATTATGTGAAGCTAGTTAGAAATGCTCATTGAGAATACAGGCTCTCATTCACTCATTTCACACATACACAGAGCGCCTACTCACACCTGAACAGGTGTTAGGTCTTTAGCAATAGAAGATTTGAAATGGCAAAGATGAAACAACAGGGAATTCTGAGCTACAAGAATAGCTGGAGCAAGAGCCTAAGTATGAGTAAGTATTTTAGTAGCATAGGGAATAAGATGAGGATTGTTGTAGTTAGCTATTATTGGTTTACTAGAGGCCCAGTACACGACATTCGTGAACTGAGGGGGAGTGTCCCTCAGCCCGGCCTGTGCTTTCTACCAGTCTGGGAGCCCTTGGGGGATTTCCACATTCCTTTCGTAGTCCAGGATCCCTCGCTCCTTACCACAAGCCTGCTCACTGCTCCTTACCGCTCAGCCCGCTGCTCCTTACCGCTCAGCCCACGGCTCCTTACCACTCAGCCCACTGCTCCTTACCGCTCAGCCCGCTGCTCCTTACTGCTCAGCCCACTACTCCTTACCGCTCAGCTCACTGACGGCTCCTTACCACTCAGCTCACTGCTCCTTAGCGCTGATGGGGAGGTGGAGAGGCTCCCACCGCCGCTGCTGTGCTCATCAGCAGTGAACCGGCTTCGGGACGAGCAGTGATCCCCCTGTGGGAGCGCAATGACCACCAGGGGCAGCTCTTGCATTTAGTGTCTATCCCCTGGTGGTCAGCGTACATTATAGCAACTGGTCATTCCACTGTTTGGTTGATTTGCATATTAGGCTTTTATTATATAGGATGTGAGGACAGCAGTACAAGAAAACATGAAATAAGTACATAAAACTTGCTGATTCAAAACCTGGAATGCCAAGTTAATTAGTTTAATCGAATCCGTAAACAGTGCTGGGTCCTGACCAGATGGAAGTAAGGTTTTAGAAAAACTACTCTGGCTATAAGATGCCATGTGGACAGAGCAAGGAAAGACTAAAGCTAAATGATGGTGAGGTTACTGCAGTGAACTCGATGTGTGTTGAGAGTGTCTGGTCTGAGTAGAAACAACAACTGACAGAATTTTGTTGAAAGGGAAGTTGAAAGGGAAAGCTGAAAGGGAAGTTGTGGGGTTTCACCACGATTTGGAGGTGATGGCAGGACATCCTGAAAGGGCTGCCATGCAAGCTGTTCTAGACAAGGAACTCAAGTTGTGCGGAGAAGACAGAATGCTGATGGGGTTCAGGTCAGGCTACCCCAAACAGAGCACCTTGGCATACTGAGTTGTTTTAAGCCAAAAGACTCTGAGAACAGCATGTGCAGGAAGGACTCTCTGGCCTTCGCCTGAAGCAGGTCACTAGCCCTTCCTGTGCCAGGTGCCCTCCCTCTTACCCAGAAGAAAAAGAATCCTTATCTCTGAACACAAGGGACACAAAGGGGAGTCTGAACAAACAGGCCTTCCTGAGTGTCCCACAGTTTGCTACACTTACCTCAGACCCTTTGTCCTATCATACCCCTTCCCACAACTTTCCACTCTTAAGCAAAGCTAATAGGAAAATGCTCAGGTTTAACCGTTTCTTCGGGTCCTTTCCTTCTGAAGGCTCCTGTGTCACAGAAAACCGATATTATGTAAATTAGTACATTTCTTCTTGTTCATGTCTGTTGTGACAGGGATGCCCATTGAGAACTTAGAGAGAGAGAGAAAAGTCACTTTTCTCCCTTAAAATGGGCGATGACTAAACTTGTAGAAGAACGGCCCTCAGGAGACCACCGAGAAAAGAAAGGTGAGTCTTGATGATGAGGAGTGGGGACGCAAGAAGAAAAAGAGCCAGAGAGATGGTTAGAGAATGACAGGATACAGAATCCAAGAAGAGACAGGTTGTCTGATAAAAAACTGGTTATCAATGAGGTTAAACTGTGGTACAATGAGACATATATAGTGTCCCCCCCCCCCAAAAAAAAGTATACACACCCTTTGAATAATTATAAGAAGCAGTGTTTATTAAAATACATTTCATTTTCAAAATTGAGCTATCAGCTGTTACAGTGTGTATACATTTTGGGGGGAGACCCTGTATACTTGATCTTTGTCCTTAATTCCTAGCATACAACTCCTAAAGTTTAGGAATCTCCAGAGTGTTGTGTCTTTTGAATGCTGGTGAGATAACTGGTGGCCGGGAGCCCCGCCCCCAGACAGCTTCAGGATGGGTGGCTGGTTGCTAGAAGAAAACCTAGAACTCTCAGCTCTCCCCTCTAACCTTCTCCCTTCTGGGATTAAACTAATCAGCAATGACCAACAATTTAATCAATTATGCCTCTGCAACTTGTTCTGAGCCCATGCAGCTCAGCTAGCTCACTTCTTCCATGGCTCACTTCTATCTCTGTGACTTTCTAAATAAACTTTTGCTTGTATTTGAGTCTTGGCTCTGAATTCTTTCTCAGCCAGAACTCAAGTACCAAGGTTGCTGAACCAAGATCCGGTATACCTCCACACAAATATTTCATGTACTTATTTGTATTCCCACTGTAAGTTGAGAAAGTGTCACTTGGGTTTATACATCAGTCTTTTGTGATTATAATTACAACTATGTGCATGAAATCAGAGCACAAAAAGAAACCAACAACATACTGATCCAGCATTAAGTCCTATTTGCCACTATCAAGGAACACGTCATTAATAGCAATACATATGACACTGCAGTAGTATACTGTTACCTTGTCAATGATTTTCTGACTATTTTTTCATTTCAGAAGAAAAGGAGAACAATAACAAAAAGCGACATTGTGAGATTTAGTTGTAAATGCAACAGGAAGAAGATAAACTTACAGCAGTTTCAGCTGAAACCAAAATAAGCCATAATTTGTTATAAATCGAGGATCTACAGAACACCATCAGCTTCTAAAACTTAAACATTGTCTATACAAACCCTGTCCAATTCTCGGGTATTTTTTTTCTCTGAAACAGTAGCTCATCAACTGAAAAATAAATAAGTAAAAAGGAAACAAAGCTTAACAAGTTAATCAAAAAAGTTCCTGTTTTTGGTAAAGAAAGGAGTTTCAGTCTTGGCCCAAATTCCCTATTCCTCAATAACTAGTTTCACCTTCCCCTTTCTAGCACCTTCAGTATTGATGAAATCAACATTAACCTCTAATTTCCAAATACTGGTGTGAAAAAGATCACATTTATCTTTTTTAAGCCTTTTCCTTTACTATGATCTATAAGAGAAAGTCTCAGGGGTGGGCAATGGTAACCCCGCATCCTAATACCAACTATTCTCCTGTGCATTCATGTCCAGTTTTCTCTTGTGCACGTATCCTGTTATTAACTGGGGCATGTCAGTTCTCCACAATCCAAGCTAAATGGACGCCAAGCCCACAGAGCCAAAGCCCCCACTCCCCCGAGGTTTCTATCAATTCCCAAGAGAAGGGAATTAGAGGTAGTATTACTCTTTTAAAAAAGATATGTTTTCATTGATTTTTTTTAGGGAGAGAGGACGGGAGAGGGAGAGAAGGTAGAATCATTGATTGATTGGTTGCCTCCCGCATGCCTCCTACGGAGGGTCAAGCCCGCAACTCAGACATATGCTCTTCATCAAGCCAGCGACTTGGTACATTCGACAACAAGCAATCCACTCAGCCACGCTGGCCGGGCAGAAGTTAGGGTATTCTTACTGTATTGTGAGAAGAGGGTCCCTATTGGCAAAAAGGGCAAGAGGGGCCAATATAGAATGTTCAAGTGCCTTCTCAGTGCCTTAGTTCTTTGTGAAAGGGGTTAAATCCTTCCATGTCCTGTTTTAAATTGAGGGAGGAGGTCATCATCTCACCTAGCTCCCGGCCTCACATCATTTTTCTGACTTTTCTCCTTTGCTCTCTCCCCTTCCCTATTAGGAACAAAATCAACTAATCTTTCCCCTTGTTTTCTGTCCAGCAGCTTCCCTTTGCTGACCTCTTGGCCACTGCTGCCATCCACACTCACATCCCCGAGTGAAGCTGATATTAAGGCAATGCCCCCGGACAGTTCCTGCCATGTGAGGAATTCTGGTGCCCAATGCTCTGATAATACATATTTTTTCCTTCTTACCTATTTCATAGGCTTTATGTAATCATCATACTCTACATATTACTACGTTGTCTGCTTATTTAACAAGCATTCTGAATGCTGACGTGTATCTGATATTATGCAAAGCACTGGCAAGACTGGAGCAGACACACTCTGGGACGCCAAGCAGCGCAGGGTCAAGAGAAGACACTCAGGCCAGTGAAAAAGCCCCAAGGGACAAGCTCTAATAGAGAGGTTGGAGGGACAGAGAGACCAGGAGAGCACAAGATAGCATCTTACACATCTGAGGGTTTGGGGAAGCTAAGTGCTAATGGACAGCAGGGCAGAGAAAAAGCCTGATCAGGAGGAAACATACAGAAAAGCACCAAGAAGCAGCCGATCACACCACCTCTGGGAATCTGCAATTGGCGCAGGCAGGGAATGCAGGCAAAGGAAGGGGAGAGAAGGCATAGAAGGACACAGGGAGGAACCAGTTCACTGAAGACTGGGTTAGATTTCAAAAGTGCCTGCTTTGTTCTGAAGGCAATGGGGAGCCAATGAAAGACGTCAGGCAAAGGATAAGGAGGAGCCATTCTGCACCTCAGAAAGACCCCCAGCGGCAGCGTGGAAGATGAACTAGAAAGGATCCAGACAGCAAAGCCAACAGAGAGGCCAGTGCATTATTCTAGGCTAGAAACAATAAAGGCTAGACAAGGTACTGAAATCAGGGAAAGAAAGGAAAAAGTAAGTTCCTTGACACGTTATTCACTAATACTACTAAGAGCAAAGTGCAAACATTGGAAATTTCTAAAATTCTAAAATTCTAAAAAGCCGTCATGCAATCTTTAACATTTTAAATGATAGAAACCGTGAGATCAGAAAGCGTCGGAGTAAAAGACAAGATTGATTTTCAAAAAGTTTCACGTGAACTTATTCATTTGCCAAAACTCTAAACTGTATGCCAAAGAGAGTAAATTTTACTGTACGTAAATTATACCTCAATGGAAAATAATTACTAGTGCTGTAAAGTAAGAATCATGAAAAATTTTTTAAACGTGAATATATAAAGAAGAAATGTTCATATTCAACAAGGATTTTCTTAATGTTTATTTGGTTAAGGAACTGTATTTACTTATCAAAATTAATGCTTACTGTTTAAAAAAAATCACACACTTCTATTTGGCAATATAAAGCTTCTAACACTTATTTTTCAAAATGCACGGATTTCTGATACATCTTACACTGCATCAGCTAAGCACATTGTTCTTCAACTTTATAATCACAGATTACTTATATATTCTGAAGTGTTACAAGTTCTTCTGTCCTTGCCATAATAGCAAGAGATTCAATAGTGTATCATTAATATGCAGCTGTGTATGTACGTATGGATTTGGTGAACATAAGCTTTATGAATTAAAAATAAGTATGCGAAATATCTGTGAGATTTTCAAATGATAATGGCCAAAGGACGGTAAAGAATTTTACTATGGTCAGATGATTGGAAAATCCACTGTTTATTACAAAACACAGCTTTAAAAGAACAGTCAACTAGAAAACTTCATTTCCAGGCGATGTCATATGACTGAAGTTAATATACACAAAAATGTGAAGAAAAAACATAATTCAGGGACCAATATAGCACATTAAAAGTATTGCATAGAAGTTTTTATGACTTATTTTCAAAAGTAAGCTCCTTTAGTGTTAGTCTGTAATTATGATATGACAGTTTAACGACAATTACGCTTCAAACCAAAATCTAGACAAAGAACGAACAGCATTATTTACACGTGGCTTTCCTTATTCTTAAGCTGATACCTTCATTTACAGTGGAAGTCATGCTTCAGTATTTTGGCAAGCAAAAACCCAATAATAAAAACTGAAACCATTACTGCATGGCAAAATTATTTTAGATTATACCTTCCATGCAAGCAATGAACTAGTTTCTACCAGTCCAGAGTAACAGTCCAGAGGGTCAGATTTCAATGTGATGCAAGAAAACAGAGCAGCATTTTGTTTCTCCTTAGTCATAACCTCATTTCCCACCACAGTTCCACTGTCACCGCCAATTGTGAGAAAGCACTTTCTCAGCACCCTTTCCTTTTCTCTATTTCCCAGACAAGGTGCTGCTAATAGTGCCAATTTGGTTTCTATTAACACCTAAATGTAGCAGCTTTGAATCAAGTATCAGTATGCAATAATTTGGGCTTAAACTATAAACTCTCATAGGGCTATTGCCATCTCGTTTTACAAAAGTAATCCTACTCTTTAAAAATGTTAACAGTAACTCAGAGTGAACTAATTTCATTCTTTGAACACTGGGGACCAGAGAAACTAAATTCGTCCTGCCTTGTCCCATTCTTCCTCTTCTACTTCAGTTTTAACTAAGTTTTCCCCACCACAAGGATGGGATTTAGAAGAAAAAGGCCAAGGAGTGCCCTGGAGGGAATACAAGCCCTGGAGCGCTACAACCCCATGCCACTCCCCGGCTGTCCCCTCCTCTGCTTATTTCAAACATGAATTGTGTAACCCATTCCCCTGAAACCAAGTGAAGCAATTAACACTTCCAATTTTATGACAAGGCTATCAGCACAATTATGTTGCCATATAAAAAGCTTCAGTATCTTTTGTGCTTCTAAATATAATTATAGTGGTCCCTGGACATTTACATTTTTTGTTTTATTTTACAACTAGAGGCCCGGTGCACGACTTCACACACAGGTGGGGTCCCTCAACCTGGCCAGCAATTGAGGCCTAACAGGAGGCCGGCCGGCCTGGGGGTGGGGGCAGTGGAGGCAGAAGGGGCAGCCCAAATTTAGCCGGCTGGAGGGGGGGGAGGGACCACAGGAGGTTAACCAGCCAGGGGGAGGGGCTGCGGGAGGTTGGCTATGGAAGTGCACTGATCACAAGGGGAAAGCTCCTGCTTTGAGCGTCTGCTCCCTGGTGGTCAGTGCGCATCATAGTGACTGGTTGACCAGTCATTTGGTCATAATGGTCACTTAGGCTTTTATATACATACTAGAGGCCCGGTGCACAAAATTTGTGCACTGGGGTGGAGGTGGATCCCTCATCCCAGCCTGCACTCTCTCACAGTCCAGGACCCCTTGGGGGATGTCGCCTGCCTAAGCCGGCAGTCAGACATCCCTCTCACAGTCTGGGAGCTCTCGCTCCTTACCGCCCGCCTGCTCACTGCTCCTTACCACTCGCTTGCTGCTCCTTAGCGTTGCCATGGAGGTGGGAGAGGCTCCTGCCACCACCGCTGTGCTCGCCAGTCATGACCCCGGCTTCTGGAAGTGCAGTGACCACCAGGGGGCAGCTCCTATGTTGAGCATCTGCCCCATGGTGGTCAGTGTGCATCATAGCGACCAGTTGTTCCGCTGTTCGGTTGATTTGCATATTAGGCTTTTATTATAGGACTAGAGAGCTGGTGCACGAAATTCGGGCAGGGGAGGGCAAAGGTGGGTGTCCCTCAGCTCAGCCTGCACTCTCTCCAAACTGGGACCCATCAAGGGATGTTCAACTTCCCGTTTAGGCCCGATCCTGGGAAGTTGGACATCCTTCTCACAATCCAAACTGCTTACCTGCCTGCTTCCCTGATTGCCCCTAACCACTTCTGCCTGCCAGCCTGATCACCCCCTAACCACTACTCTGCCAGCCTAATTGACGTCTAAATGCTCCCCTGCCAGCCTGTTTGTCCCAACTTCCCTCCTCTGCTGGCCTGGTCACCCCAACTGCCCTCCCCTGCAGTCTTGATCACCCCCAACTGTCCTCCCTTGCAGGCCTGGAACATTCCACTGTCCTCCCCTGCTGGCCATCTTGTGGTGGCTATCTTGTGTCCACATGGGGGCAGGATCTTTGACCACATGGGGGCAGCCCTCTTGTGTGTTTGAGTGATGGTCAATCTGCGTTACTCTTTTATTAGATAGGATAGAGGCCTGGTGCATGGGTGGGGACCGGCTGGTTTACCCTGAAGGGTGTCCTTCTCTTACCAATAGAAACATATACCTAACACATAAATGATAGCTATAGTCATTAGATTAGACACTGAACTAAAGCTACGTAATGGTGATGGTGAACAAATCACAGATAAAGGATATATTTCAAAGTTAGATACAACTGGAAGAGCAAATTGTTAGGAAGGGAGAAAGTAAGGGAGAGGAAGGGTCCTGGCAGGATGGAGAATGCAATGACACTGAATATAATACAGAAAGCTGGAGGGAAAAGCATTATTCAACTTGAGAGGGTAAGGTACCAAATGTTTTTATGTTCAGTACACAGTTGGAAGTAACTAATAAAAACTCAAGAGATATAAGCAAAAACAGAGACTTGGATGGTAGTCAAGCCTTAATAATATTCGATTCCCCAATTATAAAAAAGAAGACAGTGGATTAGCAACATGTAAGCCACAGCAGAGGGAGGAAGGGCAGTGAGAGAGGAAGACGGGCAGTCAGTGACAGAGAACCAGGAAGAAGGGCAGTGTCACTGAGTAAAGGGAGGACAGGACCTACACGTGAGAACCAACTGGCCTAAAGAGGCGAAGATCAAGCAGAGGCGTCCCCACCGGACTGGGAGAACAGGGAGACAGTAGTCATTTCAGAGAACTGTTTTGGTGGTGTGACTGAGGTGAAAGTCTGGCATCAAAGCCTATGGAAGAGTGAAGGGGAGATGAAGAAGCAGAAACAGCTAGTATACACTGCTCTTTCAAAAATTGGTGAAAAGGGGGTAACGGCAAAAACTAAATTGTGTTTGTGGGAAAAAGAGTTTGAGGATCGCAGGAAGAGGAGAAAAAATAAAGTAAGTGGAGGATTTCAAAAAGAGATGTAAGAGCATAATCTGACTCCATCATCTTTATTTAATATGCTTGGGTCTGTTTTTAGTATACTACCTAGGAATTATGTGTTTAGCAACTTATTTGTTGGGACCAATCTAATAAAGCTGTAAAATGGCTTTTCTTACAAAACCTTGTCTTTTCACTCTGGCCAGTAATTCAGTCAGTTGAGCATCGTCCATTGCACCAAATGATTTCCAGTGAAGGCACATATCTAGGTTGCGGGTTCAATCCACAGTTGAAATGCATCTGGGAGGCAACCAATCGATGTTTCTCTCTTTTCACTGATGTTCTCTGTTCTCTCTCTCTCTCTCTCTCCCTCTCTCTCTCTGTCTCTCTCTCTCTCACCAATAGAAACATATCCTCTGGCAAGGATTTAAAAAATTTTACTCAACATTACAACAACTTAAGCTTCTTGAACTAATTTAGTTTCAGTCAAAAGGTGACAATTGCATGCAGTGAGAAAAACAACCTTTCCTCTGCTAGTTTAGCTTTTTTTCTTTTTTCTCAGGGGAAAATACATTTACAAAACAATTCACCAGATAAGCTCTAATTTAGGGGTTATCCTGCATAATTTGGGCAGCACATACATAACTCTGAAATCTACAATCTTTAACCCCTGTCTGCAGGCTCCAATGAACTCAATTCTAGGAAATAAACTTGAAAATGAGCTAAATAGCTAGCACATTAAGTTCCTTTTAACTGCCAGGTGGCAAGCTATTCTGAAGCTATTTAGATTTGTGGTTGAGCCTCAAACCACGTCTCTGGACAGCATGCTGCTGTGGCAAAACAGGTTAAATTTAATATCTGTGCGCTTTAAAACAACGTGGCCCACTTTTCTCTTCTTGCCGGGGTCGCCCATCCTTAAGACTCACTGTACTTTGTTGGTGTGTGAAACAGCAATGTTTACTTAACCCAACTGATTTTGGGAATACATGAAAACGAAGTCAGTAAGAAAACAAATGCTGATGTAGCGGTAACAGCCTTCCCCCGCCCCACCCCCAATATGTGTACCAAATAAATTTAACTTAGAACTGAACTAAATATAAAACACTTTGAAAAGAAGAAAAAGAACATGATGCTTGCTCAGATTTCTGGCATGATCCAGAGAACATGTTCAGGGGCTGACCTCTACAGAAAGCACAAAGCATTTCAATGGCTGTGCCTGAAGACCTTTCTCTAAGTTGTTCTGCAACGTTCTATAAAGTTTCATTTGGTAGCGTGTCAATTTTGTGTCAGCTTGTGTGTTTTTCTATAGCTAATAATTTTAAAAGGCCAGAATAACAAGTTTTAAAACAATGAAGGTACTTTTTTCTTCTTGAGTGAAGAGTGAAGAATTGCCTTTTCTTCACAATTCATAGAGAAGAAAAAAACAAATCCATAAGCTCAAAACTCCCCTATCTTCCTGCCAACAAATCTACAAACGCACCTGTCCACTCTCTCTCCTCCTGTTACAATAGAAGCAATGGGCCTTCTCTCACTCTGAGGCCTTCTCTCCCCACCGCCACCCTGTTCCCAGGATCCCTACCTTGATAGCTGCAGTAGTTTCAGTCTCTCTCTCTCATGGATTCAAACTAGTGGTATTTAAGCATGTTCTAGCACCATTTGTCTTAAAACAACAATAAATGACACTTTCACCCCCAAGCTTCCCATTCATCTCTGGCTAAGTCTCTCCCTTTAATCCTCTCCAGAACCAAGTCTCTCAAATATTGTCTTCATTTGCATCCATTCCTCAACCCATTCCTGTCTGGCTTCTCCAACCAAAACTCCACCAAAATTTCTCTTGACAAGATACTGGCTGACCAGTCAGATGTGACAATCACCCCTTTAAGGACCTTCTCTCCTTGGCTTCCATACCACCACATGCTCCTGGCGTCCATACCACCACATGCTCCTAGGTTTTCTCCTGGTTTGTCTTCTGGCTGTTCTTCCTCCATACCCTTTCTCAGCAACCCCTTTTCTAGCCATCCACTAAGCTTCAGAGTTTTTCAGGTCTCACGCTCCCCTAAGGTGATCTCTTCTACAACCAGTCATTAAATGTCATCTAAGTATCAATGATGCTTAAGATTTTATCTGCAGTCTAGACATCTCTTCCAAGTTCCAGACCCATACTCCACTGACGACGATGACATAAAATAGAGGTTTACCTGAGTCAGGGGCCAGACTGCATGGGTGTCAGAACTAGCTCTTCTACTTACTTCCTAGGTAACCCTAAGCAAGTTGGTGATTCTAAGACTCAGTTTCCTCAGCTGAAAATTGGAATAATAATAGTATTCACTTCATAGGCTTATTGTGTGGATTAAATGAGTTGATGAAAGCACCTAGGTAGCATATAGTAAGTTTTCATTACTCATGATGAGTATCACAAGAACTGGCCATTAAAATATGTCAAAGACTTTATATAAAACTGGATCCTTTTTTTTTTCTTGCCCACCCATATGCATCACCTCTGGTTTGCCATCTGTGAATTATAAGGCAGATTTCTAAGACCCCAATGACCCTTTGCATGACCTCCTGGTCCTTGAGTGAGTGAAGGTAAGATGCCACTCTTGTGATAAAGGAACTTTGTATATATAATTACACATAATCAAGATCCCAAATCAGTTGACAATTGTGAGAAAGATTATCGAGGCTGACCTGATCTAATCACATAAGGCCTAGAGGTCAGAGAAGGGGATCTAGAAGTCAGAAAGTCAAAGCATGGAAAGGATTAAACACACATTTGCTGGCCTGAACAAGAGAGCAAGGGAGAAGGAGAGAGAGAGAGAAACATCAATGATGAGAGAGAATTACTGATCAACTGCACACCCCCTACTGGGGACTGAAACCACAATCCGGGCACGTGCCCTGACTGGGAACGGAACCATAACCTCCTGATGATGCTCAACCACTGAGCCACACCAGCCAGGTCACAATTCTTAATTTCTAATTGTTACCTAACCCAAACCTGTATCCCATCTGAACTTCTGCAACAGCCTAGTCTCCCTTAATTTTTCCTCCTTTTCTCTTCACATCAATGGCAATCATTTTTTACAATGCAAAGCACATCTCTAAAAACTCCTTCAACGGGTTAGCACTGGGCACTCAGGGCAATGCCCAAACACCGCATCATAACCTACAAACCCCTGCATGAAACAGCCCGGACTGCCTTCCCGGTCCCGCTCCCTGTGATTCTCATGCTTGCACTGACACTCACGCCACAGAGGCCCGTCTCTAGTAACCTCGGTGCACAGAGCCATTTCCCCTTCAGGACCATCTGTGTCGCTTCCTTTCCCCCACACATCACCCCATAATAACAAGGACATTACTTGAACGTTACTGCTTTAGAGAAGCTTTAGAGTGCCAGGTCACCCTGTCAGAAACTCACAGAATCCTGTACCTTCTTCATAGAGTTTATCACAATTGCCATAGTGAATTCCATGATTATGTATGTAGTCTATGATTATGTATGTAGGTATCATTAAATGGGGGAAGAGCCATGCCTAATTTGCTCCCTGCTAAAACCCAACATTTGGTACGGTGCCTGAATTCAACAAATCTTTAATGGATGAAAACACACACACACAAAAAAAAAAAACCCAAAACAAAACAAAACAAAAACCTGTGGCTGTTTTGCCCAAGTTATACATGGCAAAATTAGGTCAAAAGTATGAGTTGATATGTGGATGACCCCATTAGATTTGTCCTAATCTAGCCTTAATTATGGTGTTTCCTGACAAACAAATGCCTTTTATACCTAAAGGAAAAGCAGGTGCAAGTACATGGGAAAGGACTATTGAGAACCTTTAAGATTCAGTGTTCATGTCCTCCTAATGCAGCATCACATTTAGATATGAAGGGAAACATTACCTTTATTACATACTTTAATTAGGTTTTCATCTTAGAAAAACATATATAACTCCACTCCAGATTATTGATGTAGCTAGAGGAGAGAGTGCTTCACTCGACTAAATTTCCCAGTTAACGATGGGATACTCCACTAACGTAGAGAACTGCCAGGTACGGGACAGCCCTTGCACTCTCCAGCTCTGAGTGTGGCACCAGATTCTTTTTTAAAAGCATGCCTCTATTTTACTGATGTGTATTTTTTAAACCAAAAGTGCTATCAATTAATTAGAGACCTTACTTTCCCATCTTGGGAGACATATAAAAATAGTGCAAACACCATATGACAGATTTTATTTCAGAAGCAAAACACTGGCTAGAAGGTCAAGTATCTTCCCGTATTATCCATGGTATGTACCTAGTTATTTATACGTGTATTTATTTAATTATATATTTACCTAATCCCTGCCTTGGTCCAGAAGAGATTTAAGGCCAATTACCCAGATTAACTAAAGCATAACAAAAGAAGGAAGAAAGAAAAAGAAAAAGAAAGAAACGGGATATAAAACGGTACCAGGAAGAGGCTCGAGATGCATGCCAGGCCACAACTTTATGTGGTGTGGGCCTGAGATTTGAAGCTTTCTAACCACCAACTTGATAAAAGGGTTCTCTGCTCGAAGACCCACTTCAGAGGATTCCTATGGAAAACAGAACAGCTGTCCAAGCAGCCAGGCTTGTACCAAGATCAGAAAGGAATGTCTTCCCGGATTCCTTTAGAGAGGACAGCACTGTACTTCTACTAAGCACAACACTTGTCATCCTTTTCTACTGAAATAGTGGTATAAATAACTAACTGCTTTACATTGCTATCATATTCAGTTACCAGGGCCTGGGGTAAAATTACCTCTTGGCTTATCCAATCTTAATCAAGATGTATTAGTTGCCTATTGCTGCTGCAAAAAAATAAAATAAAATAACATAAACATCATGGCTTAAATTTGTTTTCTTACGCCCAGCCAGCCCGGCTCAGTGGCAGAGCACTGAGCTATGAACCAGGTCACGTTTCGATTCCCGGTCAGGGCACATGCCCAGATTATGGGCTTGATCCCCAGCAGCTGATCAATGATTCTCTTTCATCACTGATGTTTTCATCTCTCTCTCCGAAATCAATAAAAATAAATACATACATTTGTTTCCTCATGGTTCTGGAGATCAGAAGTCTCAAACTGGGTTATATGGAGCTAAAATCAAGGGGACAGCAGAGCTATGCTCCTTTTGGACACTCTGGGATACCCACTCCTCAGCTTCTAGAGGCTGCCCTGTTTATTGGCTCATGGCCCCTCCAGCAATGACAAACACCAACAATCTTTGTTTTCATTCACAACTCCCCCTCCCCCTCTCCTCCTCTCCCCCTCTCTCTTTTTCTCCCTCCTGCAGCTTCCATCTTCACATCGCCTTCTCTGACTCCGATACTCCTGGCTTCCTCTTACAAGCACCCCGAGTTTACATTCGGCCCGCTCAGATATTCCAGGATTCTCTTCTCATCTGAAAATCCTTAGCTGAATCACACCTGCAAGGTCTCCCTGCGACGTAAGGAAGCATTCACAAGTGTCAGGGTTTGGACCTAGACATTGCTGCCGGTGGTGGTGGTGTCTTCATTCAGACACAAGACTTCATTAAACAAACATTTACCTGTTTGAAGCTACCTGAATTATAAGGATGGTGTCAGAATATAGCACTATAAGGCCAAATCCACATAGTAAAAGTAAAGCCACACAGCCTGGCAGATGTTGTTCAATGGTTACAGCATCAGCCAATGCCCTGAAGGTTTGTGGGCTCAATTTTTGGTCAAGGGCATGTACCTTGGTTGTGGGTCCACTCTCTGCCTCACAACCAATGGTTGCCTCTCTGAGGGAGGCACCCAATCGATATCTCTCTCTCACATCGATATTTGTCTCTGTCTCTCTCTCTCTCTCTCCCCCCCTTCTCTTTCTCCCTCTCCCTTCCAACAACAACAAAAAAAGTGTAAAGACATAAATGGAGAATTTAACAAAAAATATTCTTAATCAATAATTAATAATAAATTCTTTTAAGGTCACCTTCTGCATTCCAAATAATTTAATATACTACAAAAATATTGTTTATAAGGCAACCTTTGGAGCAGCAGTTGCCAACCGGTGGTCCACAGACCACTGGTGGTCCCTGAGGTCCGAAAGGTTGGCGACCGTTGGTTTATACAACCTTTTGCCAGGAACACACTGATTATATAAAAAGAAGCACACCTACACAAAAACGCGTGTGAAATAAAATAACTGCAATACAAATACTATACTGAAAATCAGTAAGTTTGCCTCTTTATTTTCCCTTTCATAGGGGAGGATGTTTCCTCATTTTTTCTTTTTTTTTAAGTGCGACAGCCACCTCACTTACCACTTTAGAAATATGTACAAGTCCAAAAACTTATATGATTTTCAGGCGAACAGCTCTATCTCAGGCCAGACAGGTATCGCTAGAGACAAACATAATGAGGGCAAAATTCTATTTTAGACCCCGCTCATTTTCCCTGGCAAACAAGGAGAACGTAGGAGGGCTCATACCTTTGAGGTGCATAGGGCAACGATTTTCAAGCAGGGTGCTGCAAGAATTTGTAAAACATGCAATCCTTGACTATTTAGTCGGGGAGATTGACCTCTTTTCCCTTAGATTGTCAAATTTAAAAAATGACAACAGCCAATACAATAACAGTCATCCCGTGTGAATGAATCCAAATTACATCCTTTTTTAAATCAGACTGGCAAACAATAAAAATCTTGGTGTGCTAGTGAATTTTAGTAATTAGTTTATTGTGTGCCATGAGATGAAAAAGGCTGAAAATCGCTGGCATAAAGAGATCTATCAATCATTATGGAGATAATTCTGAAAACTCCTCCCTCCCGCTGCATTTTAAGATTGACATCTCTCAACAGTGCATTTAATTGTAGGCTTCAGTCAACACATGATAATATGTTAGATGCTCCCTAGAGAAATTTTCACCAAGCATCATCTTTTTTTTAATCCTGCCCACCAAACCACTCATGTCTCCAGGAATCTGTGGTTTCAGATTCTTCCTTATATTGCAAGAGGTTAATATAGAGTGTCTGATACAACAGAAAACACCACCTGAGAAGGTTCTTCCCATTATGGACTACAAAAACAAAATATATTTGACTCTCCCTTGACTTAAGAGCTGGGATATTACCTCCTTTGCCCAAATAGACCATTTTCTTAATCTCTCAAACTTGTGATAGAAAGTTAAGAGATTTTTCTTTAAGGTCTACACTCTAGGGAATTAAGCTAGGACACTATCAATAACCTATTTATATTTTTAACCTTCTTAGTGTACCCTATAAAAATAAAGATAGAGCACACATTCTGCCTACTCTTCTCATGCAAGGAAAGTGTGAGAATAAATGGAAAAGTACTATAAGAATATTCACAGGAAGACACAAATACATATATTTATGCTTGTATAATAAAGAGAGTTGTGTTCTCACAGATAACTAAGATTGTCACTAAAATCTCTCAAAGTGTTTTTTGGTTTTTTTTGTTCATTCTCACCCGAGGATGTTTTTCCTTTGATTTTTAGGAAAAGTGGAAGAGAGGAAAAGATACAGGTAAACACTGATGTGAGAGAAACACACTCACTGATTGGTTGCCTCCTGCACGAGCCCTGACCAGGGGCCCGGGCCAGGGAGAAAGAAGCCTGCAGCTAAGGCACATGCCCTTGACCGCAATCAAACCTAGTACCTCTAGTCTGCAGGCCGAAGCTCTATCCACTGAGCCAAATCAGCTAGGGCTCAAAGGGTCTTAATGTAGGTCATCATTATGTTCCTAAGAGCTAATTATAAATTAAATTGCTATAAACAGAATCATATTAAAAAAGCATCAGGTAACTGTTGTTTTCAGTGGGATTCAATCATGAATCTTTTAGTAAAACAGAATTATCTTTTAAAGTAAATCCCCATTCTGCCTGACTTTTGTCTGTACCAAGATTTCCATAGTAATTCCAAATATTTAAAAAACACACAGGGTGGGGCAAAAATACGCTTACAGTTGTTCGTATGGAAAATTATACAATAATAAGTACAAGAATAAACTCTGTGTTTCGTGTATTCCCACCTGTAAACCTACTTTTGGCCCCAGTTTGTGTATCTGATAAGAGACCTATATGTAGAATACTTAAAGAACTCTCACTTCTCAACAATTAAAAGACAAATTAACCAATTAAAAAATAGGCTAAGGATCATAATAGACAATTCCCCAAAGATATGCAAATACCCATAAGCACATGAAAAGATGCTCAACATCATTAGTCATGATGGAAACACAATTCAAAATCATCGATACCACTTCATACTCTCTAGGATGGCTATAAGCAAAAAGACAGACATAACAAGTGTTAATAAGGATATAGAAAAAGTTGAGCCATTGTACATTACTTATGGGACTGTAAACTAGATCAGCTACCTTGGAAAACTTATAAAGATAAACTCAGACTTACCATGTAATGCAGTAATTTACTCTTAATATCTACCCAAGAGAAATGAAAACACAGGACCACAAAAAAACTTATATACAAATGTACAGAGCAGCATTATTCACAAAAGCCAAAGGTGAAAACAATCCAAATGTCAATCAACTCCTGAATGGATAAACAAAATATGGTGTAGCCACACAACTGAATACTACCTGTCAATTTTTTAAAAAAGGGTAGTGCTGATACTTGCTACAGCATGGATGAATCTTGAAAACACTGTGTTTTGTAAAATAAGCCAGTTGTAAAGACCACATATTGTAAAATTCCATTAGGTTATATTGTCCCTAGGCAAATACATAGAGAAAGTAGAATTATCAGTTGCCTAAGGCTGGGGATGAATGGTGGGAATGTGGAGTGACTGATATAAATAGGTAAGACATTCCTTTTTAAAGTGATGGAAATTGTCTAAAAACAGATTGTGGTGATGGTTGTATAATATAAATATACTAAAATTCACTAGATTGTACACTTAAAACAAGTAGATTTTTATGTTATGTAACCTAGAGGCCCGGTGCATGAATTCGTGCACAGATGGGATCCCTCGACCTGGCCAGTGATCGAGACTGATCAGGGCCACAGGAGGTTGGCCGGCCAGGGGGAGGAGCCACGGAAGGTTGGCTGTGGGAGCACACTGACCACTAAGGGGCAGCTCCTGCGTTGAGTGTCTGCCTCCTGGTGATCAACATGTGTCATAGTGACCAGTTATTTGGTCGTTCAGTCACTTAGGCTTTTATATATATAGATATCTCAAAAAAAGCTATTTAACATAAAAAACATTGTGGCTTCCACCTTGCTCTTTCTTCAATCACTTGTTCTGAGGGAGTTAGCTGAAATATCATGAGGACATTCAAGCCGTCATATGGGGAGATCCACATGGCAAGGAACTAAACTACACACGTGTGATCCGTCTTAGAAGGGGAACCTCCAGCTCCTTCATGATGGAAACACAAGTCAGGTGACTTCAGTCCTGGCAAACACCTGGACTACAACCACATGAAACCCTAAGTCAGAATTATCAAGCTAAGCAACTCCTCAAGTCCTGACCCACAAAAATCATGTTGCTATATATACTACCAAGTTTGGTGGTAATTTGTTACACAGCAATAGATAAAGAATACTCCTTCCTTAGCTCCCTCCTTGGTGTTAGGCTCTCTTCTAATGATAGACACCTAAAGAAATGTTTTCCCAGAAACCCTTCCTCTTCTAAGAGTTTAGTTTCACCCCATCTACATGTTTATTGTAGTAGTTTTATGTTAGTAGAACTTGATCCCATCCCCTGGCCTTAGCTGAATAGCCCAGAATAAGGCACCTGTCCAGAGCCAGGCCAACAGACTCCATCCCTGAGATTTTTAATATCTGAACCTAAGTAAAAAGCAGTGTCTCTCCAGTGCCTGAAGCTGTGAGATGTAAAACTCGGGGTCTGTCTGCAGCCGTGTTCATTCCCAGGTGAGAAAAGTGGGACTGCAGAATAAAGTTATCATGTAGAGACAAAGATTCAAGATGGAGGGAGTAGATAAGTCTCTGGTTCCAGTGGGAACCCTGTCTCACCAGTGGGAAGAACATATCTGTGGAAGGCCATATCTGTCTTATAAACCATCATGTAAAATCACATTAGAAACATAAGTAGTAATAAAATATTTTTTTTACTTTCTTATATATTTTACTAGAGGCCTAGTGCACAAATTTGTGCATGGCAGGGTCTGGCCGGCCCAGCCCCAATTGTGGTGGATTGGGGCCAGGCCTGTCAGGAGAAGGAGATGGTGGAAGGTTGGCCAGCCAGCTCACCCGATCTGGGCCTGATCAGGGCTCGGCCAGCTGTGGGGAGGGGCCGTGGGAGGTTGGCCAGCCAGTCCCACCCCTGATTGGTGTGTGTGTGGGGAAATTAGGGGCGCAGTTAGCAGGGGGAGGGGCCACAGGCCAATGGGGAGGATGGGAGCTGATTGGCGGAAGAGCTGACCATGGGGAGGGGTTGTGGGCTGGCTGGCCCCACCCCCAAATTGGGTGGGGGGTCGATCAGGAGCCTGGGGGAGGGGTCAAGGGTGGTTGGCCGGTCCAGTCCTGCCCCTGGTCAGAGGTGGGGGCCCACTGTGGGTGGGGCTAGCCAGGGGGGAGAGCCAAAGGTGGTTAGCTGGCTGGCCCTGCCCCTGATTGGGGTAGGGGGGCCTATCTGGGGTGGGCCAGGCAGGGAGAGGGCTACAGGAGGTTGGCTGTCTGGCCCTGCTCCCTATTGGGGTAGCAAGGGCTATCAGGGGCAGGGCCAGCTGGGGGTAGGGGCTGCAGGCCAATCGGGTGATAGGGACCCATCAGAGGCAGGGCCAGCCATGCAGGAGGATGAGGGGGTTGGTTGGCAGCCCCACGCCATGATTGGCCCATCCACTGGCTGCAGTGAGCATCATAGCAACTGGTCATTCTGGTCCTTACAGTGTTCCGGTTGCTGGCTTTTTTATATACAGAGATTTTTTATTACTGTTTTTTCAAATCCTCATCCGAGGATATTTTTCCATTGATTTTTAGAGAGAGTGTAAGAGAGGGGGAAAGGTAGAGAAACATCAATGTGAAAGAAACACACTGATTGGTTGCCTCCTGCACGAGCCCGGACTAGGGAGGGCCTGGGCTGGGGTGCAGTCTGCAACCAAGTTATCTGCCCTTGACCTGAATAGAACTTGGGACTCTTCAGTTTGCAGGCCAATGCTCTAGCCACTGAGCCAAACCGGTTAGGACAATAAAATATTTATTGAAAAAATGAATGGGTAAGATAATCCAGAATGCTTCTAATAATACCTCCTCTTTTTGATGACATGGTGCAAGAGTTAGATTTGATTATTTGAAACCTAAAAGTCCTAACCTCGTCTTGCTACCTTTATATTCTGCATAATCCTTTACTGTTACTATGCTAGAGGCCTGGTGCACGAAATTCGTGCATGGGAGGTAGGGGGGTGTCCCTCAGCCCAGCTTTCACCCTCTCCAATCTGAGACCCCTCGAGGGATGTCCAACTGCCCGTTTAGGCCCGATTGGGATCGGACATCCTTCTCACAATGCAGGACTGCTGGCTCCAAACTGCTCGCCTGCCTGCCTCCCTGATTGCCCCTAACCACTTCTGCCTGCCAGCCTGATCACCTCCTAACCACTACCCTGCCAGCCTCATTGATGTCTAACTGCTCCCCTGCCAGCCTGTTTGTCCACAACTTCCCTCCTCTGCCGGCCTGATCACCCCTAACTGTACTCCCCTGCAGGATTGATAGCCCCCAACTACCCTCCCTTGCAGGCCTGATCCCTCCCAATTGCCCTCTCCTGATGGCCTAATGGCCCACAACTGCCCTCCCTTACAGACCTGGAACTTCCAAATGGCCCTCCCCTGCTGGCCATCTTGTGGTGGCCATCTTATGTCCACAGGAGGGCAGGATCTTTGACCACACTGGGGCAGCCCTCTTGTGTGTTGAGCTGATGGTCAATCTGTATATTACTCTTTTATTAGATAGGATAGAAGCCTAATACATGGGTGGGGGCTGGCTTGTTTGCCCTGAAGGGTGTCTTGGATCAGGGTGGGGGTTCCCTTAGGGCATGAGGCAGCCTGGGTGAGGGGCTTATGGTTGTTTGCAGGCCGTCCATGCCCCCCAGCGACCCAAACAGAGGCCTTGTGATCTGAAATTAATTTACGTTCTACAACTGAAACTTTGTAGCCTAGAGCGCAGCCAAGCCTTCTGCTTACTCATGTCGCTTCTGCAACATCCATTTCTGTTTGAAACTTTGTAGCCTAGAGTGGAGGGTTAGGCACTAGGGCTGCAGAAGTTTAGCTTCTTCCATCACCCCGGCAACCCTAGCCTCTTCTGTCTCCAGCTCCATGGCTGCCTTCCTATTATGTATCTTTTATAATTGAAACTTTGTACCATTGAGGCTTCGGCTGGCAAAGACAGGCAGAAAGCTTGGCTTCCTCTGTTGCCGGGAAATCCAAGCCTCCCTCCTGCTCTCAGTGGGGGCAGCCATCTTGTTTGGGGTTTATTTGCATAATTTGTTCCTGATTGGCTGGTGGGCGTGGCTGGTGAGTGTGTCCTGCGACCACCCAGCCCCAGGGGCGGGTGCTCCCTGCCACCAACACCACCACCTCTGCTGCCCGCCACCGCTGCTTCCCCTCACAGCGCCCAAGGGCTGGGCGCTCATCACCACTGCCATTTCATCTCTACCCCCGGGGCCAGGTGCTCACGCTACTTGGCCCTGCCCCCTCTCCTGATTGGCTGGTAGCATAGCCAATCAGGAGCAAAGGTACGGTCAAATTTGCATGTTTCTCTTTTATTATATAGGACACTTACTAGAGGCCTGGTGCATGAAATTCATGAACAGGGGGGGAAAAAGGGCTCCCTCAGCCCAGCCTGCACCCTCTCACAATCCGAGACATCCCTCTCACAATCCAGGACTGTTGGCTCCTAACCGCTCACCTGCCTGCCTGCCTAATTGCCCCTAACTGTTAGCCTGCCTGCCTGATCGCCCCTAACACCTCTGCTTCGGCCCCCACCTGCCATGGCAGCCACCTCTGCTTTGCCCCAGCTGCCTTGGCTTCATCTGGAAGGACGTCAGGAATGACATCCAGAAGGTCGTTTGGCTGTCTGGTCTAATTAGCATATTATGCTTTTATTATTGTAGATAGTAATATAGCCTAATTACTGGTTTACATGGTTCCCTCCCCTAAAATCAGAGAGCAAAACATTTTCTTAGTCCTTTTTGATATCATCAGTACCATCTAGTCTAGAAAACAAAGTGCTCAAGAAACATACCTTTAACTGGTCTAATCAACTCTTTACTCCTCATTCTTCAGCTTTTATAGTCACTGTCATCAATTTATCAACTACCTAATATATCCAAGGTACTGGGAATACTTAGACTTAGTCCTGGTTTTTCATCCATTCAATGAATTCATTCAACAAGGGGCTGAAAACTGACATAATATATGATCAAAGAACAGGGTCTCAAGGACCTTACAGGATAGCACAGACAAATAAACTGATTATACAGCGTGTGTGTTAGATGTTACTAAAGAGATATGCATAGGCTGCCAACCAGCAGCAGGGATTATGTGGAGTTCACACTCTGCTCCAGAAGACATGCACAGAAAAAGATGACAGCCGGCAATGTGACAGAGCCTGAGCACCAAATGAGTAATTTGTTTTCCAAGCTACACTGAATCCACACACTTAAAGAAAAGACACTGTTATGGAGTGATTTTCAGATTTCTATTCAACCAACATCTCCTCAGCGCTTAAAATGTGCCAAGTAACCCACTCAGCACTTTTCCAACAGGGTCTTACTCAAGTTTCACATTTTGCAGATGACAGAAGTGAGTCTGAAAGAGACTTGTCAAAGGCTCCATAGCGAGTAAGCGGCAGAGCTGAAATTTAGAGTGAAGTCTTCCAATTCCATGTCCAGGTATACTATGCTACTTCAGGCTACAAAACTGAAATCATTTCCATGTCCTTGCATGTGACTTTTATTGCCTTTTCATTCATCCTGTGGACACAATACAGTTTGAGGCACAAATGGGCAATCACCAATTGCTGACTTGATATGGCTGGCTATATACTTGTCCACATTTTGAGAAGCAAGGGACTACGGTCAGCCGAGACCGGTTTGGCTCAGTGGATAGAGCGTTGGACTGCGGACTGAAGGGTCCTGGGTTCGATTCCGGCAAGGGCATGTACCTTGGCTGTGGGCACATTCCCGGTAGGGGGCGTGCAAGAGGCAGCTGATCGATGTCTCTCTCTCATCGATGTTTCTGACTTTCTATCCCTCTCCCTTCCACTCTGTAAAAAATCAATAATATATATATATATATATATATATATATACACACATATATATTTAAAAAAAAAGGGGGGGGACTACGGTCAGATCAGATTACTCTGTTGCCTATGTAGCATCATGTGCCAACAGGAGCACAGCTGGCTGAAGATGAGTGAATTTTTCAAGCCATATTTTAGCAGTGTTTTTGACCACTATATCCGGTCAGTTGTTCCAATGTTCAGCAAGAAATCAAAATGAACTAACTGTTCATTTCCTTTGACAGTTAACAGCACGAATGAGTTCAGTATAATCTCACCATCCATCAGAAAAATTTCTGAAATGCAAACTTAAAGCTGATGATTCACACAGTAGAGAAAGGGAAATAAAGCAGTACTCATTGTTTTCTACAAGACTAGCATTGTTTGCAAAACCCAGAAACGGAGCAGTTGGTTGGCCACTAATGACAAGTAGGTTGCTCTTTGGTTCTTTAGCAAAAAGCTGCCTGTTGTACCACGGTCAATGGCTGAGCAGCTTTTGCTGTACAGAACAATCCGCCTTATAAAAATCAGCAAATTGTTATGTAAGGTATGAAAAAGAAATTTAAAATCTTCACACTAGAAAGCACATGACACTGAGCCTGGTGCAAATCAGATGTTAATCTTGAATAAATGCCTACTGAATGAATACTTTAATAGACATTTGAAACATCAGTTGTCTATTAATTCGAGAGAGAAAAATCAAACCAACCAAACCTACACAGGTTAGGTTAGGAAGCCAGGTTATAGAGTAACTGGCTCAAGATACATAAACATTTATGTACAAGCAAGCATCCATTTGACATCCTCTTAAACTGAGTCGCCACACTGGGGCATGGTGGAAGGCTGGCTGGCAATCAACTTAGAAATAACAAAAACGAAAAGAACTGTGACAGATCTAACTTTAAAATCTGTTCCGAGCAGCAAGAAGGTGAAACCTGCTATAGAAGCAGTGTCTACACAATAAAAGAATATCCTGACATGCCCACGAAGCTGAATTAAAAACCTTTATAAACGTCCACAGGAACATTTAATAGCAATAATGCACAACCTATTCAAATAGTGTATGTTCAGAAATGGGGGGAAGAAATCTCTAATTACGAGACTGGGCTCCACAAATATAAATCCAAACTTGCTGATTCGTCCAAATAAGCATTTCCTAAGATGAACACCCGGGACCCACACAGCGAATAAAGTACAGTGATTTAAGGAGAAAGCTTGGGACAACTCCAGCGATCTCAAACAGCAGAATATAAGCGCTTAAGCCGGCTGGTGCCTCGCTTTGGACTCGAGCTTTCCATTGACAGAGCCTTCAAGAGACCTTTGAAAGAAATTCAAGGCCAAGTATAGTGTTTCATGATCCTTGCAAATAAAAGCATGCAGTCCCTGGATACCGCGATCCCTCTTGATCTCGCTAGAGACTGCACCCATGAACAGCCAGCCACTCTTGTATCTGGTTCAGGATCCCAGTACCTTCCGGGATTGATTCCACAAACCCCCACCGGGACCCCCTCCTGCAAAGCCCAGGAGTGGGGAAGTCACGCTCCGAAACAAAGCAGCGTTCACCCCGCACTGAGGGAGGCGCACCTTCCCCCCCACACACATCCCAACAGGATGCCGTGACAGAGGTGTCACCTGTGCGGGGACAGGGGCCCGAAGGCATCCCCGCAGACAGGTGCCAACAGGCAGTTATCTGCTGCCCCGCGGGCCCCCACGTCCGGCGCCAGCCGCTCCTTCCCCGGCTCCTCTCGGAAAACTTTCGGATCTCACCCCTAGGGCGCGCCCCTACCTCCCGGGACCCCGCAAGCCCCCCTCGCCCCGCCCCCGCCCGCGAGGCCCCGCGCCCCCCGGCCCCGCGAGCACCCGCCTGCCCCCCGGGCGCGCCCCCGCGCTGGACCGGGCCAGCAGAGGGCGGGGTCGCTCACCCGTCCGCAGCTCGTGCTTGACAGTGAGGAGCTGCTCTCCCGCGGAGCCGCCGTCGTCCCCGCTGGTCCCCGCGCCGCCGCCGCTGCCACTCTCCTCCTCCATCTTCTCCCTTTCGGATCCCGCAGACTTCTCCGAGGGGACGCGGGAGGCAGCGGACGCCCGGCCCCGCACGGCTCCCGCGGCAGCCCCAGGAGCCGGGGCGCGGCGGCTCCAGAACTCGGACGCAGCGCGGAGTCTCTTTCCCGCTCTGGCCGCACGGCTCGCTCCTCCGCCTCCTCCCGCTCCAGCTGGCACCGCTAGTACCGCGCAACCAACCCGCCCCGCGCTCCCCCGCCTCCTCCTGCCGGCCGCCCCGCCCACAGCCAGCAAGGTACCGGAGCCGTTCGAGCCGCCGGCGCTTATTGGGCCCGAGGCGCTCGCATCTCCGGGCGGCGGCTCCCGTTTGGCAACCCGCGGTGACGCCTCGGCACCCGCCCCGCCCCGCTCCTCGAAGTGTTATTGCTCGGCGGGGAGGCAGCCCAGGCCGGAGCGCGGCTACTCCAACTGGTGAGATCCGAGGGTTTGCCCCGCCCATTTCCCCCGGCGCGCACGCGCAGTCAGGATCTTCCCTTCCCTCCGCTGACCTCCCCAGAACGGTCACGCCCCCACTCCCCCAGCTTCTGTCTGTTAGTAAACAGTGTCTAGTAGTCAGGAGGCGCTCGGGGTGTGTGATTGGCTATTGCTGAAAGAGGCGGGAAGGCTGATTGGAACGTTTGGTCCGCCAATCACTGTGGGCAGAAGAAGGGCCTGGAGGGTAGCGCTTCTCACGCACAGGTTCACAGGACCAACCTGGGGTCTTAGAAGTCCTCCCGCGTGTGTGATCAGCGGGAAGACAGCGTTTCTTCAAAGGGTGAAGTTACTCGCGGTAGTGAACCCTAAACAAGTGGAGTTCGTGCTTACTTACAGGGAGTTCTTAGCAAAAAGCCTTCCCCAGCTCTAGATGAGGACTTTTACAAAGGATACACATTTCCATTTTGCACAAGATGCACATTTCCATTTTGCACAAGATGCGTAGTAGGCACTAAAATCATGCAGAGGTTGCCGAAGCCGGTTTAGTTCAATGGATAGAGCGGGGCCTGCGGACTGAAAGGTCCCAGGTTCTATTCCCGTCAAGGGCATGTACCATGGCTGCGGGCACATCCCTAGCAGGGGATGTGCAAGAGGCAGCTGATCGATGTCATCGATGTTTCTAACTTTCTATCCCTCTCTCTTCCTCTCTGTGAAAAATCAATAAAACATATTTTAAAAAAATAAAAATAAATAAAAGCATGCAGAGGTTAATAAAATAAAATATAACCCCTCTCCACAAGCAGTTTTCAATAGAATATGAGAAAAACAATCACCTGTGTATGTACACAGGAAGCTAAAAAGCAGAATTTGAAATAAAACAGTCATACAAACTGTTAGAGGATGGAACTGATGGAACTGTTAGATGCTGGGGAAGGCTTTTAGGGTGAGGAGGCATTTGAGATAACCAATTTAAAGGATGAGAACAATGGAAATACCAGAAGCAGACATTTCATAGAAATGGTAACTCTGAGCATGTGGCAAGCCAACAAGGCCATGGCATACTCAGCCCCACGTTGGGTGCCATATGTGCCGAGCCAGCTCAGCCAGGTTCAGTGAGCCTAAGATTGAGAAAAGACAGACAAGAGAAAAAAGCTGGGTCCGGGTGGGACGCTGACCTCTCTGATGGAGAGCTAGTGACAACGCCACAGACTGCAAGCCAAGTCTTTATTGCCAGATTCCACCTGGCAAAGTAAGGGCGTGGTCAAGATGTTTACCACACTCTCCTGGATTTCTAATCTACTCATTACATGCACCTTAACTCTGTCAAGCCCCCATCACTCAGTCACGTGGGACCACACATTCAGACCATAGGTTCAAGCTTACTATAGCCTTTGTCTATAACTGTGCTGGGAGGGCTTTGCCATCCAAGCTAGGACTTGCACGTGGCTTTGCCACTAGAGAATTGTGCCCTCTCATTAGTCCAAGGCTTGAACCTGTCCAAACACTGTAGCTGCTCTCCACATGAGCATAAACCTGAGGGTACATGATAGCTAAGGCTGGTGGAGTATGATGTAAAAGATACAGCTGAAAAGGTAAGGTGGGGAGGACAGTGACTACCATGCTAAGCAATGCATATTTTATTTAGTTTAAATGTTTCAACCATTGAAAACATTGAGAAGGATGGACCGAAGGGAGAAGGAGAAAGATAGCAGGGTGTGAATACTGTTGCAGGGATAGAATTTGTGGGGCCTAATTACTGACAGTGGGCATGAGAATGGACAAAGGAGAGAATTAAAGATGGATACTTGGACATTGTTCACACAGAAGTGTCCTTTTAAACTAATCATGGATTAGCTCAGAAGTCAGCAATGTTTTTCTGTAAAGGACCAAATAGTATGTATTTTAGGTTTGCTAACTATGTGGTCTCTTTCACAACTACTCAACTCGGCAATTGAAAGCAGTCATAAGCAGTAAGTAAACTAATGGGTATGTCTGTGTTCCAATAAAACATGATTTATGAACATTGCGATTACATTTCACATAATTTTCATGTGTCATAATATATTCTTATTCTTTTTCAACCATTTAAAGATATAAAAACTATTCTTAGCTCTTGGGCCATTGAAAAACAAACAGGCAGTAAGCTGCAGGCCACAGTTTGCAGATTCCAGGGTTAGATCTCCAGGGAAGATTAAGCAGAGAAGACACTCCCAACCCCTTCAAGTTGCCCTCAGCTCCCTGGGCTTATCCACCTGAAACATTTATCCCACTAAACCAGTGATTTTCTACCTTTTTCATCTCATGGTACACATAAACTAATTACTAAAATCCTGCAGCACACCAAACTACATAGTCAGGTATTGGATGTTTTTGAAATTCTTGTGGTGCACCAGATGAAAATTGGTGCACTAAAACCATGACTGGCTACTTTCTTGTCTTTCTCCTCCATGAGTAGTGAGCAGTAGCTAGTGGATGAGGTTGTACAATTGTTCATTTGTTCACTGAATCACTTTTACACCAATTATATACCAGCTACTGTGGTAGACACCACAGGCACAGCGGGAGCAAAACATGCAGTCCTTGCATGCATGGAGCCTGCAGTCTAGAAATGGAAAGAAATCCTAAGTTATTACACAAAGAAATATAAATTTTCATTGTGATCATGCTGTAAAGGAAAATTATAAGGTGCTACAACAGAATTTATCAGGGTCCTAATTTAGGTGAGAAGAGCTTGAAGATCTTTATAAGGAAGTACTATTTAAACTGATTCTTAAAGATGAGTAGGTTTTAACCAGGATGTGGCAGAGACTGGCCCGATGCTCACCAATCTCATTTCCTCTTCCTGGACACACAGGAGAAATTTGGTTTTTTCCCCCCCTTTACAGTTAAGCTAGAGTCATGTGATTGTGTTATGGGCAATGGGGTGCGGGCCGATGTGAGGTGTGCCATTTCTAGGCCTGGCAAAAAACAAACAACAAAAAAAAAACCTCCATGCATAATCACCCACACTTTCTTATCTTTCCATGGCATTGCAAAGGCCATCTATTGAGTGTAGGGGTGACAAAATTTAGAAGAACCCTGAACCTCTGGGTCGCCATTTGAAGAAGAGCCACCCTGACCTACATCAGACCTACTGTCATGTGAGCAATAAGTAAATCTTATTAGACATAAGCTACTGCAATGGTGGGGTTGTTTGCTACTACAGCATAATTGAGCTATTCTGGTGATTTCACAAGTGAATTTATGAAGAGAATATTCGAGGGCGATGCAGATGCAAAGTACTGAGACAGGCAATGAGCCTGTTGTATTTTAGGGATTGAGAGACTGTCGATAGGGTCATCATCACACAGAAAGCAAGAGTGGAGGTGTGAGAGGCAGGCAAATACCCAGTCACAGAGTGTGTGGTAGGACTTATATTTTTGGAGTTTTTCCTGTGTGGAGTTAAAAGCAATGGAAGGAATTTAAATAGTGGGATGATATAATTGGGATAGTATTTTCAAAAGGTCCCAGCGGTTAGTGGTTAGTGAGCTGGAGGGAGCAGGAGGGAATATAGGGAGGCCAGATGGGAGATTATCACGTAGTCTGGGAAACAGACGATAATGGGTGTAGTTGATATGGGAAGAAATGGAATATTTCTAGATACACACAGAATGCCCCCAAAATGTATATACACTTTAAATATTTATTAACGACAATGGGTTAGATCTGAAAAGAAACACTGGAATTAATAATTGTTCAAAGTCTATACTGGTATATATTGTTTTAGATTGTCAAATACCCTGTATTTGGGACTTCATGAATTATTGGATTTGGTGGGTAAGGGAAAAAGGGGTGTCTGAATTGACATGCATGAAGAATTGGGTAGATGGATGAAGATAGGGGTAAATTTAAGTAGCAGCATATATCAGAGAATATCAAAAGTTTAAATTCAAAATATCCAATGCCAATATTAAATAGCTATGTGGATGTTAAATATAAGTCCTACCACATATTCTGTGACTGGGTATTTGCACAAGTAGCTCGCTTCTGTTTGCCTCAGCTGGCCACTCTGCCCATTGCCCCTCATAGCTCACTGTCCCGCCCTCCACCACTCATAGCTCTCCACCACTAGTAGCTTGCACCCCACCCTGCCCATTGTGAGAGCCACTGCTCATTTAGTCATTACAGCATGACGGCCACAAGCCTTTTATATAAGAGACTAGAGGCCCAGTGCACAAAATTAATGCATGGGGGGGGGTCCCTCAGCCTGGCCTGCACCCTCTCCAATCCAGGAACCCTCAGGGGATGTCCGACTGCCTCTCACAATGCGGGACCACTGGCCCCTAATCACTTGCCTGCCTGCCTGCCTGCCTGATCACCCCTAACTGCTCCCCTGTGGCCTAATCACCCCTAACTGC
The DNA here is from genome assembly GCA_027563665.1 of Antrozous pallidus. Classification (NCBI taxonomy): domain Eukaryota; kingdom Metazoa; phylum Chordata; class Mammalia; order Chiroptera; family Vespertilionidae; genus Antrozous; species Antrozous pallidus. Next base: position 103,503,941 of record CM050515.1, read on the forward strand.
TCCCCTGCAGCCTTATCACCCCTACCTGCCTCTGCCTTGCCCTGCACCTGGGACCCAGGATTCCCTCCCTGTGGCTGGCCCCAGGAACCCAGAACCTGAGCCGGCTTCACCCAGGTCAACTGCAGCCACTGGAGCCCAGGACTTCAGGGCATGCAGCTTGTCCCCATTCCTCTCTCACAAGCTCATTTGTGTCTGGCTGGTCCCCTTTCCTCTCTCCCCAGTGTTGAGCATCTGAGCCGTTATGGCTTGGGGGCGTGACAACTATTTGCATATTAGCTCTTTATTATATAGGATAACCCTGTTTTTTTCTCTGCACCCCAGGTTGCAATCCAGGATCCTATATCATATTTAGCTGCCATGGCTCCTTAGTATCTTCCACTGTGAGCTGGCTGAGAGGTTTGCCTTTGATGGGAGGAGGCCCCACGTCCTTCACCGAGGAAGGAGAGAGAGGGGAGAGGCTGGAGGCAGGCATGAATCAACTTGTAGACAAGAATATCTTGGTCATCTCGTATCGGTATCCCTGAACGTTTAGAATAGGCGCTAGCCCAAAGAGGGCTTTCAGTAAATGTTTGTTGAATAAATGAATGAATGAGAGAGTTGAAAACCTACATTTGAAGAGTAGGTATAAAAAGGGGAGCCACTAAAGCAGGAATAAGTCCTATGAGCCGATCCTATCTGTAGATAGTTAAAAACACTCAGATATGCACACGGGTAGCAGAGAGTTTATTTCAGAGACACAAGTCCTGTGCTGAGAGATGGGAGGAGGTGGGCTTGGGAATTGAGGAGAGTGGAAACAGTTTGGAACAGTCGCTGAGGAAAATAAATATAGCGGGCCAGCTCAGATAATTGCTGACTAATCCTGAGGGCCCAGGTGGAGTTAGAAAGCCTGAATGGGGAGAGTTAAAAGTCTTCCTCATGCCACTTACCTTCCCCCTCGGGGTTGGAGACAGCAGCTGGGCGGCAACCTCATTGCAGTGAGTGACCTGGGGCCCAAGCTGGGTGAGCAGGCAGTGAAGCCAAGAAAAAACTGCTAGCCCGGGAGAACAGGCTGGAGTCCAGGAGCCGGAGCTCATTAACATAAATGAGTAGAGCAGCAGTTGGCAGCTTTGGCTGCGCACTGGAGTCACCTGGGATACTGTAAAACAAACAAACCTCCCACCCCAAAAAGGGGGACTTAATGGGTCTGGGGCGGGGCCTCCACTTGGGGATATTTTTCAGTTCCCCAAGTGATTGTAATGTGGAACCAGTTTTGTTACAACTCTAATGTACCATCCATAGAGGAGAGGATGGTAAGTAGGAGCAAAGTGGAGGTTTGAAACAGCAGCAGCTTTGCAGGGGCAATGATGATGCAGGATAGGGCCGGGAGAAAAAATATAAATTGGGGGCTGAACACACCAAATGAAAGGAGAGGGAGCTTTAACGGATCAGATGGTGAAATGCATGCATGGCTTGGAGTCAACGGAAGAAGAGTTTTTAAAAGGGCAAGAAATGAAAAAAATAAAATAAAAGGGCAAGAAATGGACAGTGGTCTGGATATAGTTGCTGGAATTGAGGAAAACATCACTCTTCCCCCCCCCCCCCCCACACACACACACACTGTCCTGAGAGATGGGCAAGTGGGGAGGGCCGCTCTGTCTGTGAAATGGAAAGAGAAAATCAGGGAAGAGTAATAGAGAAAAAAAGCTTGAAAATATATGTCTGTTCCGTTTAGAAACTGCCTTTTGCCAGGCCTGCTGGTACCTGGTGCCAGAATAGGGCCCCCTGCTCGCCCCTTTATCTTGTGGGCCTATGTCTGTGGCACTGGGCCACGGGCCTTCATTGATCCTTGGCAGGGAGGGGAGGGCTGAAGCAAAGAGGGAGAGGGCCGAGTCCCTGTGAGCCGTTAGGACTTAAAGAACTCCACGATCGTGCAACGTGATCGTGATCGTGATCGAGAAGCTCCTCGACTTTGGATTTGAAAGAATTAAGGAACATCAGAGACTCGCCACATCACACTTCCTCTTCCTCCCCCCACCCCAGCCCCGCCTTTAACTGACTCCATAAGAATACTCAGATGTATGGTCAGATAAGAAAGAACTTCTCTCAAAAAGTAAAAAACAACATTATCAGCATCTTGATCCTGTTTTTGACCTTGTGAGGTCCTTCACTGTGTGATACAGATCCAGGAAGGTTAAGAACTTGCTGCAGGCTTCGGGGACCAGCAGTTAGGGAGTGCGAGGTTGATGTTCTTGGAAGATATCCATCCAATGTCAAAGTTGACGTGTTGCTGCTCTTCCCAAAACGGATGTTGGGAAGGCACAGACACACCTTGAATTCACAAACAGGGAGGAAGTTCAGGGGTGGGGAGTGGGGGCAGCAGCATTTATGCATTTTCTCACCCCTTTTCCCTCTTCCTCTCCCTCCCCCCTCCCCCAGTTTTCCATTATTCCAGAGAATACCTACAAAGCTTAGCAACCCTCTGAGCTGGGCGGCATCAGAGCACTGGGCTGAGGGGGAAGATCCAGTCTAGGATCTGGCTGTGTGGACCCCAGAGAGACGATAGAAGCGTGCATATCACAAATGCATTCGGATAAAGAGAGTAGAGACATTTTTATTCCCTGCCTCCCCACCCCTCCACCTCCAAAATCTTTCGGAAGCAACCAAAAACAAAACGAAGCAGAAACACAGTAAAAAAAGCCCCATTTTTAATGAAACAAGGAAACTCGCAACACCTCAGACCACAAACATGAAGTATGTCTGCTAAATACTGTAAAGTTTGTGCTGGCATTGGTGACACACTGAGAGCTAACATGCACTGCCTCTAGCCTTGCGCAGGAAACATATTTCCTTGGAGGTTAGTGTCATAGTCCCCTTGGATTGTAGTGGGGTTTCCCAAAGGCGAGGGGGACAGAAGCTTCGGTGTTACACAGACAGTTGTTGAAATTGTAGCGTAATGAAAAAGTGATTCATCCCGGGTTCTCTTCCATTGGTGACTACATCAAGAAGTCTTGGTTTGGTGCCAGTGGTCTCTAACTTACTTCTGATTTGTACTTATCTCTCTTTCTAACCAGGAAAATACCTCAAAATCAGCTTCTAGCAGACAACTGTATCTAGCTAGAACTTAGTATCATTGTTTTGTTTTCATTGCATTGACTTTAATAGTTACTTCCTATTTATACCAAGCGATTCTGGCTTTTCCTTTATAAATAAGTAAATATTGGGAATTGATTCAAAGAAGGATCTACACTAATAAAAGAGAAACATGCAAATTGACTGTATCTTTACACCCACAAGCCACGCCCACCAGCCAAACAGGAGCAAGTATGCAAATTAACCCAATCAAGATGGCTGCGGCCACAGAGTGAGCAGGAGGCTTGGGTTTCCCTGGCAATGGAGGAAGCCAAGCTTCCCACCCACTCTGGCTGGCCCAGGCCTCCACTCAAGGCTACAAAGTTTCAATTATAGAAGATAAATAAATCCAGATACCAGGCCTCTGCTTGGGTTACTGGGGGGCATGGTCAGCCTGCAAACAGGTCCCTCACCCAATCTTTCCTATGCCCCAACGGAACCCCCACCTTGATCCAGAACACCCTTCAGGGCAAACCAGGCAGCCCCCACCCATGCACCAGGCCGCTATCCTCCTATCTAATAAAAGAATAATATGCAAACTGACCATCACTCCAACACACAAGATGGCTGCCCCCATGTGGGCACAAGATGGCTACCACAAGATGGCCAGCAGGGGAGGGCAGTTGGAAGGAACTAGGCCTGCAAGGGATGGCAGTTGGGGGTGATCAGGCTAGCTGGGAAGGGTAGTTGGAAGGGACCAGACCTGCAAGGGAGGGCAGTTGGGAGGCAGTAAAGCCAGCAGGGGAGGCCAGTTAGGGATGACCAGGCCGGCAGAGGAGAGAAGTTGGGGGTGACTGGCTCTGCAGGGAAGGGTAGTTGGGGGGACCCAGGTCTGCAGGGGAGGGCAGTTAGAGGTGACCAGGCTTGCAGGGGAGGGCAGTTAGAGGCAATCAGGCTGGAAGGGGAGCAATTAGGCATCTATCAGGCTGGCAGGAGAGTGGTTAGGGGGTGATCAGGCTGGCAAGCAGAAGCAGTTAGGGGCAATCAGAAAGGCAGACAGATGAGTGGTTGGGAGCCAGCAGTCCTGGATTGTGAGAGGGTTGTTTGATTGCCTATTTAGGCCTGATCCTACCAGGATCAGGCTCAAACGGGCAGTCAGACATCTCTCAAGGGGTCCAAGATTAGAGAGAGTGCAGGCTGGGCTGAGGAACACACACCCCCATGCACAAATTTTGTGCACCGGGCCTCTCGTATTAATTATAATAGAGGTGATATGCAGAAGAGGTAAAATTGAAGAAGTGGTTCCCAAATGACCAAAATTTAGAGTTACAAGATACAAGGATCCTGCAGGAAAAGTTATTCTTGCAAAGAGCTAGGACGATAGCGGGGCAGGCCAACATCAAGGAGAAACCAGGCTGATGGTTATTTATTTCTGTTGACTATGGCCTGGCTTGCAAACCAAAGGCATCTACTGGACATGAGTAGGTGAAAGGGATGGAGGGGCAATTGCTAGGTTATAACCCAGAGAAACTGGATGAGAGGGCCTCGCTGGGGGCCTCAGCAGCTTCCCGAGCGCCAGAACCTGAACATCTCAGAGACAGTCTCATGGAAAGGAAATGAGCCGATTTGGAAACAAAATAAAGCTGCCAAGTGCCTCGACGTCCTTCCTCCACCACTCCCATGCTGTTCCTTAACAAAGAATTCTCCATCTCACCGGAGAAAATTTAAAATTATCACTCTTGAAAAAAATCTCAAAGAGTAGAGTCAGGGGTACAAATAAGGGATGACAGAGCAACAAGAGAGGGTAAAACGGAGAAGCAGAGCACAAGAAAGGAAGACTGCTAAGCCCGAAGTAGGATGAACACAAGTGAAAGCGTGGAACAATGCTGAAAAGAACAAAGAAATGTTAACAATTATAAAAATGCAATCGTTACGGAAAACAGGCCATGGAGATCCAAGATATGAAAAATGCCATTCCTGAGGAAGCTCCTGGAGCAGATGGAACAATAGAAGAAACTTAACTGAAAGGAAGACTTGAGTCAGCAGGTAGAAAGTACACTCTGTGTCAAGGTGAAATTTGCTCCGACTGATCAATAATAAAATATGCCAGATAAAGCAATTGCAAGGAAGCAAGCTCTACAAAAGTTAAGAGCAGGAGGTGTGAGTCATTAATTTTATCCTGTACCCAGTTGTCCCATAAGTGTGAAGACTCTTGGCAGCCATTGGCAAGCACAAAAAGAACTCAGGGTTTGCACATTCTTGAAAAAAAAAAATTCTTTATACTGAAATCCGGATAAATCCAAATCATAAGGAGAATTGAGGAATTTTTTAAAAAAAATACTGAAGATGAGCTTTGAGTTGTTTTAAATAGAGAATGAAAACTAAACAACTGTGGGATTTATCATTTAAGAACAAAATGTGAATACCACAAACCCTTGCCCGATCAAAGTAATTATATTCCCAACAAAAATTGGGACTTGAGGGGGCAGGGCGGTGGGAGAGGACTTGTAAATATACTCATCTTTAATGTCAGAGACACACAGTCACTCTGAATAATGAAATGCGTGAACTGTAGCTTTTTAATGCAAGCCTGATTCCAACTTCTCGACAGTTTTTAAATTAACTTTTTTTTAAGGGGATAGTTTTTGTGGTAGAGAAACATTTAACTGAAGTCCAGCATCTTCTGTTTTACTTCAGTTACATTTTCTATAAGATTTAATCTTAATCATTTTACTGAAAAGTAATTTGCAGAGTAAAAACCCACCATTGTCCATTGATCTTTCTATTCTGTTTCCATGCACAAGGACCTGTTGAGATGATATATTCCAAATGTTGGAAGCTTTTTCCGGGGAGCAAGGTTATGGTCATGTTTTTTAAAAACTTCCTCTGCGTCCTTTTCAGTTATTTTTATCATAAAACAGTTACATAAAAATAGTAGTCATGTTTCTGAGTGATGTGGTAGAACAATAAAATGGCCTGTAAGATCTTTGTTGCCAGGTGCTACTGCTGTAGTAATGTTATGTTAAATAAGAGAAAGGGTTTTACATGTAATTAAAGCCATTCATTAGTTAACTTTAAGATTGGGAAATGAGCTGAGTAGGCTTAAACCACATGAGCACTTCATTTTTTTATTAAAAAAATATTTTTATTGATTTCAGAGAGGAAGGAGGAGGGAGAAATAGAAACCTCGAGGATGAGAGAGAATCATCTATCGGCTGCCTCCTGCACGCCCCGTGCTGGGGATCGAGTCCACAACCTGGGCACGTGCCCTTGACCAAATCGAACCCGAAGCCCTTCAGTCCACAGGCCGGAGCTCTATCCACTGAGCCAGACGAGCTAGGGCAAAAATGTAACTTTTAAAAATGGATTTTAAATGAATAAATAGATAAGTTGGGACCAGAAAGCTAGAGATGAAGGTGGGGGCAGGTTGGGAAAGGGCAGGATAGAGGATAGGAAAGCAACACAGTGGAAGTCTGAGTAGATAGAAGTAGTGAAAATACCCCCTCCCCACCTCTCCCAGTCTGGTTCCTCAGAAACAATCATTTTAACTCTCGATATTAGATATTCTGGTGTCATGTCTCTATCTTTCAATAATATACTCCTGTCGCTATTGATTGATTTGTTTTATACCTTCTCTGCCTTCCTCCTGTGTGATACATGAGGTTAAAGCTCGTTTTCACCAGCATTCCCTCTTCACCTTCTGCAGTTACATAACCTCAGGTTACCTGCGACACACTGATACACCTTCACTGCTTTCCCATCCTCTAAGAGCGCATCTCTTGACTGCTCGCTTTCTAAGACGAACGCAACGGCATCCCTAACTTCCCTTCCCCAGCTTCTGCCATATGCAATTTTAATTGTTTTTTATTGTTTAACATATTACAAATAGTACATATGTTTCCTTATTTTCCCCCCATTGAACTCCCCCCCTGCCTCTCCTACCCCCCAGCACTGCCCTCACCTGCCCCCCCTAGTGTCTTGTATCCATTGGTTATGCTTATATGCATGTATACAAGTCCTTTAGTTGATCTCTTACAGCCCCCACCCCCCAACCTCCCTGCATTCCCACTGTAGTTTGACGATCTGTTCAATGCTTCTTTGCCTCTGTATCTAGCTGCCTCTTGCACCCCCCCACCGGGGATGCGCCCGCAGCCAAGGTACATGCCCTTGCCGGAATCGAACCCGGGACCCCGCAGTCCGCAGTCCGACGCTCTATCCACTGAGCCAAACCGGTCTCGGCTGCCCCGTTTCTTTTCTTTACAAAATCTTGCATCCGCATACTAGAAATAAACATAGAAGAACAAAAAATGTTTGAGTCTCAATTTCAATGTCCAACAGTTCTGAGTCCCAGTTTCAATGTCAAATAGTTCCTTATGTGTACATGTCAGCAGTGATACCTGGATGGTGGACAAATGGTGGCAATGCAGGTCCTACCCTCTCTGGTTTGGTCCTGGGCAACCTGCAGAAACACACAGCTGCTGACGGCTAGCATGCCACATGCAATTTTAAGGCTCAGAATTTACGTTCTTCTTCTTTTTTTTTTTTTTTTTATCAGAGTTAACTCTTGTGGACGAGTCCTTAAAAAAAGTGAAAATCCCTCGAGCGGGCTCTGCCACACTCCACACGGCGGGGGGCGAGAGGCTGGGCATCAGGCCCGAGAGCGGTCCATCTCACAGGCCCACAACACACCCAGACGCTTCTCAGTTTGCTCGGAAACATGAGGTGCTGAGGGGTGTAGCAGCGGTGGGGATTCCCCGGGCGCTGCGAGGAGATCATAGGAGCAGGCAAGTCCTGGCACAGAAACCGATACCCCTGAGCCAAGTGCGGGAAGAGTCTTCAGTCATCAGCTCTACAGAGAAGGAAAGTGAAATCTATTGAGGAGGAGGCTCTGCAAGGAACTTTGGGTCCCGGGGATTTGGCTGCGGCCAAGGAGCCGGAGACCTGGTTCAGGTTCAGGAAAGGGGTGAACCCAGAACCGAGATCACACGCCGGGCACAGATAACCTCCAGCCCAGGCACAGATCCCCTCCTGGCACTTACAGAAGGCCCAGGGCTCTCTGCTTGGCCAGGCTGACTGCTTCATAGGAAGACACCACTGTGTCCTTTTGATTTATTCGTCAGCATTTTCAGGAACCATTTCTTTCACATTTTAAGTAAAACTTCAGTTTGAAAAAAAAAAAGAACAGGAAGTCCCTTAAACAGCATTTACATTGTTGTGACTGTACATACTGTTCTCTCAAGAGACAAAATGTTTATAAACGTTCTTCCTTTAATGCTGCAATGCCCCCCCCCCCGAATTTTCTATTTGCATTTCCTTTATCTGTTTGCTTTATTCCTTTATCATAGCTCATTCCCTCCTCCACTCCCCCCCCCCCCCAGTTTCTTCATCCCATCAGGTGTTCTTCAGAGTTTTTAAACCCCCTCCCTCGACCCCCCCCCCCAATTCCCTGAGGCTCCCCATCTTTCTGCTGTAGAGCTACATGATGGCATTTCCTTTATGGCTTTTCTGCATCAATTTCAGGTTTCCCAAGATCCAGGACTTCCTACTACTTCTTAAAAAAAAAAATATATATATATATATATATATATATATATATATATATATTAATTTGAGAAAGAGAGAGAGAGAGGAAGAGACATTGACTTGTTGTTCCACTTATTTATGCATTCATTGTTTGTTTCGTGTATGTGCCCTGACCAGGGATTGAACCTGAAACCTTGGCCTATTGGGACGATGCTCCAAACAGCTGGGCCAGGGCCCCTACTTCTTAAATTATGCTTTTGTTTTGCTGCTGCACATTTTCAAGAAATGGCATGTGAGAAGTCAATTTTTCTAAGTCCTACTTGTCCCCAAAGGCCTTTATTCTATACTCACACTCGGATGACAATTTGGCTGAGTGTGACATTATAGGTTGAAAATCATTTTCCTACAGAATACATTACCCTATTGCCTTCTTCCATCCAGTCTTGCCAAATGAGATGTCTGTTTAATGTTCATTATTTGCATTCCCTTATACATGCCTTTTTGTTTCAATGGAAGTTTTTCAATTGCTTTCTTCATCTCTGATGTTCTAAAAAAGTCAGATTATGTGACTAGATGAGTGTTTTTTTTTCAAACTCTGTGTTTACCACTCAATGGACCCTTTCTGTATAGAGATGTGTGGCCTTCAGGACTGAATAGCTCTGTTGTAGCATTTGTTCTCCCTTGATTTCCTTTATTCTCTCTTTCCGAATCTACTGTTAATTCAATATTGGACATCCTGTATTTGTTTTCTATGTCTTTTTTTTTCTTACCTTTTATTTTTTTTAAATCTCTTTTTCTTATGGTTCTATTTGTTTAGAGAGAGTACTGTAATTTTATCTTTCAAATTTACCAGTGATTATTTTATAAGTTTAACACTCATAGTTTTAATTTATAAGAGCTCATCTTGTTTGTCTTTTGTCTTCTTTTATGAATGAAATAGCTTTATGACTCTTCTGAATATATTAATTGGAGCTTTTTAGTTTAGTTTGCTTTGATTTGGTTTTTTTTCCCCTCAAAATAACTGCTTCCTTCCGGGTTGTTCCCCCCCCCCCCCCAGTCTACCCACATCCCCTATTTATTTTAGTGTTTTAGTGTCTCTCTTTTATTATGGAGTATTTTCCTGGAGTGTCTAGAGATTCTTCATTGTCCATTGACAATGAAGCCCAACCCTGGCCAGTTTAGCTCAGTGGTTGGAGCATCGTCCCTTGGACGGAAGGGTCTCGGGTTCGATTCTGGTCAAGGTGTGATACCTTGGTTGCATGTTCTATCCCCACCCTAATCAGGGTGCAAGCAGGAGGCCACCAATTAATGTGTCTCCTCTCTCTCTCTCTCTCTCCCTCTCTCTCTCTCTCTCTCTCTCTTCCTCCCTTTCTCCCTTCCTCCCTCTTGCTCTTTCCCACACTCCCTCCCACTTTTCCACTCTCTAAAAAAAAAAAAAAAACACTGGGAAAAAAATATCCTTGGGTGAGGATCAAAAAAAGTGAAAAAGTGAAGCCCAAAAGAGTTGATTGGGAGTTCTGTGTGTCCGGCTTGTAGACCAGAAGGCCCCATATGTCGGGGAGTCCTGGATGCTAGAATGCGCTGAGTTCCCTCCTTTGGAGATATTAATTTTTTTTAAGAGAGGAAGCTGACAGTACCTTTTCTGGGTGATAGCGACCTAGGGATGGGGTGAAGGAGAAAGGCCCAGTTGTCCCATAGGCAGACTTTCCATTCGTTCGCCTGGTTTCAACCCTGTACCTTTAGTGTTGTCACAACTGAGCTTCTCTGAGATTCACCCAGGAAGACCAGCCTCCTCCTGTCTTATGTCTCTCCCTGTTTACTCCCGACAGTGCTCCCCAACCTCCTGTCATTCTCTGGATGGTGGCATCCCACTTGGGGAAACACCCATCTAGACTGGCTTTTTCATTCCTGGCATCACAAAGCTAGTGAAGGCCAGAACCTGGACACAAACCCACCCTGTGCCTCCAAACCTGGGGTTCCTGCCGGTCACCACCATGTTCTAGCAAATGCATCGTTAAGCTCAGATAAAGAACGATGAGACGTTGGAGCCTATTTCTCAATAGACATCCAAGATTTGTTGACGACGAAGTGCCTTAGGATCATATTCTTTCCTTCACATGTTTGAAACTGAAATATCTGCACAGGCCAGAGAGAGTGAGTGTAGCAGTCCCTGGGGGAAGGGGAGGAGGATGCAACACTTTATTCCAAGTGGCCGTCACTCTTCAGGGGCAGCTGGCTGCCGCCACGCAGGGATGCTGGCCAATCATGGCATAACCACTTTCCAGTTTTTCAAGAAACGTCCAAATCCAGATTACTAAGCAATATTGTTTGGTGACGATTTAGAAGGTTGGCATATCATTCAAGCTCAACCCTGACTGTAGGCAGCTGCAGGGACCCAGCGTTGCCTGTGGGAGAGAGAACCTGAATCAAGTCTGTGGAGGGAATAGAAAGTGAAATCCATGTAGGACCCACCAGGCAATCCAGAAACTGGGTTAAGACAAATCAGGGATTTTGTCGTCTTTGAGCCCCGACACTCTGGGAGGTGGGTCTGGTGATCATTTCCAACTTCTCTTAACATTCGGCCCCACTGCCTCTCCTAACATTCTGAGCTGTCTAGTTTCTCTCTCTTCTTTTCTCTTTCGTCATTTTACTTAAAGAAATCTCCCTCCTTTTGGATGACAGAGCCACGAGTCCATCTACAGGACTCTCGTGCAGCCCAGCCCAGTGTGGCTTAGTCATTGAGCATCAACCTAGGACCCACGGTTTGATTTCCGGTCAGGGCACATGCCTGGGTGGTGGGCTCGATCCCCAGTGTGGGGTGTGAGGAGGCAGCCAATCAGTGCTTCTTTCTCATCATTAGTGTTCTATCTCTCCCTCTCCCTAAAAAAAAAAAAAGAAAAAAAAAAAAAAGGACTCATGCATCCTATAGACAGGTATTGAAGAGGGAGCGGAGGGAGGCTAAAATCAGGATTTCTGAGGAGTGTGTTTTGGTCCTTGCATAGCTACTACGCTATGTGTGCATAATCTGGTGACAAGCGACAGCGTTTAGCCATAGGCCTGCCTGGAGGCTGGGAAACGGACCAGAAACCATTTAACATCATTGAACCTGAAAGTCTCCATCTATAAAACTGGGATAATGAAAACAGAATATTGTTCCGAGAACCAGTGCCATAACGGGCAGCGTGTATGGTGACAGCAAATGAACCGTTGCCTCTGTCAGAGAAATGAGGTGTGCGTTTGGATTGCACGAGGTGGGGAGAGGGAACGAACCTCAGAAATGTCCCAAGGTTGCTCTGTGCTGAAATATCCAGTCATTTCAGGGCTGATGTCATCCCACCTGAAGCACTGGACTGCAGTTTATTTTATTTGGTTAAAAATTTACTTAAATCACCAGACACCTAACATAACATTAGAATATAAAGGACTCCTGTCATCGGAAATCTGTGAAATATGCCGACTCCTGAATCCAAACGATGGCACTTTCAGAGGACCTGGGTCCTCCTTGGTTTTCAGGAACTCCCTGAAGTGCTGGTCTCCTCCGTGAGAATCCCCTTCTCTCCTGACAACCTTTTGGGAAACTGACTTAACTGTGGCGACAAGGCCGCACTGAGTTCTAAGTTCAACTCCACTATCAGAAGACCGGGAATGTCTGGTTGGGAGATTACCTGCTACTTAGGCAGTGTCTACCTTGTCATTCGGTTTCATCATGATTGTGTACATTTCACATGGAATGACACAAAGACTCATGTACAACTATGTTTACTGAAGCAATTTTTGTAAAAGCACATAATCAGAAAGTGACATTTGCTTAACAACAGGGAATGGTTAAGTAAATCATAGTTTTTATGATAAGGACTGTGCAGCCATTAAAAGTGTATTTGCACAGTGGTTCCCACTGGGGGGGGGGGGGGGGGATGGTAACAACCCAGTTGTGATTCTGCAGGACTAGACCAGGAAGCTCTACTTCCGCCCAGTCCAGGTCCGCTGAGACCACACAGAAGCAAGACTTGAGATAATGCAGCACAGCTGTGCAGTGCTGGTGAGCATCTGCAGCCTCCCCACAGGTGAGGTCTGGAGCCAGAGAGGTGGGGCCATTCACACCAGACAGACACATCTGGCAGCCTTCTGGAGGAAATGGATGCCACAGACCCTGCATAGTCTGTGCACACTTGCATCTGGGGGAAAACCCTAGAAGTCATCAGTGCATATGGGGTCACTGCCCCCTCGAGCCATGTCATCCCGAGTGAGAAGAACCAGGTCACCAGAACTTGGAATGGAAGATCCAGGTAGAACTCAGCTGTATGCATCAGAGGAAACAGAGTTCTGTATGCTTGTTCTAAGCCGGTGGTCGGCAAACTCATTAGCCAACAGAGCCAAATATCAACAGTACAATGATTGAAATTCCTTTTGAGAGTCAAATTTTTTTTAACTTAATCTTCTTCTAATGCCACTCCTTCAAAACAGACTTACCCAGGCTATGGTATTTTGTGGAAGAGCCACACTCAAGGGGCCAAAGAGCCGCATGTAGCTCGTGAGCCGCAGTTTGCCGACCACGTTTCTAAGCTGTCGTTTACTGCACAAGAAAGTTGCAATTGAGTCATTGCTCTTATTCTTGACCCTGGAAATGTAACGGGGGGCAGGTGTCTTACCTCAAATCCAAGTGAATGGGTTGGATAAGCTCAGCAGAGGACTGTTTATGGAGGGGCTGAACAGCCTTTGAGAGGGATATCCTAGGAGAAGAAGCATCTCAGCCAGGCAGAGATTTCCATGATAAAAATGTCGTGGTCCTCAGAAAAACAGGGGGGTTCCTACACTCATCTCCTGGCCGGGCCTTCGAGCCTTCTCTTGGCTCAGGCCCCAGGGATCTCCTCTCTGGGTTTTGTGGGATGGGGGCTGACGTTGAAAGGATTATTTTACAAGAAATTCTCTTAAATATTGGGCCACAAGTAATATTCCTTTGATGCCTCCTCCCTGGCCCTCTGCCCCCATAACAATGAATTATAGACAGGACAAGTTCAGCCTCCCTCCCACATCGTCCAAGAGGATCGACTGAACTTCTCTGGTGTCATGGGTGGTTTCAGCCTGGGGCATCAGAGACAACTGGACAACGGTGGTGTCCAGAAAGCTTATTCGGGTGGGACCCCCAGAAGTCACTGAGGAAGGCTTCGTCTGGGACCAAGGGCACTGTAGGAGGAGGTGGGACAAGCACCAGGAAAACCTCTGGTTCCATCTTTGCCCAGAGCACATTGAAGCTTGAAAACCAGGTTACATATAGATGGGGAAACTGAGGCACAGAGAGGTTAAATCACTTGCCCAAAGGCACAGAGCTTTAAAGTGACAGAACCCAGATATTCTTGACTTCTCGTTGTTCTATTAGACAATGAGGACTTCCAAGAAAAGACCAGAGGATGTCCAAGCAACACCGGTAATCGAGTTGGATTTTTAACAGTATTCATCAGAGGAGCAGCAAAGCTGGAAAGGAATTTGGGACTGTATTGTGAAGGAGTCTGAGACTAATGGCAGAGTCCAGGGATCAGCAAACTATGGCCTCAGGCTAAATCTGCTCATTGTGTTTGGGCCACAAGTTAAAAAAGATTTTTACAGATAAATAATCACAGTTGATCAGATGATAGGGAACACTAACTGAGCCCCACTTAAGTGAAAATATTCTATTTCCCATTAGAAGGAATTCCATTCTTCTCATTAGTAGACAGATATGACAAAATATTATATTCAATTCTGATTATTATATTTTTAATTCATCAATAAAATTTGTGAAACTTTGTTTTCTCTCTTATTACATGAGTATCTATATAATAGCCTTCATTTTGCCTCTTGGCCCTTTAGAGAAAAATTTTGCTACCCCTTGTCATAGTCAGCAATTGAAAAATGTCATGGATTATAATTTATTGTGCACCCTTGGCAATAAAAGTCTGGGCATGCATATCCTATTCCAGTGGCAAACTCATTAGTTAACAGAGTGGCAAACTGCAGCTCGCGAGCCACATGTGGCTTGCAAGCCGCACTTTGTTGACCACTGTCCTATCCTATATAATAAAAGGCTAATATGCAAATTGACTGAATGATGGAATGACTGGTTGCTATGGCATGCACTGACCACTGTGAGCAGACACTCAATCCAGGAGCTGGCACCTGGTGGTCAGTGCGCTCCCACAGGGAGAGTGCCACTCAACCAGCAGTGGCAGGAGCCTCCCTGGCCTCTGTGGCAGCACAAAGGATAACTGGCTGCCAAAGGCTCCTGGACTGCAAGAAGGTACAGGCTGGGCTGAGGGTTCCTCCCCCTCCAGTGCATGAATTTCGTGCACTGGGCCTCTAGTGTATACATATTACTTAATACACAGTGTACTGAATACTACATTACTAATGTATACAAGCAGTATATTTAGGGCTATGAATATAGTGAGAGCTATGAAGTCAGATTGCCCGAGTTCAAATCCCAGACTTGCCACTTACAAGCTTTATAACATTGGACAAATTTCCTAACCCTGTTTCTCCATCTAAAAGATGGGAGTAATAATATTATCTATTTTATTGGAATTAAATTAGTGAATATATGTAAAGTGCTTAGAACAATCCCTGATACATAGTAAGTGCTAAATAAGAGTTGTTAAAAATGGTATGAACACACAGCAAATAAGAATTTAAAATGAGGGATGACAATGAAATCCCTAAGCTTTTCTTTTGGCATCCTCATGTATTTCAAATCACTCCTGGAGTGTGCATGGGGCAGAGCATGGGTGAGCAGGGTGACTTGTCAGGACACAGAGGCAGAGGTGGCAGAGGGACTAGTTAGGCCAGTGGTCGGCAAACTCATTAGTCAACGGAGCCAAATATCAATAGTACAACGATTGAAATTCCTTTTGAGAGCCAAATTTTTTAAATTTAAACTTCTTCTAACGCCACTTCAAAATAGACTTGCCCAGGCTGTGGTATTCTGTGGAAGAGCCACACTCAAGGGGCCAAAGAGCCGCATGTGGCTCTCGAGTCGCAGTTTGCCGACCACTGAGTTAGGAGACAATTCATTGATTCTCGGAAATAGGATGGCCTGACTATGGAGCTAGCTGGCTGTGGGAATGGAGAAGAGGAAATGGAGTGAGGGCTGCCCCCTTTTCCTGACCAAATGTGCCTTATACTGTCTTCTTGTAAGTCAATTCTTGCTACTGGCAAACGAGCATCGGTGTTGGCCCGGTGGTTTTCTCACTCATTCAGCAGACTTTCCTGAGCCCTGTCTGTGCGCCAGGGTTACAAGGGGCTGTAAAGACGAGCCACAGATAAATCTGCAGGAACCACAGATAAACCTGCATGTGACAAGCTCATGGCTGGGCAAGAGGAGACGGTCATGAAAACCAGTGTGTGCAATAGTGTGTTGGGGGTTCTGATAGGAGCCTGTGTAGAAGCTGAGGGGTGTGGAAATGGAAGAAGGCTCAAACCCATTGGGGCATGGAAGTGAGGGCTCAGGGGAACTTCACAGAGGTGGGTTCACTTGGGTTAAGTATTGAGAAATGAGTGGGCGTGGGCAAAAGGGTGGAGAGGGCATTCCGAGCACGAGCGATGATGGTGAAAACAAAAAGGCCCTGCACAGCTGGAGGAGTTCTGGGGACTGTGAGTGCCCAGAGCCAGGAGGCTGCACAGTGGGGGAGTCACGTGCTAGGTCGCGGGTCAGCGTGACCCCACAGGAGTTGGGAAATCAGTGGTGGGAGAGTGAAGTTCTTTTTTATAACATCCTGCAAAACACAGACTCTGCTTATGGTGTCTTTCTGGTGCAGTAAACATTGGCGAGCCTTAAAAAAAAACTAAGCTCTATTACTTTATTTGCGTTTTTTTTTTTAAGTCAATATCAATGGCAATAAAAGCTACTTTGCTTGGTATGCAGTTGAGTTGCCCTCAAAAAAAGGAATTTAATAACCTTGGCCTCCATTTGCTTTGAAGGGATTTGGTTGTCTGTTTTTATTCTGAACATGAAAACTTGTGAGATTACTATAGTAGGGGAAATGAAACTGCCCCCACCCCCTCCAGTGGGTCCTTTAGTCCTTTTCTCCCTCTATCCTTTCATCCATTCATTCACTGAATTGGTCAGTCTGTCTTTCTGTGAACAAGCATATGCCTCTTTGTTGAAAAGGCTAGATTAGCCTCAACAACTGGGATTAAAGTAGCAGTTGTTAGAAGAGAAGATAGCTTCTCTAACCCTAGAGGGTGTGGCAGCCCCAGATAAGCTAGAAACATGCCACACTGAAGTGTTTGTGTGGGGGACATTTTTGGGTTTTGGGTTTTGATCTTTAAGTATTACATGTCCCCTGAATAAAACTGAAGAGTTCAGAGAAATAATAAAGAAATGGGGCGAAATAACCTTCTTTCTGACCATTTAGGGACAACTTCTGCTGCTATTTTGGAATATTTTCTTCTAGTATTTTTTTTTTCTTCTGTGTTTTTTATGTGTCATGTACCTGGGGACCCCAGTGAAGTTCATGTTCAGTTACAGGCTTCATCACCCCCAGCACAGGCCTTTGGTGAGCTTTGCTAATAAGTTGTACATCTTTTATTTAGAAAGATCCACGGGCATCGTGTGCTGAATTCCCACTGGGAACAGTCTAAGAGAAATCTACTTGTTGGGAACAGTCTAAGAGAAAGAGCCCTATTTGTGGACCTGCTCTCAGCGCATTTACACCTTCACCACTTTGAGGGTTGTGGTCACCTCACAGCTATAGAACAAAGAGAGAAAGACCCAGAAAAGGGTAAGTCTCCAGGTCCAGATGTCTTACTGTGGGCGAGCAAGAGTAGAAGGAGCAATCAGTGGACTAAGCCAGAGAAAGACAAATACTATATGATTTCACTTGTATGTAGAGTCTAAAGAACAAAATAAAACTGAAGCATTCATAGACACAGAGAGTAGACTAGTGATTGTCAGAGGGGCAGGAGGGGCTGAGTGGAAAAGGTGATGGAATTAAGAAGTTCAAATTGCTAGTTACACAATAGTCACAGGCTGTAAAGTAGAGGGAATATAGTCAATAATATTGTGATCACTATGTATGGTGCCAGGTGGATACTGAAACTACCAGGGGGAACATATTGTAAAGTACATGATTGTCTAACCTCTATGCTGTACACCTGGAATTAATATAAAATAATATTGACTGTTAACTATCATTGAAAAAAAAGAAAAAATTAGTAGAAGAAGTAAGACAATGTGCTCCTTGGAGTTCCTTCCTGGGAAATAGAGATGCCTCCTTGCTTCTATGTCAACTTGAGAACAAGGATGCCAGCAGTGTTTTACTGTAATTTTTTAATAGTATGTGGGAAATATGGGCTCCTGCCTTGGGGGTCTTAGATGTTTGCCTCCGGGTCTTCCCAGGGCTCACTGCTCGAGCATTATTCACATTTCAGCTGAGCTGTCGCTTCTTAGAGTCACCTCCATGACCCCCAGGCCTCCTTCCACCCGCCTCCCCCCTATCACTCTCCATCTCATCACCCAGCTTTACTGTCTTCCTGGCATGGACCACTATCTAAAACGATCTTCTTCACCTTCTTCTTTGCTTGTTTGTGGCCCATCTTCCCCCTTCCAGAACGCAAGTTCCATGGAAACAGGGGGCTTCCCTGGGCCGTGTTTTGCTGGATCCCCAGCACTTATCACAGGCTCTGGCACACGGTGACACTAGCCGTGCATACTGTGGAATGAATGAGCCGTGAAGGTTGGGCCAAGGCCCTGCACTCCTGCCTGCCCCACATCCATTCTGTCCCAAGCTTGAATAGTTCTTTCCTCCATCATCCATCTCCGATCCATCCCCACTAACCCCAGCACTAATGTTTAGCCCCGACAATAATTGCAATGTTCCTCCTGCTCTATCTGCTCCAGCCCTGTCCCACCCTGCTACCACGTGTTCCTCCTGAATCTCACATGCTGCTCTCCTATTTATATTCCTGCCCCTCCATGCAAACCAATGGGCCGATTCCCAGTATGGCAGCGGAGAGGGGTACTCCAAGGCAGTACGTTGGAATTGGCAGTTGGAGTAAGGATGTGCAGATTGGAAGCAAAGCAATGCTGCTCTCACTAGCTTTGCTTTATTCTGTGCTCACATTTCATTTTGTGTGTCAAATACTGTGAAGGGAGGGCCTGAGGTTTCGAGGTTATCAAGAAGGCTGGGATGTGGTTTTAAAGTTAAGAGAACTATTGATTGTTCGTTCTCTTAAGTAGGTCGTGAAACCTCGCCCCTTCATGCTTTCCCGCATGCAGGTCCTCCCTCCTGATCTTTGCTTGGGAAACACCAGTTCCTCTTCACGGGCTAACTTAAAGTCACTCCTAGAATACCCACCCACATCTTTTCCCCTTCCAGTAGAGTTAACTGTGCGCTGCCTAAGCCCTGTAGCACTGTGACCACAGCTCTGAGGGGTCATTATCTTATACTTGTTCAGATTCCCCCAGCAGACTGGGTGCCCCTAAGGGTAAGGCGCTCAGCATCGTGATCAGCTTGGGCTGCCATAATATAACACCACAGATTGGCTTAAGTAACATTGCTTTTCTCTCAGTTCTAATAGCTGCAAGTCCAAGGTCCAGATGCTGGCACAATTGGGTTCAGGTGAGAGCTCTCTTCCTGGCTTGTAGTGGCTGCTTTCTCCTCTGTGTCCCTGAATGGTGGAGAGGTAGCAGGCTCTCTGGTGTCTGTCCCTTCTGATAAGGGCACTAATCCAGTGAGACCAGGGCCCCATCCACATGAGCACATCTAAACATAATTACTTCCCAAGAGCCCCACCTCCATGTATAAATTCAGGGGGAGCACTAACATTCAGTTCACAACACTCAGTCAACACTTATAAATAAAGAACCTTAAATTCCCCCTGACCAAGGGCAGGACTAAACCCAGGGTCCAAAACAGGGCTGTACCTACAGGTGGCTACAGTACACAGGACCCACCTTTGAAAGTCCAAAGCATAGAAGGAGTCTAGCAATTTGCTACAGAGTTGATGTAAACCATACAGGTCAAACTCCTTTCCTACCAGTTGCTTTGACCATGAGCAGCAGCCCTCCTCAGCTGAGCTGAGGGCAAGGAGCTCCTGAGGGCTGGGTGCTGTCTCCTGCAAAGGATCTGCAGGGAGGGGTCTGCCCTAATTGGGAAACTGGGAGCCACTGGCAGGAGCTTTGTGACATCCACAGGGGGCCCTGGGTTAATAACTCAGCCCTGCAGCCACCTCTGGTGCCAAGTGAGGTCACGCAGGTCAGCTGTCCAGGACTGGGGAGAAGGAGGTGCTGAAGGAGATGCCTACACCTTCTGTGGAGCCAGGCTGTCTCCTCCACACTGTCCCCATCAAAATCCCGGGGAATGTCCACAGTGAGATAGTCCCGTCCTCCAGGGTCACTTCCTGTGAGCTGTCAGGGACCGGTCAGGGTTGCCCCAGAGGCTGCATCCTCAGGTGTAAGTCCACCAGTTACTCTGGCTTCTGCAAACATCTGGCCTCTTAGTCTTCTACCCGTTGCCCTCGAGAAGACTGGGAGGAAGGTGTGGCCAGTGGACTTCATCGCATGAAGGGCTATTGCTTTGAAGGAGTGTTAAGTGTGGAAAGACATCTATAAAACCGGTGTGGCAAATTTCCAATCCACTGGCCCATTCCCAGAAGGCAATAGGCCTTTCCTGAACCTGGAAATAATGCAGCTGGGCAAAGGCCCAAGGCCTGTCTGGGCAATATGCATGCGCAGTGTGGGAGGTAGTTGGTGCAGAGGGCAAAGGCACCCAGGTGCTGTCATAAGAGACCACTGTGAGTACAGACCCCTGTTCCATGCCTGGCAGAGTCCCTGGAATGACCGGAGCCTGGAATAAAGGTCCCTGAGTCCCCTGAACCCATCCCTGGCTCCAGGCTCTCCTGCCCCAGCCAGGCTGAATTTCTTGAGATATGCCTTTCATTTAACCCTCTGCTGCTCTAAAATTTCAGTGGCTTTTGGCTGCCCATCAGTCACCCTTGCAACTCTGGTGCTCTGTCCCCTGACCCCAGACCCATGGAAATTGACCATATTTGCCAAATCAAACCCCGAACTCCTGTTCTCCTTACTCACGCCTGTTTCTAGCTGCCTGGAGCCCCCTGCCCGTACAAAGCCCACCTCTCCTCCAAGCAGACTCTTCCTTGGAGCCTTTCCTGAGGGCTTCAGCCCACTTGAATTTCATCTGTTTTCCGATGAATAAATTTAACAGTTGCTGTCACATGGACACGTTACTATTATGCTGGCCTGTGAGTCTGTTCTCCCCAGTTAGAGTATTCAGGACAGAAACCACCCTTTGGCTTCTTCATATTCCCCACCATGGTGCTTAGGATAGTACCAAACTCATTGCAGATGGTCAGTAAACTGGCTAATGGTTTGATTTCCCTAGTGCGTTGGAATGCTTTGGTTTCTGTTAGTGTTGCTGTGGGCCGATGGTTTCCAATCATCGCCAACACGGAGACCTCCCTAGGAGATGAGTGGCCCTCTGAGTGTGGCTACATTGGGAAGACACAAGATGAAAGAAGGATCTGCATGACTTGCCTTTTATTCATTCCAACCACGACAACACCCCTCTGAGAAACAGTCCAGGCTGTGTGTGCGGGAGAGTGAGAGCAGCCGTGGGAGGACTTACTGGGGATGTGGGTCAGGGACTCCTCCCTGTGACTGTACAGCTGAAGCCCATGGCTCCGTGGCCCCCCAGACGGAACCCCTGGAGTGCACATTGGACAGAATCCTTGCCAGTACCTCATTCAGACATCTTCTCTCTGCTGCTGTCCAGCCCTGGCTGCATTTAGAATATGTTGTGAAACCAACGGATAGATACAGCAGAAAGGGGGTCGGGAGGAATTCATCTACTGGTACTATTACCATTAACAATATGGCACTGCACTGGAACTGCCGGCTGCTTCGGGCCCCTTTACCTGTCCTGCGTGGTTTGACCCTCATGGCAGCTGCGGAGTCTTATCACGCCCACGGGGAATTGGTGAGTGGGGGTCGTTGTGGGAATGGAGGAAGGGGATGAGCCCTACTTGTGGGTAGATGCGGTGCAGAAGAACAATAACAGATAAACAAAACGTGGTCTGTCCGTGCAGTGGAATATCATTCAGAGGTGAAAGGAACAAAGGACTGACCCAGGCCACACACGGATGAATCTTGAGGCTAAAGTGAAAGAAGCCAGGCACAAAAGGCCGCGTGTGTGTGATTCCGTTATATGGAATGTCCAGAAGAGGCTGATCCAGAGAAAGAGTGAACAAATTAGTATATGCCGGGAACAGTGAGACTGAGGGAGGGGGCGGGGAGGGGGGGTGGCGAGTGCATGAGTGACTGCTCAATATGTAAGGTTTTCATTTTGAGAGATGAAAAGTTCTGGAACTAGATAGTGCTGGTGGGGGCACAATATTGTGCATCTATACTTAACGCCATTGGATTGTACATTTCTATGTTATGTGTATTTATCACAAGAAGAACAAAACAAAAATAGCAACAACAGCCCATGTGGAAACAAGGGTCCCAGAGGCAGGGGTGACTGTTCAGAAGGAGCGTTCGGAGCCTGCAAACACAATTGGGAGAGTTCGGAATCTCTCAGGCCTGAGCGAGCGGCCAGCCTGTGACCTCGCTAGACCGGGTTATCATCTGGCCCATGCCAGCGTCAAGGTGAAGGATCAATTTGTGGAAGGATCCACCCCAAGTTGTAACGAAGCCCACTCACTTTGAGCCTTGGGCACAGGAGGTGTACACTGGCCCCTCATCTCTCCTTGTCACAGAAAACTTGGCCATTCCCTTCCGAGATGGCACCCAGGACAGCTCCCCCTCTGGCTCTTCTGCCGATGATGTTGGCCCCGAAGGCGGACAGACATACAGCTCGCTTTTCTTCTCGGAGGCAGCAGAGCAGATGCCATTCCTCGGTGGTCCTGCCTTCTAGCCCTGCTTCCCGTAGTGTCACAAACATACTGGGTATTGCTGACAAAGGAATCTGCCCCTGCCTGAAGAGCCGCCAGGAGACATGGTTGGGAAACCCTGTTTCCTGGGGAGCACATGGAGCGGGGAGGGCTTGCTCTCGGGATTCTCACAGGGCTCGCTCTCAGTGTCTGGCCCCCACTCGGCATCTCGCCCTGCCAGCCTCCGCCCCCGGCCTAACAAGGCTCATGGGGAGTGTGCTTCCCCCTGCGGCTGTGCGTGCGAAGGAAAGTGATGAGTGCTGGATGCACTGCGTGTTCTTTCTTTTTGCAAGAGAGTGCTTTTCTCCTAATGAAGTCAGATGTCTTTTAAAAAACACACACAGCTCAATCAGTTTCTTTTATGGGTTTCAAAAGAGATGCTTTATTCGGTTCAGAAATGTGGCAGCTGGAGAACAAAGGCAAGGAACAAAAACTTGCAATTATCTGTGGTGTGGGATGGGAGAGAGAAATGAAGACTATGCAAATGAGGGGGAGAAACTGGTGCCCCAGATTTCCCTCAGCTTCTGGGGCCCTCTCCCTTCTACCTCTCTTCAGTGGTCACTCCTTCTAATCTGGTCCCTCCTTTTCCAAAAAGGCATCCCCTTATCTTTATGACCTAAAACTAGCACTCCTGCTCACCATCTCCACACCTCGCTTCTGCAGCATCCCACCACACAAGAGATCCAAGACCGGCTTCCCAATGTGGACTCTTGCTGACCTGAGACTCTCACCTGAGGCCGTCTGTCGACAGGTCCCAGTGCCCCTTCCATCCAAGCCCCCATCACAGGCGTAACTTAGAGGCTCTATGACGGGGGTTTCAAGTGCTATTATGGGCTGATGGTGGGCATATTTTGAGATAGAAGGATGTATTTTTGAGTCTCCATCATGCCCTCAAGTTATATAACCTAAATAGCCAACTGAACCAGTGGAGTGATGCATTGTTGGGAGTATGACCTTCTCTCTACTCCTCCCGGGCCACTGAGTCAACGATGGAGCTGTTTGTACAGAGTCTGGGCTTTCTCAGAAATGCCTAGGGGACTGATCACAGCACAGTTCTCCAGAGAGACTTGTCTGCCCTGGGAATGTTCTGAGGCCATACCTACTGCCGAGGTGAGCATCCCTCCTGGCTTGTTCCTCTGAATTGCTCAACCACCTAGGTTGTAGCTTGCACCTTCAGCCTGGGGCTAGAGCTCACCTGTATGAATTTTCTCTCTTTGATCTTTCCCAGCGGAACCAGTTGGCCCACTGGGAGACGGTGGGTCAGCAAGCAATTTTATTGAGCTCACACTGGAACAATTGGATAAAATGCCAGACTGGTGCAGAGCATGCAAACCATGAAACACTCTCCAAGATTGCTGCATACAATTTCTGGGTCCTGTGTTAGCTTTAAAAAATAGCCTTAAGTCTATAGAGGCAAAAAAAAAAAAAAAGTAGATTAGTGGTTGCCTAGACTTGGAGGGGAAAGGAAGAGGTGAGGGAGGGGTGGACAGGAAGTGACTGTTAATGGATCCAGGGTGTTCTCTCTAGAATGATGAAAATGTTCTAAAGTTTATTGTGGTGACGGTTGCACAACTCTGTGACTGTACTAAAAATGATTGAATAGGTGAATTGTGTGAGCTAGACAAGAGTGTAGACATAATTGCCTCACCCTCATCCTCTCTCCCTCACCTCTCTCTACTTAGCATTGAAGGACCCATACAGAGCCATCCCCTACAAATATTCTTAATTACTCACTTGGTTCCTCTACCTCTTACTATGTCAGTTGTATGTAGTGGTGTGTTCATATATGTTTAATAACCAGCTCTCTGGGGAAAAGGAAAAGGAAAAGCCCTCATTCATAACATTTTCCGATTTCTGTGACGAAATTCTCCCACCATGACCAATGTCAAACTACCAACACAATGGCTAAATCCAGAGTTAGGAAGTGCCCAGCAGGGCAACATTATGTAGCATTTCCACTTATAAATATAAATAACCTCAATAGCACAATAAAACATCCTCTCTAATAAAAGAGTAATACACAGATTGACCATCACTCAAACACACAAGAGGGCTGCTCCCATGTGGTCAAAGATCCTGCTCCCTTGTGAACACAAGATGGCTACCACAAGATGGCCAGCAGGGGAGGGCTGTTGGGAGGTTCCATGCCTGCAAGGGAGGGCAGTTGGGACAATCAAACCTGCAGGGGAGGGCTGTTAGGGGTGACCAGGCCAGCAGAGGAGGGGAGTTGGGGGCAAACAGGCTGGCAGGGGAGCAGTTAGACATCAATTAGGCTGGCAGCAGAGTGGTTAGGGAGGATCAGGCTGGCAGGCATAAGCATTTAGAGGCAATCAGGGAAGCAGGCAGGCAAGCAGTTGGAGCCAGCAGTCCTCGATTGTGAGGATGTCCAAGTCTATGTAGGCCTGATCCCTAAACAGGCAGTCAGACATCTCTTCAGGGGTCCCAGATTGGAGAGGGTGCAGGCTGGGCTGAGGGACACCTCCCCCACTCCCATCCCCATGCACGAGTTTTGTGCACCGGGCCTCTAGTTATGAAATAATTAGGAAATGGTGAGTTTGAAGTATGTGTCACCTTTGTAATTATTTTATTGTAGGTTTATATTAGTTAATTTTTAATAATGGCTGCCCTTAACTACCAGTTCACAAAATCGCTGAAAATTTCACCATAAGCTCCTACAAGCTTGTATGAGCCAGCTCCGGCACCTCGCCCATCTCATCCTGAGCATGCCTGCCCTGTCGCTGAAAAGACATCATTTCTTCGAAGGCAGCCTGGACACTCTTCAAGGTCAGGGACATGCCCTTTGTTGATCACTGACCCTCCACAGGGCCCAGTGGCCAGCAGGCACTAGGCGCGCTCTGCACATGCTTGTTGACTGAGAGCAAGGGGCCATCCTTGTAACCAAGGCAGCTGACCAGAGCGCTTGGCAAACAATGGGCTCCTGGAAACATTGGCTGCTTCCACCGGGGAGAAGGATGGAACGGGAGAAAATGTAAGGCAAACAGGGCATTAGCTCACTCGTATTTAGAAGTTAAGTAAAAGGAAAAGATGCCTCTTCGGCCCTGGGCACAGGGCTAGCTCTCCTTGCATTGGGGGTGCAATGTTAGAGGAGCATGAGGGGGCGGAGGAAGGGAACCCACTTAGGAAATCGGTTTAGAAGAATCGAGGCAAAGAAACGAGTCTACCTTCCCACCTGCCAAATTAAGAAGGGAGGTGATACAGGTATGGGGTCAGTGTTTCCAAAGTCTGCTTAAAACACATCCTTCACTGATAACATAAGAATATCCCTTCTTTTTCAGAGATTCCAATAAATCCTTCGATGAAGATTTAACCATTGCTTCAGAATGAGATTCATACTTTTTAAAAAAAAGATTTAATTAATTTTTTATAGAGAGGAAGGGAGAGAGATAGAAAGTTAGAAACATCGATGAGAGAGAAACACCGATCAGCTGCCTCCTGAACACCCCCCACTGGAGATGTGCCCACAACCAAGGTACATGTCCTTGACCGGAATTGAACCTGGGACCCTTCAGTTTGCAGGCCGATGCTCTATCCACTGAGCAAAACTGGCCAGGGCTTGAGACTCATTCTTACTCCGTAGTTTTGAGTCTCCCGACAGCCCAAAGGATATGCAGTTTCATTTATGAAAACAGACATTTTTGGTCAGTTGAGCTGTTGTTTTTTTCCCAATGACCTCCCCCTGCCGTCACCTCCCAGGCTGAGGGTCAGGCTCTGAAGGACTGAGAGCTGCAGACCTGCAGCTGCCATTGGACTTGCTGGACCGACTGCCTCTGGCCGACGGCTGCCCCTCTCTGAGCCTCGGCTTCCACAGCTTTCACTCTCTCGTCTTTGACAGAAAACTAGATCGTTGTGAAGTTTCCTCTCCGCTTTAACAATCTGTGAGCCCAAGTTCCTTTCTCACCCTGACCTAGATTTGAATGATCGTGTACTTAAAATATCACAAAGTTTGAAAGTGATCAGTTATCTCCTCCACTTGGAAATGTCATCGCTGGCAGAGCCTTTGGTGGGTGTTGGGGCTATTTTGGTGCCTGGGTGTTCAGAAAAGAAGGAAGAGAAGGTGGAGAGATTACCAAGTCAGTCACCTCTGCAAGACTCCCGAGGCCAAGTCGATGCTTGTCTTGAGTAGCGATGAGCTGTGGAGGTGTGTTAGAATTCCGACAAAAATAGCTGCCACTTTCTTTACTGGGTGCCTACGGGAGCCTTGGAGTTGGCATGATTTCCCTCGGATTTTCACAACCAGCTCTCAGGGTGTTCAGTCTGAGCCCTGTGTTATAAGTGAGAGTGAAGTCACTTGCCCAGGCTTCCATAGCTTGATGGAGCCCGGATTCAAACTCAAATCTGCCACCAGCACCCATCTTCTGCCTCAATGTCAGTGGTTCTCCAGCAGGGTTCCAGGGCCAGCAGCATCACCAGCCCCTGGGAGCTTCTAAGTATACATCCTTGCCCTGCGGCGTGCCCCCCCCCCCAACTCCCCTACACTTGGCCTACTGAATCAGAGCCCAGCAAACCCTGGGTGGGGGGGGATTCCGATGCCCGTTCACCAATGAGAACCCCTCTATGGTGTTAGGCGGCCTCGGCCTTAGCTTGGTTAGCAGTCACACTACGGAGATCCTCAGAAAGCCAGCATTCCCATGTCCTCACCACGGTGTGGCATTCCTGCCAGGATATTAAAAACCGCCCCCTCCTCGCCAGGGGCAGGCGATTTCCTGAGCACGTTAGGCATCTTCCAAGGCCACACAAATCATGACGGTGGCTGATGGAAGTGTTCTTGAATCCAGTGAAAATAACCCACAAGAGGTTGCTTTTCTGATTGGACTTTCTGGCTCCAGGGAAGGGTCAGGGCTCGAGACCTCAGGCTCCTTGCTTACTCTTATTAATGCTCCCTGAGGGAGGAAGGATGGATCCCTGGAGGCTGTGTGGGGCGGAGGGAAATTTCCTTCTGACTTGCCTTGTTTTAAGATGAGCAGACGGGCCCGGCTGGCGTGGCTCGGTGGTTGAGCGTCGACCTATGAGCCAGGAGGTCCCAGTTTGATTCCCGGTCAGAGCACATGCCCAGGGGGCAGCCAACCCATGATTCTCTCTCATCACTGATGTTTTTCTCTCTCTCTCCCTCTCCCTTCCCCTCTGAAATCAAGACAAATATTTATGAGCCGATCATAATGTCTGGAACTTTGCATCTTGATTCCTACCTTGGAATCACGGCTCGTATCTGCTGCCTCCTCTCTAAGAATAGGGACAGGAGCCAAAAAGGCGGGTCTCATTGGGAGCAGGAGGCACGCAGGACTTATAGAGAGGAGCTGGGGCAGTGGTCGGCGAACTCATTAGTCAACAGAGCCAGATATGAACGGTGCAACGATTGAAATTTCTTTTGAGAGCCAAATTTTTTTAAACTTAAACTTCTTCTGATGCCACTTCTTCAAAATAGACTCGCCCAGGCCGTGGTATTTTGTGGAAGAGCCACACCCAAGGGGCCAAAGAGCGGCATGTGGCTCTCGAGCTGCAGTTTGCCGACCATGGAGCTGGGGCACCGTTGCTGGACTGTGGAGGATCATCGGACTTTGGTTCCAGCTTGGTGGGATCCTGGGGAGCTCACAGGCGCATGCTCAGAGAGCTCCACGAGCTTGGGTAAAGGCCAGGAGATTTGAGCATCTGCTCCAGGAGATGAGAGGCTGCTGTGGCTTCCCAGTTCCTGATCTTGAAGGTGCCACTATGTTTCTCTCCGGCTGAAGGAAGAACAACCAGACCTTGGCTTCATCCACGCTGTCCCCAGTGCAAGACCAAGTTGCCGGAGAATGTTCACACCACACAGACTGGTTTCACTTCAAATTCCTGGCCTCGGACTGCAAAGGGAGTGTCCACACTGCCTCACAGTCCTCCCTCTTCTCCTTCTAGCTCACTTTGCTCCACCACAAGGGCTGCGCCTTTCCTCTCCCTCCTCCCCGCTCTCCATCCCAGCCCTGCTGCTCACCAAGCCGCACGCTTGGCTGGTAAAATAGAAGCCAACAGATGGGATCTCCCTCCTCTCGCCACCATCAAATGCACACACCTTCCTACACCTACTCCTGCCACAGGCCTCTCTTTATTCTCTTACACTGGGCTGAGTGTCTCCGCGCCTTTCAGAGGCGAATCCTCAGCTTGTGGTCTGGATCCTACCCCTTCTTGCCTGTCCCAGAATATCACACCTACTGTCAGTCTAGTCTCTTTCTCTCCCCAATCCCATCAGCCAATTTTCACTCTGTCCTGGATCATCATTGGCACCAACCTATAGGCCTGCTGTCTCTCCTTGTGTGTGTGTGTGTGTGTGTGTGTGTGTGTATTTAAAGCTTTCATATATGTATATACTAGTATACATGTGTATGTAAGTAAATATGCATAGTTACATATATAGAAAACATATATATATATTATAATAGAAGCATAATATGCTAATTAGACAAGACGTCTTTCTGGAACAGCCTTCCAGATGAAAGCCAGGGTCCCAGGTGCCAGAGGCAAGCTGGTGCCAGTAGCTGGAGAAGTAAGGCCTACTCTTGCACAAATTTCGTGCTTTGGGCCTCTAGTATGTGTTTGTGTGTGTGTGTATCCTATCTAATAAAATAATAATATGCAAATTGACCATCACTCCAACATACAAGATGGCTGCACCCATGTGGTCAAAGATGGCTGCCACTATGTGGACATAAGATGGCCAGCAGGGGAGGGCAGTTGGGAGGGACCAGGCCTGCAAGGGGAGGCAGTTGGGGGTGATCAAGCCTGCTGGGGAGGGCAGTTAGGGGCAAACAGGCTGGCAGGGGAGCAGTTAGGCATCAATCAGGCTGGCAGGGGAGTGATTTGGAGGTGATCAGGCTGGCAGGCAGAAGTGGTTAGGGGCAATCAGGAAGGCAGGCAGACAAGCAGTTGAGAGCCAGCAGTCCTGGATTGTGAGAGGGGTGTCCAACTGTCCTACTGGGATTGGGCCTAAATGGGCAGTCAGGCATCCCTCGAGGGGTCCCAGATTGGAGAGGGTGCAGGCTGGGCTGAGGGACACCCCCCAACCCTTGTGTGTGGGTGTGGGTGTGTGTGTGTGTATGAGTTTTCAAAACAACATCTAATACCACCCTTGGCCCTGCCTCCCACCTCCGACCTTCCACCTCCCACCTCATTTTTGGCTTTCTCCTCCCCTCACCTCTGATTCTCCCTTCTCCCTGTTCAGTCTAACATCTGTTCTGCCCTCTGCAGAGCAGTAGTGCTCAACCCAGAGCATCTGTGTGCCCCTGGGGACAGCTGGCAACGTCTGGAAACGTGTTTGGTTGTCACGGCTTGGGGGAGGGTGCTATGGCATGTAGCAGGTGGAGGCCAGGGTGCAGCTGGACAGAAGGACACTCAGGACAGGGAATTATCCAGTCAATAATATGACTCGTACAGCAGCGGAGAAAGCCCGACACTGAGCCTGCTCCTGGCAGGGTTACCGGGAACTTCCGAGAGGCTGAATCTGAGAACTGTCCTCTCTGCTCCGCACACCCAGCCGCACTCTCTCGGATTCTGGGACACCTCTCAGTCTTGGTTTCCCACCGAACCTTGGGCCATTCCTTTGCACGGTCCTCCTCTCCCTGACTCAGCCCTGGGCTTCCTTCTCACAGTTCTCTTTCCTCTCTCTTCCCTATTGGCCACCCAGTGGCTTCATGCCTTCCCAGACGGACTCGAGCCAGCCAGTGGTTGGAGCCCTAGCTCTCAACTTCACACCTGTGTCTGTAGCAGCAATTCTTCTCAGTTTGTTCTCCAGTAAAATGGGGATAATAAGAGCACTTACTGTGAACAGGAAATCCCCCAAGATCTCATGGAATAGCGTTTAATTGATTCAGCCATCATTATGGTCATTAATTACTGATGCCCTAAAAGTAGTATATCTTTTCGCTTTTCACCGGGGAGCTCCAGAATGGACATTGAGGACTCACTAGATCAATATAGGTGTAAGGTTCAGTCTAATTTAAACACACTCGCACGCACGCACGCACGCACACACATACACACACACACACACACACACTGCCAGAGCATGAGCCATGGGCCAGGCACTGCACCTGACGCTTCATGAGGCACAAGGCAGAATTCCTGCCCCAGAGAGCTTATCTGAAGTGAGTACCCAGGAGAGAAACACAGAGGAATAGAACGGACCATGGACTCCAGAACTGGGGCACGGGCAAACAGACTCCAGGTCCTGCTCTCACGAAGCTCAGAATCTAGCTCAGCCGCTGGAGAGAAATAAGCTGAAAGTGGGCCATCAGAGGGTGAGAAGTGCCGAAAAAAACCAAAGCAGGCCAGGCGGGCCCGGAGTTAGGGAGGGAGGGAGTGGAGGGCAGGGAATAGGCCAGCGAGGGGGGAGCAAGCAAGTGCAGGTTCTGGCCCTGTCTTTATGTGAAATTTTGTTAACTTTGCTCATCACGGATTTCTTTTTGCATCAATTCCTATTTTTAAAAACAAGTTCTTATCCTGGCGGCTGTGTTATTTGGTTCCCTCTTACATTCTGTGCCGGTTTCGGCGCCGGAAGCGGAGTCTGTGTGAAGAGTGGTCGAGGTCACCGCACAAGGACCTTGGGGGCCTGGCTACGTCGGCAGGCTTCACTCTGTGGTCTGAGGAAAGGCCGCGGAAGGGCCTTGAGCACAGAGACAATGTCACCGACACACCACCTGGGGACAATTGGAATGAAAGGCTATGGAGGGCGAGGGGAGAGACCGGAGCCTCGGGACCAGGTGGGAAATGGATTGCGGGGATCCGGCCTGGGGCTGGAACGGCGGGCAGCGGAGGCAGAGCTGGCGCCCCTGCCCCACACCGCTCATGTGTCTGGTCGGCCTCTACACCCTCCCAGAAGTCAGCGTTTTCCAAACAACCGACCGGTGGCCATGACCGCCAGCCTTTTGCCTCTTTCTGTTTTAAATCGGGTTGCTTTGTGTAAAACAGGATGTGCCACTGTGACAATGGCATTATTTGTGGCTGAGAAATGTGCTTTTGGAAATTCTGACAACCACTGGTCCCTTGTGCAGAGCGAGGCTGTGCTCACGGAGTCTCCCGGTGGGCGGGCCCCACTCCACAGCCATGGTCTCCCTCTGCCCGGCCAGCAGGAACTCCAGCTGTGTGGGGAGAGGCTGGCCCAGTGCCAGCCAGGCCCTGGGAAGCAGGGAGACTGATAGGCAGGTCACAGGAAACCCTCCCCTGCCCCAGGCTTCGTTCTTAGATAAAGGGTGCGATCCCAGGTAGTGGCTCCAGGCCGGGAGAATTCAGAGGAGAGGTAACGGCCTGAGGCTGAGCAGGACGGGAATGTGCAGTGGGCACCGCGCCGGAGTGGGGGAAAGGGGTGCCGGCAGCCGCTTCAATGGGAACTTCTGTTCAATTGAATCCAGATTCCTGGTTCTAGTTCTCCCAGGTGGGCTTCTCAACAGACTTCTCTAGTCGTCTTTTAAAATGACATTTTCTGCTGAGCCATGAAGACATTCTTTTAAAAATATATATATTTCATTGATTTTTTACAGAGAGGAAGGGAAAAGGATAGAGAGTTAGAAACATCGATGAGAGAGAAACATGAATCAGCTGCCTCCTGTACACCCCCCACTGGGGATGTATCCTCACCCAAGCAAGGCACATGCCCTTGACCAGAATCAAACCTGGGACCCTTCCGTCCGCGGGCCGACGCTCTATGCACCGAGCCAAACTGGCCAGGGCCGTGAAGACATTCTTTTCGAGAGCAGTCTGTGGGGTCAGGGCCTGGTCTGAAGCCTGCCCGGCTTTCTAGCTGTGGAACCTTAGGCAGGTTGCTTAACCTCTCTGGGTCTTATCTCCCAGAGTTCCCAGGAGGACGAAGTGCAATTATGTGTATGAAGGACCGAGCAATAGTCAGATCCCTGCTGCCACTTGATAGCTATATGGCGATGGGCAAGATACTTACCCAACTTCTCAGAGCTTCATTTTAAAAAAATATATCTTTAAAAAAAAAAAAAATATATATATATATATATATATATATATATATATATATATATATTATTGATTTCAGAAAGAGAGAGAGATAGGAACATTGATGACGATGAGAGAGAATCATTGATTGGCTGCCTCCTGCATCCCCCCATTGGGGATCGAGCCAGCAACCTGGGGAATGTGCCCTGACCGGGAATCGAACCATGACCTCCTGGCTCAAAGGTTGAAGCTCAGTCATGGAGCCACGCCGTCTGGGTCAGTTTTCTTTTCTTTGATATGAAATTATAGTGTCTGCTCCAGAGCACAGCTTTTGGGGTCAAATGAGACAACCCCTGAATCAGATAAACCATGAACATGGCATATAGTAAAAACTCAGTAAACGGTTACAGTTCCTAATATGGTTGGAAATGGTAGCAATTATTTACATGGGAACAAGTTTAATTTTCAGGACTCAAAGGAAATATTTCAGAACACCCGTTCCATCTCCTTTGGCTCCCTTTGATTCATGCTGCCAATAAGAATTGACAGAGCACCTACTATGGTGACTGAGCACCTACTATGTGCTGGTGACTTGGTTAGGCACAGGAGGCACGCCATCAACAAAACAGGTCCGTTTCCTGCTGTAGAGCAGCTTGATGTCTAGTGGGAGAGCCAGACAACCTAACAATTTTATGAATTTAGAATTCCATAAAGTCATGAGTGCTTTAAAAGACACAATTTGGGAGCTCTGAGAACTTGTAACAGGAAGTGCGGGTTTGGTCTGGGGCGGGGTGGGGGCAGGGGTGGGGGAGAGGTCAGGTAGTTGTCTGGAAGAAGTAAAGCTTAGAGATCTGAAGATAGGGAAATGACTAAGCTTGCCCTATATCCCTCCCTGGACCTGTAGGGGCTCTTGGGCCTGTTTGTCTTTATGCTCCCCTGGACTCTGGGGGTCTTATCGCCAGGGGTTGAGGTTCAGATTGTAAAGTTCAACGAGCCCCACCCCCCCTCCTTCTTTTCCCTGAAAGAGGTCAGGCAGCAGGAGATGAGAAATGCCAGTGCACTTGGCCGAGACAGTGGTATGACCCTGCGGGGGGGAGATCCACTGGAGGCCAGCCCGGACAGGAGACAGCTGGAAACCACAGCCCAAGCCCTTCCCAGCTACCTTTGCGGATGCAGCTGACAGGAGCCTGCATTTTTCCTGCCCTAAAGTAAACTTTCTTGGGCTGACTTCACGGGAGCAAAGAGATGCTGATGGTTTCTCCTCGAGGGGTCAGGTAGGGCCTGGACACGCCCAAGCCCGCGCCCGCACTGTGGAGCTGAGATAAGAAACAGACTTTGATCTCTCCCCTGAAGTTTGCAGAAACCTGATTTGAACTAGAGGACAAATAAACTTTTGAGGACTATTTCCTCAGCCCCCACTATTATCAAAGGTGACCAAATCTGGACGTTTCATATCTAAATCAGGTTGAGGCACCTCTTTGGAAAAAAGCATCCTGAACTCTTATGTCTATCACTCACTGAGTCCCTTCCATTGCCTTTCTTCTCCTTAACTTTTAAACAGTCACAATTACCTAGCATCCAATAGTTACCTGGGTTTAATGTCTAATTTTTGAGGGGGCCTTATTTTAGCTGAGCAGTTGCAAACAATAGCTTGATTATACTTCTAAATTCTCTGGACACAAGCAATTGCTTCTTTCCCCAAACACGCTCTGATGCTCTCTGGCTATTCCTCCCTTAGCAGTTTTCCCTGGATATCAGCCACTGGAGGAACCAACTGTAAGTGTTTGGCATTCCTGGCACGGCTGGTCACCCCCACAACTTCACTTTCTGGGGCTCTGAACCCAGAAGGGAAAGGCCAGGTGTATTTCAGGCCCCGAGGCTTGGCTTCTTTGTAAACAAGCATTCCCCGAAGGTGCAGGTGAGGGTGTCGCCGCAGGTTTCTATAAAGTGGTGTGTGTTTTTTCATGGTAAAATACGCATGCCATGAGAATTAACCATTTTAATCATTTTTAGGTGTGCAATTCAGTAGCATCAGATACATTCCCAATGTTATATAATCTTCTCTACAATCCATTTGCAGAGCTTTTTATTACTTCAAACAGAAGTTTATTTATTTATTTATTTTTTAAATATATTTTATTGATTTTTTACAGAGCAGAAGGGAGAGGGATAGAAAGTCAGAAACATCGATGAGAGAGAGACATCGATCAGCTGCCTCTTGCACGCCCCCTACTAGGGATGTGCCCGCAGCCAAGGTACATGCCCTTGACCAGAATTGAACCCGGGACCCTTCAGTCCGCAGTCCGACGCTCTATCCACTGAGCCAAACCGGTCCTGGGTGGGTGGGATTGCACCACATAAGGTTTCTGATTCTATAGTAAAAGAGGACTTTCACTAATTCATTCTACTAAACCCATGCATTTCTTTAATTTTTATTTTTCAATGACAGTCGACATTCAATGCTATTTTGTATTAGTCTCGGGTATACAGCATTAACGGTGAGACGTTTATACTTTACAGAGTGTTCCTCCTGACATGTCAAGTGCCGTCTGGCACCATCCATAGTCATTGTAACATTGTCGACTGTTTTCCCTGTGCTATGCTTTCACATCCACGTGAGTATTCTGTAACGACCCATTTGTGCTTCTGAATCTCTTCACCCTTTCGCCCAGTCCCTCCAACACCCCCACCACACACACACTTCTCTCTGACAACCATCAGTCTGCTCTCTGATTCTGAGAGCCTGTTTCTATTTTGTTTGTTCTAAATCCATTTATTTTACCACTCACTCATTCCAACATTATTAAAATGGCGGTGGTGCCGAAACCGGTTTGGCTCAGTGGATAGAGTGTCGGCCTGCGGACTGAAGGGTCCCGGGTTTGATTCAAGGGTCAAGGGCATGTACCTTGGTTGCGGGCACATCCGAGGTAGGAGGTGTGCAGGAGGCAGCTGGTGGATGTTTCTCTCTCATCGATGTTTCTGGCTTTCTAGCCCTCTCCCTTCCTCTCTGTAAAAAATCAATAAAGCATATATTTTTTTAATAAATGGCAGTGGTAAGAAAATGGACCCCATCCATCCTGAGCTTGCAGCCGCTAGAGGCAGAGAGGAGAAAATCTAAGTAGGCGATGCCTGTGGGTAAGGGCTTCAGGAGGAGTGGCACAGCGCTCTGTGGGACACACAGAGGGCACCTCGCCTGTTCATGGGAGCCAGGAAAGGAACCACACCTCGGCCAAGTCATAGGGAAGGGAAGACGTTAGCCAGATGGAGGCAGAGGGCAGAAAGAGAGAGTCAGACACAGGCAGGGACATGCGAGAGGCTGGAGCTGAAGGGAGGACCTGCCCTGGCTCAGCTGTGTGACGAGCTGAGAGCCAGGGGACGGGGGGAAGGGAAAGCCACGGGCCCGGGCAGGGACCTCTGGCCAGTGGCTTCGGAAGGTGTTTGGTCTTAATCCTCGGGATAAAGAAAGGTATGAGGCTTTGAGGCAGGAGCCAGAGCAGCAGAAAGCAGGTCCTGCTTTTCCCTTGAAGGAGGCGTCGCTCTGAAACGCATGAGAGCCACCGTCTATCGGGCATGAAACGACCAGGAAACTGAGGCCTAGACAGACCCGTGGTGCCCAGACTGCAGCCCTAGCATCAGAACGTTCAAAGTCCCCGGGGCGAGGCCGGCCAAGCCTTTGCATTAAGTGTCCCTGTCTCCAGAGAGGGCAGGCTAACTCCTGCAGGGAGGCTGGAGTACAGGCCTGCAGAGCCTGCCCAGCCACTTGAGGCTCTGTGGCTTTAAGAACTGGGGTGGCTACCTGCCAAGGAGGCCAGCACCCCCCCCCCTTTCCCCTGCCAAGGACAGCCCACGTGGGCACAGGCTGTGGACTGAGGCTGTGACAGTCTCTGAGGCTGGCCTGGGCGTGCTGACACCCCCGGGTTGCAGGCCAGCCGAAGAAAGAGGACCTTTCTGGCTTTCTGAGGGAACCACATTCCGCAGAGCAGAGCTGTGGAAACAGAGAGGAACTGTGTGTAGCCCTAGGCCCGCCGTCCCAAACAAACAGTAAGTCAGGAGGGCAGGGAACACGGCACAGACCCGCCCGCCATCCCAGTCCTCAGAGGAGCGGGTCTGCAGAGAGCCTGTCCCTGGGCTGGCAGGGCACAGCCAGTGAGCAAGGCAGGAAGTTTCCTGAAATCCTTCGGGGGAGGAGGGTCTCTGCGTCTCTTGGAAAAATCTGGGGCTCAGCTCAGCACATGATGATTGAAAATAGCTCAGGTGTGGGAAGCGCGTCTCCCCTCTGTTCTCCCTCCTGCGAGGTGGGCCTTGTGGTCCGTGTCTTTGCCCTCAGAGGCCGTGTGAAGGCAAAGGAAGTGAAACTGAAACCCGTCAGAGGTACCTGTGGGCTTTGGGACAGGAGCTTGCTGCCATCCGGTGATGCAGCTAAGTGGCCCACCCTGGGGCTGAAGGGACTCCAGGCTGCCACAGACACTGGGGCCATCGGCCGGTCAGAGTTTCCTGAGCTCCCCAAGGACAACAGCAGGGACCTTAGAGAAGAATGGGAGGGAAGGCGGCCCCCAGGTCATCATGGAGGCGGAGTTCTGTCTGTTTTCCTCAAGGCTTTGTCCAGACCAGAGTGCTGCTTGTCGCTGTCTCCCCTGGTGACCTGGACAAGCACGGTGCAAGTGACCACAGTGATGTGCTCCTGACTTGTACGCCGCCAAACCCTAAAGGCAGAACCACGTGGCTCTGGGGTGTCTCCTCTCTAGCAGTATCTGTGCCTCCCAGCTTCCGCCTTCATTACAGACAATTGAGAGCTACCTGCCATCCACCTTACTTCATGAGAACACATGCAAAAGTTAGCATGTGTGTGTGGGGGGCAGGTAGCAGGTTGAGATTACGTTGGCAGGAAGAACAATGTTGGCATTGATTGGCAGGCAGAGGAGGGAAGCTCATTTGTGTCTGCCAGATAGCTGGGTACGAGCTAAAAGGAAGGGGGAGAGAGGTCCAGGAGTAGAAAGCAAAGCGAGAGCTGGTTTTGCAGGAGAGGTCGAGTTAAGGTGAGGATGAAGGAAGAGGAAGGTGGTGTGGGGGTGAGGCAGGGCCGGGGGCAGGGGGAGGGTGAGCTGAGAGAAAGCTCAACTGTGGCTTGTACATAATCATGATGAAGGACCTTAAAGACTCAAATGTGACTTCTGGCCACAGGGCCAGATCCCAGGAGGTCAACTGCTAGCCCTTGTCATGTTTTATTTGGAAATTGGAGCATCCCTGGGAAATGGGGACATTTCCTATGTGATTCTGAAAGGTCTGGCAGCACCAGGCTCACATGGCAGCAAGGCGGCTAAAGCTGGAGTGCCTGTTCCCCAAAGTCCCCATCCACAGTGGAGGCACTTCGCACCCCCCACCCACTCCCCAACCTCTGCACCCGCCTGCTTCCCATGCGCCTTGAGGTTTGCGGCTACTCCTGCTCTCTGTAATAATGAATCTCTTCTCCTGGGAGCCTGTGTGTGTGTGTACGTGTGTATGCGTGTGTGTACGTGTGTGTGCGTGCACGTGTGTGTGTGTGTGTGCACATGCACACCACAAACACAGGTCGGCTCTCTTTCGATTCATTGCAATTAATCTCTCCCTTTCTCAGTGGAGGATGGCAGATGCACGAAACCAAACTTACCCCTCTCCTTAGCATATCTCAGCAGCCTTCCCAGGCGACCTGCCAAATTGCTAGATGGTATTTGCATTTTTTTTTTTTTTAATTGAGAGCGTTTTGTTATTTTGGTTTAAGGATTCCCCAGCCTTCCTTGAGGCACTATTTAATTTATGCCACACTTACAGCTTTCAAAGCATTTCTTAAATACACAGGAGTTCATTTTTATCATTCTAGCAGTTCTGTGAGGTCCGTAGTGTGGGCCCCCTTCTGTACTCTCTTGGGGAAAACCAACTAGTAGAGAAGCTAAATGACTTGCCTTGATCCTGCAGTAAATGCAAGGCAAGTTAATATTCAGGCACAGCTTCCCTGGAAAACTAAGTGTGTCATTTTGACTGCACAGAATTGTAAAAAGTTATGCTTTGACAAACATAATGACTACGGGTATGATCCCCAGCATACTTGTCTGACTGCTGGTTAGGCCACTCCTCAGCTACACATCTTTAGGAAAAATCTCCCTGCGCCTCCTTTTCTGTAAAATAGGGATAAAGGCCCTCCTTTGCGAGTGTTATGTGGATTATGTGTGATAAAACATGTAAAATGTTTAGAACAATGCCTAGCAGAGTAAGCTTTCAATAAATATCATGATCTATACAAAAATTATTATTCTCTGTACCTTTGGGAAATACTCTATATTAGGTAGGGTATGGGCTAAGTTGTAACCAAAAGACCCCAAGATACATTTGGTCAAAAAGGATAGAAGTGTATTTCTCTTTCAGCTAATAGCTAAGAAGAGGTAGATGTTCAGGACAGATAAACAACTCTACTCCACAGGGTCACTCAGGAACCCAGGCTCCTTCCATTGTGTTGTTCCCCATCCCTACAGTGTTCTCTTCTGCATAGTCAAAGTGGGCTCAACATCACATCCACCTGCTGCTCTGTCTGGAGGGAGAGGAGGGATGGAAGTGGAGGGCAAACAGCCCTGCTTAAATGATATTATCTAGAAGTTGTCCATGTCCTTTCACTCATAGGCCATTGGCAGAACTTGGGCACACTTAGCTGCAAGTGAGTCTGGGAAATGGTAATGGCTAGCAGGGCCAACTAAATACTCCCAACTATAACTTAAGAGTTCCCTTCCTAAAAGGAAGAAAGGGAGAGCAGAAATTGGAAACAGCGTATGTCTCTGTGCCATCTTACCACAGATGTGTGCTTTGGACCTGGATTTGATGTTACTAATGCCTTCCCAGACTGCCAGTTTCTCAGCCCACCTGTGCTCCACTGCCTGTCTTCTGGATGCCCAATGTACTCAGATTTCTTCTTCTGCAGAACCCAGGGCAGCTCCTGGCTCTGTTTCAAAGGAACACCTCTGGTGACAATGTGATTATCACCTGCTGATCAATGAGATGGGGCAGCCTCTTCCTTTACTGTCCAAGCCTCCCAGCAAGAGTAGTATTGGGTTCCGTTGTTGTTCTTATTCTTCCTCTCCCTCCTCCTCCTCTTCCACCTTCTCCTCTTTTTCTTCTCCTTCTCTTTCTCCGTCTCCTTCTCCTTCTTCTTGATCCTTGAATCTCTGTGGTCTGAGAGTTCAACCTCCATGATGTATACTTTCCTGAAATCACTAAGTAACAGCCTGACTCCATGAAAGGAAATATAGATCAATGTTTCATTTCATTATGGCAATAATGGAGATTGAACAGGTCAAGGAAGAGAACACCAATTTGCCTCATGGGAGCTTGTCCCAGAACCAAAGAAGGTGATTTGATAAGTACAAAAAGGGAGCCAACACTACCAACCTCACCAGATAAAAAAAGGATATTTGTACCTGTTGAAAGCCTACTATGTGCAAGGCACCTACTGGGAGCAGAAGTTAGAGCACTAAATAATAAGACAAGCACCTGGGAAATGGTAATGTCTAGCTGGAGTACTTTATATTAAATTATTTCATCGAATTCTTACAAGTTTTTTAAAGCATGTATTTTTACATTTAAATAATATATTTTTATTGATTTCAGAGAGTGTAGGTATTTCTCTCTTTCCACATGCAGCACAGCTAGAGAACAGGTCCAGTTCCTGAGTAGGGGCGGCTGGAGATAGAGAAATAAAAGAAAGAGACAAGACACAGAGATAGAAGGAAAAGGCTGGGACTGGGTGGGACCACCATCCTCTTCTGATGGAGAGGCAGGGACAGGGACCCAGAGCCAATCCAGAGAGTTTATTTTATATCCCAAATACCAGGAAGTTTCACCAAAAGGTCAAGACAAAAGATTATTTGCATTCTTGAGTAGGCCAGAGCATTCCTGGTGCTTCACTAGATTTACATATCAAAGTCCATTCCTGACACCTGGGCAAAGGTAAGAATCAGTGCTGATAACACATCTGCCTTTTTGGTAAATGTGTATCCAAGACTGGGCTTTGCCTGTTGCCTTGGGTTCAGCTGACAGTAATTAAAGAAATACCCATGTGTCTTCCTAGGGAGCCCTCTACAGGAGAAATAAAAGCATCAGTGATGAGAGAGAATCATTGATCAGCTGTCTCCTGCTGGCCCCCTACTGGGGATCAAGCCCACAACCCTTGGCATGTTCCCTGACCGGGAATTAAGCCATGACCTCCTGGTTCATAGGTTGATGCTCAACCACTGACCATGCCAGCCGGACTATTTTTTACGTTTCAGAGACAAAATGTTATTTTGGGAAATGGTAAGGATGATTTTGAACCCATATCTGTCTGATTCTAAAAACCCTGCTCTTTCTATTATCACCTCATCTGCTTCCAATCACTTTCTTTGTTGGAGAGGGAAGCTAGTCTGTATACAGAAGTGACCTTGACCCCTCCGCTGGACACTGAATCAGTGACCACTATTAACTTGGGGGCACCTTCCTCTCTATCCTGCATCTCTCTCTAATTGCTCTTGTCCACTTATCCTTCTTTGTGGACCCACCAAGGTGAACCCCACTTCTGGAGCCTGCTCCTCCCTGAGGTGCTGGCTGCTGGAGGAATTATTCAGCCCACCATGTCTATCTGACCCGTCACAGTCCTGGGTCCCCAGGGCTGCCTAGAAACCCTTGCAGGTGCCCCTAGCACAGTGGTCGGCAAATTCATTAGTCAGCAGAGCCAAATATCAACAGGACAACGATAGAAATTTCTTTGGAGAGCCACATTTTTTAAACCTCAACTTCTTCTAACGCCACTTCTTCAAAATAGACTCGCCCAGGCTGTGGTATTTTGTGGAAGAGCCACACTCAAGGGGACAAAGAGCCGCAGTTTGCCGACCACTGACCTAGACACTTCACTGCCCCCTTGCCATTGGCATCTCCTCCAGACTGTCCCTCTTCCTCGGCCCTTCTTTTAATCTGTTTTACTGTCTGTCTCTCATTGTCATTGATGGAGAATCCATCCTTTCCATGGACAAAATGAAACAAAAGTGAGACCCCAGGAAACTCTCAAGGTCCTCCTGGCATCCACCCAGCGCACCTCCTCCTCTTCTCCCCCTCCCACGCCATGGAAAGAGGCGTGCTCCTGCCACAGCCGACCCTCCCCTTGGGCGCCAGAGGCCCTCCCAAACCTCCCTCTCGCTCACACCTTCAGCCTCTTCTCTGCCAGCCCCATTCATCAGTACCTGAGCATGTTCTCAGTGCCACGGTTCCGTCTAACTTCTCTCTTCAGTTTCCCTTCTCCTCTCCCTTCACAGCCGCGCTTCTTGAAAGAATTACCGACACAGGCTGTCTGCGCTGCCCGTCTGCCGTTTCGGCCCTCCACCCCCGCTGGACCGAGGGCCCAGACAGGTCAGGAAGGAGAGCTTCCTAACCAGTCGACGATTCGAGTGCCCAGTGCCGGCACCATTGTCACGGCTGCCCCTGGAGCTTCGCCCCCGCAGCACTCTGCTCTAGGTTCCCAAGCTCCTTCCCCGGACATTTTTCTGCCCTATCCTTCCCAGAGACCGCCTTTGAACCCACTCCCTCTCAGCACCCTTTTAAAACGTAAAACACATTCGTAGCGCAGAGGCTGTGCACACACTCTGCCAACCCCTGGCTTCGTCTCTTCTCCCAATATCTACATCTCAGTGAAGCTTTGTTGTTTCCTATAGTGATGCTGGTGTCATTTGCCAAAGTAAGTGATGAGTTGGACCCAGGGTCAGATAGCCATGCCCACCGGTGACTGGTGCTGCCACTCCTGCACCCACCACATTTAGTGCAACTGTCCCCGACCCCTGGGCATTGCGATGGGAAGAGCTGCTGGGTGAGACTCCGCTCTCCTGCTGCCCCCTCCTGGCTGGCGGTGGCTGAGTCCTGGTGGAGATCATGTGGTTGCTGGTCATGTGGATGCGTCAAAACCTGTGCAGTGGAAAGTAAATCTTAACCCTGGTGGGGATGGCCATGTTTATGATTTCTTGTAGGGTCCTCAGACTGTTGGAGTACAGGGATTCTATAAAAAGGATTACCCTGCATTGAACAGTTACCATGTGCCAAGCATGGCTAAGCATGTATCATTTCATTTCATCCTTGTAGCAGCCACTTGTTGGCCATATCCTCTGTACAAGTGATGAAATAGTCCCACGGAGGTTAAATACCCCCGGCGGGCCACAGGGCGCAGGTAGCTCATCTGTGCTGTGATGAGACTGAGACCCACAGGACTCAGGGTGCAGGTAGCTCATCCGTACTCCCAACTCCAGCTCTGACTCTAAAACCCATGTTCTTTTTTTTTTTTTTTAATACTTTTTATTGTTTTTTTACAGAGAGGAAGGGAGAAGGAGAGAGTTAGAAATATCGATGGGAGAGAAACCTAGATCAGCTGCCTTCTGCACACCCCCTACTGGGGATATGCCCGCAACCAAGGTACATGCCCTTGACCAGAATCGAACCTGGGACCCTTCAGTCTGCAGGCTGATGCTCTATCCACTGAGCCAAACCGGTTAGGGCTAAAAACCATGTTCTTATGGCTCCCCAAGTCTAATTCAGCGGGAATCGTGGGGCCCCAGGGATCTGCACTTGTACAAGGGATTCTGGAGCGCTGCACTTTGAGAACATGGCCTCCCATAAGCAGAAGCGAAACTGCTCCCAGAAGAAGGATGTAACCATGCAGCACCAGCAGCCTCATTCTGGGTGGAAGAAAATGCTGGGCCTGCAGCCTTCTGTAGGAAAGAGGAGATTAGAAGAGGTGGTAAGATGTGAAGGCATCTGACCTCTTGCTGCCCCTTCGGCTTCCCTATCCCAACCCCTCCTAAGCCTCAGAAACGTGCAGCTCACTCAGAGTCACCTGGGGAGGACTAGCTTTCCCGTTCTGGGAGGGGCCCCGAGCAAGGTCCGCTGCTGTGTGAGAGCGCTCCCATCTCAGGACGCCCAGATGTCCAGGGCAGTGGTCGGCAGACCGCGGCTCACGAGCCACATGCGGCTCATGAGCCGCAGTTTGCCGCTCTGTTGACTAATGAGTTTGCCGACCACTGGGCTAAACTAAATGTTACCGTGTAATTGGAAGCTGTGAGGATTAGGCCATTGTGGCATATTGTGTGTAAGGAGGTAAAGGGTAGTATATGACAGTGGTTGGCAAACTCATTAGTCAACAGAGAGGCAAACCGCGGCTCATGAGCTGCAGTTTGCCGACCACTGGTCCAGGGGAACAGCATCACATCTTAACTGAAACGGCATCCTCCTGGCAAACCCCCTTTCAGCTCTTAGTAAGTCAGACCCGGTGCTCAGGCTTTCAGATCAGATCTGTTTACGCGCCATAGGCAGAGACAAAAGGAAAAAGACTTCGTTCTCATCTAAACACAATGAATCTGTAATGAAACAAAGCAGTCCGGCTACAACCGTTCCTTGGCTCACTCTGCTTTCCAGTGGCTAATGTATGTTTGGCAAGGAATTGGGTGGAAACTTCCCTCTCCCCCTAACCTTCACCTGGTGGCCCATGTTTTCTCGAGCTTTTGTACCTCTCTTTGGCTCCTGGGTAGGCTTGGCCATAATCCACAGAGAAGGGGGCGGTGCCCACCTGCCCACAAGGGCCAGCGAGGAGGTGGTGCCCAGCAGAGAGGAAAGTGAGTGGAGAAAACTAAAACTATGCCCGGGTTGTGCTGGGTGTGTGACTGATAGGATTTAATGTCCCAGAGAGCTGTTGGGGTTATATCTTCATTGAATGAATGAAAAGACAGAGGTACAAATACACATGTAACTTGTGCAAGGCTCCCCAGATAGTAAGACCACCCAGATAGTAGGACCACCCAGAGCCTGGAATCAAACCCAGAATCCTTGCCCCTTCCACATAGTCATGTGCCACTTGCCACTCTCTCAGGCCACTGCCTCTGTGTCTGCTCCTCAGAACAGATCCTTGACTTCCAGCCCAAACAGTTCCCGTCACAGGCATTGGCACAAGGCCACGCGCCCGGGGCTCCGTAAATACAATGAACCATTTTAAAAACCGAGATTATATATGTCGAGTACTCAGCCCAGTGCCTGGCACTTTTGCAAGTACTCAGCAGACCTCCGGGCATTGTCGGGCCTGAGCGGGCGTTCCCGGCTGCAGGAGGTCCCGCTGACAGTTCGGGAACAAACACTTCTTAGGTGACTGTAATGGATGGCCGAAATAGGAAAGGAAAAACAGAGTTGGACTCAAGACATTTACAGTCCACCTGGGGAACTGAAAGCATCGCACATCTGGAGGAAGAAATGAAAACATAATTCATAGCCTCGTGTGTAGTCCTGATCGCGCCAACTTCGAAATGGGCAGCAGCTTTGGCGAGAATGACTTTGCATCTCTTGGGGCCTCAGTGTCCTCGTCGGGAAAATGGAGACACTGCCGACCTCAAAGGGCTTTCTTGTTAGGCGTGCGTGCGTGTCCACCCCTCGTAGTGGCAGAGGGTGATGCTTGTGGGATTTCCTAAAGTTAATA
The DNA here is from genome assembly GCA_027563665.1 of Antrozous pallidus. Classification (NCBI taxonomy): domain Eukaryota; kingdom Metazoa; phylum Chordata; class Mammalia; order Chiroptera; family Vespertilionidae; genus Antrozous; species Antrozous pallidus. Next base: position 103,548,879 of record CM050515.1, read on the forward strand.
AGCAGTGAGTCAGACCAACAGTCAGATAGACAGCCACACCCACTGGGGGCCCGTGCTGCGCCGGCTGCACCCACCACATCACCACAGTTAGTGCACACGACCCCCTCCCATTAGCTTAGGTTGCAGGTTCCACATCCGGATCCCTGGGGCAGAGGCCAGCTCCAGGGAAGCACTGGAAAGGGGGCGCTCTTGGGGAGTGCGATTTGGCAGGGAGACTGCCTCCATGCTCATCACGGGGAATGGCTTCTCTGAGGTTGAAAGGAATGAGCAGGCTGCGTCTGAGAGCAAGCCCACCATCTCATCTCGCTGGGCCGGGCAGAGCACTCCTGAGAGGGAGGGCGTTGTGAGGAGTGGCCTGTGCGAGGGCAGTGGGGGCACAGGGAGGGAGGAGGGGGTGCCATATCAGCCCCAGGGCCTGGAGTGCACCTGGAAGTTTCACTGGTGCCTCTACCAGCGCCACCAGCCATTTCTGGAAAGGGGCCTGTTTCCTTGTTCTGTTTCTTTCCATTATGAAGGCTGAGACTGCAGCCATTAGGTATTTACTCCGCCTCACAGCGTTCGGAGTGGTGAAGAGAGAAGGGGTCCACAGTTCCCGGGTGCCCGCCATGTGCTGGACCAGAGGTTTTCTCCATCTGTTCTCCCTGAATGCTCCCAGCTCCCTCTGGGACGGGCGGCCTCGCCCTGGTTTACAGGTGGAGAGGGAAAGGGGGGTTAGGGGACGCATACAGAGTCACTCAGCTCACACGTGGGAGAAGGGAGCCTGGAGCCTGCAGGCCTGTGCTACAATCGTTTCCAGTTTGTGAGGATTCCATGCGTCACAGCGAGTCCGCCGGCCAGTGGCCCTTTGCATGGTGACTGTTAGAGTGGGAATTGTTGAGCCCTCCAGAGAGGCCATGGACTATGCCCCAGACAGAGTTGTCAGTGCTGACACCAGGCCAGGCCTTGAGATATAGTCTCATGGCCCCTTCCCAGCCTTCTTTCATAGAACACTGTCAGCTTTCTGAAGAACAGGATGACCCTGTGGGTGGTATGGTCGTCAATGGCCTGATCCTGACGCTGCTTAGGAAAAACTGTCTTGTCTTGGGTTACTTGTCCTGCAAAAACAGGACATGGTTAATGTGCTTAAAAGTGGTCCTGCACAAAGGGTCAGGGCTGCTCTCTGGACTCCCTGCATGGAGAATGGCAGAGCAGTTGTAAGTCGGCTAATAAAGGCTCCCTGAATTTTAATTTGGTCTGGGCTCCAGTGGTTGTTCACTCGCATTCACTCCACAACAGTGACAACTGCTTCGGAGCAGGAGCGGGTCCTCCGTTACATCTGTGGTAGCCAAGGACTTGGTGAGTGTAGAAATTTGAGCGCAGGGGATGGAGGGCCCGGGAGAAACAGGGCTGCCCAGCATCATCGCTGGCCTCCTCCTCTTCACACCTCCTGTCCAGCAGCTCGAGCGGCAGCTCAGCCCACTGCATACGTAGTCTCCTCACACCCCCATGAAGCTCCTTCGAGGCAGGTGCAATTATTCTCCTCGTGCTACAGTTGAGGAAACCAGGGAGCAGCCACAAAGGCCGAGGCCACAGCCCGTGGCTTGTCCCCATGGGCTGTGCATCCTCACTGCCATTTAGACGTGAGTGCACGTACCCTTGGCGAGGAGGACCGCCGATCTCACCACCTGGATGGCAAGCAGCTGAGTCTGGACTCAAACTCGAGTTCTGTCTGACCCCAGAACCTGGAAGGGTAGTCTCTCTCACTTAAGGAAAACCATCAGGGGGCGCTCTGGCCTGTGGATCCAGCCTGGAGAGGCTGTCCCACATGCTCCCGGGAGAGAATGGACATAGGTCCTTTCTTGGGTCATCTGTGCACATTGATGTCCCTCTGCCCTGCTCCCCACTTTTTCCCTCCCCCAATCAGCATGTAAGGGGCCCTGGCCTATCCCTGGGAGGAGCCTCTTCTGGAGCCTGGCGCCACATCACCCCTCGAAGATACTGACCTCGATAGAAAGACTTTTTAGTGTTAAGGGCTCTCACAACCAACACACAGACGCTGGAAGTGGATCAGGTCCACCTGAGCCTTCAGTGGCCACGGAGAGGTGAAGCGAGGGAGCGGCGGCCCCCTTTCTCTGCGTTCTGCTTTTAGCCCGTGCTTTCAAAGCAAGTAGGTAGGTGCCATGGTGACAGGTGCCATAGAAATAGATGGAGGCCGGGCCGTTCCCATGGAAATGCACTCGTGTTGGGGAGAATGGGGTTCTGCTGTGTTCTGGCTGCTGCCGAGGGCAGGACCCCAAAGGGCCCGATCCCTGGACCAGGGCAGAGGGCCGCTATCGGATGGCCTCTCTAGGCTTCTGACTTTCTCGCTGTGGTGGTCTGAGGCCCCTGAGGGCACAGCGTCCCTCCAAGGGCACCCCCAGCCTTCCCAGGGAAGTCCTGAAGGCGCGTGGCCTCCGCCCAGCACAGCGATCACCCACGTTGGGAGCCCGCAGCCCCCGCCCTGCCTGCATGGGGAGCTGTCGCTGGCTTTATGCACTGAGGGGTGATAAAGAGCCTGGGGCGGGGACCGAGTCGGGAACATTTTCAGGAATACTCATAATATGAAACCACGGAGGATCTCAGCCAGAGAGCAGAGCAGGGAAGGTTGTGGGTTCCGGTTTGTGAAACTTCAGGCAGTAGACTCAGGCCGGACTCAGCCGTTTCCAAATGCAATGTTCATGGACTGAGAGGCCCTTAACACAATTGCCCAAGCCATCCGTACGTAGTATGTACATAACCGTCTCTGCATAACAGGTGGTAGATGTATATAAATGAAGCTGGTCGAACTTAGTCTGTTATTATTTGTATGTAGGCCAATTACATCTTCTGAAATGTAACCCACACATACATACACCCTTTCAACCTTAGGCCTAGCGTGGGAGGATTAAGTTTAAAGACCATATATTAGTATCTCTGTTCCCTAATACCTACTTCTGTCCATATGGGGCTCTATTAGATATATTCATTTCTATACATTTATGCTGTCAGACGGCATACTTCCTTTAGGGCAAGCCCGCCGCCCACCAACCGCGAGTTTGACATGCTTGCTTTAGGGGAAAGCAAGTATGCTTTTGAACTAAAGTATGTTTCTGAGACCAGTAATTCTAAGAACTGACCATCGCGATTAATTTTACTCTCAGTTAAAGCACAGGCTAAAAACAGAACACACGTACCGCTAACAAAGGAATGTCTAAGAAACTTGAATGGTTGCTACCACCGTCAACTCATAAACTGCTGCCTAAGAAGTTACAGATTATGAAAATCATCCAACGGGAAGGCAGCAAACAAGCGTCTGTCTGGCATGTCTGGCGTTTAGCACGAAGAGACGCTTTGCCGACGATTCACGTCCTTCTGTGCGTGCTGGCGGTGTGTCAGGTCATCCCCACTAGGCAAGCCCTTCCCAGCGGTGGAAGTCCATGGAGCCCCCAGCGCCTCCCACAGGGAGCGATGCTCACAGTGACCTTGACGTGGGCTTGTGGGTCATGCTGTTGGTGGAGCTGTGCAGTGGAAGGGCAGCTAGACGTTAAAGCAACGGCCTGGTTCACCCCAGGGAACTGCGTGACTTGGCACGTGCTGTTAGCAGCATCGTTCCCTCCCCCGACATCTGGACCGTGTGTGACGTTTCAGAGTGACAGGGGTTCGGTCTGGCAGGGCGTTGCAGAGCCTCGGAACGGAATGAGCGAATGTGCTGGCCCAGCCAGCAATGAGACAGATGGGCGGCTGGTCTTCCCGGCCACTGACAGTGCATACCTTGGAGTGCTGCCAGCCACTGGGTTGGACGGCTGTATCGGATTAAGCAACCGAAAGCAGGTTTGCTTTGAAGAACGAGGCTCTCAAATAGTCTGTGACTCTCTAAGAATGGACACTCACAGTCGTGTTTGGCAGAAGAGTTTTCCCACATTTCACAGAGCGATAAAGTGAATGCTTGGCCAGGAGCAGGACGCACACACACAAACCCGGCTTTGCCAGGACGTGTTCCTTTCCACGAGTCAGAGAACATCTTACATTTAATGCAAGATACACGCCAACCCTGGTGTCATGTTCACAACAACATTTTAAAACTAAACAGTTAATGTGAATGTACCTTAACACTCAGTTTGGTATTTTAATCTAGATTTTATTTTTTATTGTGGTAAACAATATCTTACCTCATAAAAGAGAAACATGCAAATTAACCATCACTCCGTTATGCCCACAGCCAATCAGAACGAGTATGCAACAAAGCTGGAAGTTAATTTGCATATTCAGGCATAGAGCAGCTGGAGGGGTGTGACACCCACTATGAGGGGAGGGGGGTGGCGGAGGGAGCTACTGGAGTGGTGCTCCAGACAGAAGCGAGGACTTGCCTGCTCCCAGGTGGCTGGGAGTGAAGCCAGGGGAAGGAAGGCCTATTCTTGCATGAATGTCATGCAATGGGCCTCTAGCATAACATAAAATTCACTGTCTTGCCCAGTTTTCAGTGCACAGTTCAGTGGCACTGAGTACACACACATCATCCTGCGACCATCCTCACCATCCGTCTCCAGAACGTTTTCATCATCCCAAACTTAAAATCCATCCCCATTGCACACATCTCCCCACACTCTCCTGTCCCAGCCCTGGGGAACCACTGTTCTACTTTCTGACTCTATGAATTTGACTATTCCAGGCATTTCCTGTAAGTGGAATCCTACAGTGTTCCTCCTTTTGTGACTGGCTTATTTCTCTTAGCATGATGTCTGCGAGGTTCACATGTTCATCATGTGTCAGGATTTCCTTCCTTTTAAAAGCTAAATAATACTCTGTGATATGTATGTACCACATTTCATTTTTCTGTTTGATTTTTCCATAACGTGTTTCTTACCATTTTTAAATTTTGAAACAATCACAAAGTGACAGAAAAGTTGCAACTTTTTTTTTTTCTTGAGCTTTCTGAGAGTAAGTTTTGCTGGTGTCCCCATGTTTCCCCCATACTTTCCTGCATTTTGCCCAACTACCCACAACACAGCCATCAAATCCAGGAAGCTAACTCAGGTTCATTGCTACCAACGAATCCTCAGACTCCCTTCAAGTTTCACCAGTGATCACAATAGTGTCTTTTCCTCCCAAGGATCCAGTTCAAATCACTCTTGGGTTTCATGGTGTTTGCTCTCCGTGGGTCTGGAAGAACAGCTTCTCCGTCTTTCCTTGACCTTCGTGACCTTGACACTTTTGAGGATGACAGATGCTATAGACTGTCCTTTGGTTAAGATCTGTCTAGTGCTTCCTCATGATCGGATGCAGGGTATGCATTTGTGGCAGGAATGTCACTTTGAATGGCAGTGACCTGGCCTTCTCCTTGCCTCCTACCCATATCTCATCATTTCGATTTATTCCTATCCTAATGATGGTCACTTCGGTCACATGATTAAGGTGGTATCTACCAGATTTCTCTAAGATAAAGTTAGTCTTTTCCTCTCTGTGATTGAAAAGCTTTTTACAGGGAGGTACTTTGAAGCTGTGTAAATATCCCACTCCTCATTAACTTTAGTTATTTTTTATGTCCATATGGATGTATAGACTCCCATATTAGTTAGTGAGTTATACTCCATTCCCATCATTACTTACTTTGAAGCTCATATGCTCCCAGTTTGACCAGTGAGAGCCCCTTCAGTCTGGATCCTCTCTATGTGGCCTCCTCCTTCTCGGAGGGTGCTGCCCCTTTCTGACCTGACAAGATGTTCCAGGCTGGCTTTCTGACTTCCTTGCCCAAGCTGTGGAATCGACCATTTCTCCAAGGAGTCTCTATTCTTTTTAATGGAAAAATGGTATCTGGAAGCCAAGATATGGCACTAGATGTGCTCATTACTAATGACATGCTGCTGCTCCCAGGCAGAGCTAAAGGATATTCTCTCTCTCTCTCTCTCTCTCTCTCTCTCTCTCTCTCTCTCTCTCTCACACACACACACACACACACACACACACACACACACACACACACACACAGTCCTTACCCTCCTCTATCACATGCCAGGTGCTGTTCCCGACCCTCCGAAGAACCCCTCCGTACCCTGATCAGGCTGTGACACCACAGGCCAGACCACCCACCCTGGGGATGGATGCCCTCCTCACCACTTGGGCTCTGCCCCCTGCTTTGAGTCACCAAGGCGTCCATCCCTTGCCATGGACTCCTGCCTCGCTCTGCTCCACCTCCTGGATCTAGGACTGAACTTGTTTAGTCAGCTCTGACCACCACTGATTCAGTTAAAAATACTTGTTTTGTTCACAATCCTTGCGTATTGGAAGCACTTGTATCCGACCTATTAAATCAACAATATAAATCAATATGTAATATGTCCAGCATTGGCCCAATCTTTTGTTTCTGTTATAATGAAAAAAAATTGAAATATTTATATAATTGGGATACCTTTTCCTTATGGCAACTCTATTTTGCAACTTTGCAATTATATCTAGGCTGCCACCAGCAACTGTCTTGGCAGTTGAACAACTCCCACCACAAAAGTTAATAAGTGGGGACAAGGTCTGCACACCTCTTTGTTCTTCCATGGTCAAGTGCAGGATTCTGGGGAGTGACATCTATAGACCAGAAATGGACTTTCCTGACATCGGGAAGTGCTCATGCGTGTGAATAATGTGATCTTCTCGGCTTGACTATGAGCGTAAAGGATATGGACTGTGTCTTCTATTATTCTTTGTCAAGGTCCCATCCTGTGTATACACAACATGTTTGCTGGCCAGGTTATAAGGTTCGATGGACATTTAAACTTCATTCTCCATGATCCCCATGACATAAATTCCTCCTTGAAACACTTGATTCCCTTGGCTTCTGAGCCACTGGTTTTCCTTCAACCTCCTGGTTGCCTCATCTGGGTTGCTTTTGTGGGTGTCACTTGCTTTACCCATCCCCCTGACCGTGGGCGTTTATTGGGTGCCTTCCATGTGCCAGGCACTGTTGCGGGCGCCAGAGATACATCAAGAAATGGAACAGGTCAAAAGTTCTGCCCTGGTGCTACTGAAGGGAAACAGAAAACGCTGTGTGTGTGTGTGTGTGTGTGTGTGTGTGTGTGTGTATGTGTGTGTGTGATCCCTTGCCCCTCCTTCACAAGAGTCACATGGGCTCCCATAAGCATGCTGAGGGCTTGCTGGCCCAACAGGGCACACGAAGGATTAAGGCAGCCCCTCTCCTGCAAGCATCTTTTCTGGGAGGGAGGCTTTCTAGATGCTCATCATCCCGAATTGGCCTCCCCTCTCCTCTGCCAGCGTCTCTTTGCCTGCCCTGCAGTCCATCCCCCACCTGCAGCCAGAGCATCTTCCTACACCGTGAGTCCTACCAAGTCACTATGCTGCTGAAAGCTGCTGTGATTTCCCGTTGCTCTGGGGATCCATCCAGGTTTCTTCCGGAGCCGGCCTCTGCTTGCCCTCCCAGCCCCTGCGCCTCTCCTCTTCCCTGTGGCATACCCGCCCTCTGCACAAGAAGCAAGTTCTCCCCACTGCCTCCCTGCCTTTGCTCACGCTGTCCTGCCCAGAGCACCGCCCTCCCCACCGGCTGTGAGTCTGAGCGTTCCTCCTCCTTTCAGACTCAGCCAGGAGGGCTCCCTCTGCACACGTATCAGAGTCACCCATTTGCTTTGCTGCCTTTCCCAGGGAGACAGACGCAATGCTAATTATATGGTTAAGGTCCGTCTCCGGGGAGGCCAACCCCCGTGAGCATGGGCTGCGGCTGTCTCCTCCCCACGGTGTCTGCAGCACCCTGGGAGTGACACCCACAAGGGCAATGCTTCTGCGGGCCCAGCCAAGAGTTGTTCTGAGAATCTCACATGTGTTAGCTAATTTCACCGCAACTCAGGGAAGTGCATACTGTTATTAGGTCCTGTTTACAGTTGAGGAAATAGCCCCAGAGGGGTTCATGACCCCCTCCTAAGTGTAGGGACGGGTTTAGAAATCAGACAGTCTGCCCCCAAATCTGTACTCTGTGCCATGATGCCTGCTGAATGCGTGCATGGATGCTGGACTGTGCCTGAGCAAGGTTAATGTTGTGATTGCTATCTGAGCAAGGGTGGGAGTGCACTCAGAGGGAGTTCAGGAGTGTATGGTATGATGTACTATAGTTTAGCTACACCTCTGTTTAACTAGTATTTAATCAACCTTTGTTAGGTTGTTTCTAGGTGGTTTCTGTTATAAACAGTGCCACCATGGGCTTCTTTGAGCACATCTGGAAGATGCATTCCTCCAGAGTTGGACTGGATTGGATTGGATTGGATTGGACTGGACTGGACTGGATTGGATTGGATTGGATTGGATTGGATTGGATTGGATTGGATTGGACTGGATTGATTGCTTAGGCAGAGCAGAGGAATGACTTCCTAATGGTGGAGTTTCAGTCATCTGTGACAGGCATAGAGCAGATACTTGGACACTGGGCTTGGGATGTGTCAAATCCTGCTAAAAAACTGATTTTTGTGGGTCCCCTCTCTGGATATTTGATGCTAGGGAATAGTATTTGTGGATTTGATAGTTTGTTATCTCTACAGAGAAGAGAAAGAACTCGCAGCAGAAAGGTGACTTCTTGAAGTCCAAACAAGGCTCCCCAGTGAAATCTCCCCGTCCTATCTCACTTCCAGAGTACGACCTCACTGGGCCATGAGACACGGGCCACTCAGCACCACTCAGCAGTGAGTTCACTCGAGACTCTGGTGGAAAGCCTAGAAGTTCAGGATTCAGTCCCAAAGAAACATAAGGGCTCAAGAGACTCTGGCCTCAGAATCATCTTGTTGGGGGAAGGGGACTGGTCCCCATTGTTCCTACTGAGGATGTCATTCCCATTAACACCACATGATGGATGGATGGATGGATGGATGGATGGATGGATGGATGGATGAATGGATGGATGGGTGGATGGATGGGTGGATGGGTGGATGGGTGGATAGATGGATGGGTGGATGGATGGGTGGATGGACATAGATAGGTAGATATTGATCAGGCAGGCATGAATTTAGACTTGCTTTTGGATTTGGGCTCTACCACATAGTAGTTATGGAACTTCAGAAAACTACTTTGACCTCCCTGAACCCCACCTTTCTTGTCTATAATGGGGTTAAAATGGGGGGGGGGTGAAGAACTAATGGTTGTAAACCATTGAGAGTTAAGGGGCCACATATGGTGGGGGTTGCTACCGTTTCGTATATGCCTGGGCATTCTCTGGTGTATATTGAGGGCACTTCTTTGCGGGAGCCAATGTATATCATGCTCTGTTTGACCACTGCCTTCAAGGGGATGACTCCATGAGGTAGGGTTTCTCAGCCATCTTTCCCTCCCAGCACCCATGTGGTGACATTCAGGTGCCTGGCACACTCCCAGCATGCATTTCACAGGGCAGGAGTCCTAGCTGCACTCATTTATCTCCAGGCCAGGAAAGTAACAGGAATGACTTAGATCCACTTGAATTTATATGAAAACAATAAATGAATAAAGCAAAGGGAAGGCAATCATCTACAGAGTTTGATTTCTGGGTACAATTTATTTGCAAAACATGCCCCAGCTTATACCTGACTTTCTATCCGGGGGTGGGGGAGGGGGGATTGAAGCCCTAGCCGGTTTGGCTCAGTAGATAGAGCGTCGGCCTGTGGACTGTAGGGTCTGGGTTCGATTCCAGCCAAGGGCACATGCCTGGGTTATAGGCTGGATCCCCAGTAAGGGTCATGTAGGAGGCAGCCGATTAATTATTCTCTCTCATCATTGATGTTTCTATGTCTCTCTCCCTCTCCCTTCCTCTCTGAAATCAATAACAATATATTAAAAATAAATAAAAAAATATAATGGGGGTTGAAGGCTAACAGGTACATGTGGGGGGGGTCTCTCATTTGACTGGGTTTGAAGTAAACATCCGTCTTCCCCATAGATAGGCAATGAGGACAGTTGTTTGAGGGGTCTGGCCACTGTCCCCACATGGGTAGGGAATGGTTCTGTCTTGGATCTTTGCTGAGTGCCTGGCTGAGGTGTTGAACCCTCCGCAGTGACCATGGGGAGCCACAGACACCCACGACCTTAGCCGGTGCTCCGGCTGCTGGGCCCAGAGGGGAGGTCTGCCGGGCCCCGGCGGGCTCTGTCAGTCCGGCCGGCAAGCTCAGGCTTGACCTGCCAAAGCGGCTGCGTTAGCCTCGGCATCTCCACTGGGGCATGGAACCCAACCTCATCCGACCCTCCACTGTCCTCTCCTGGCGTGCCCTCAGAGCGCAGTTCCTGCAGCTGTTAAAGCATTCGCTGTCGGTCTTAAATACATCTCTACCCCTTCCGGGCACCGTCTTTACATTCCTGTTTGCCAGAGATTTTATACAGCCTCAAATTCTTCATCAAATGGCCATGGCAGTTACGTAGTCTTCTACCGCTGATATTAGAGTTGAAAACATCCATTGGTGGTTTAGAATCCCATCGGACTCTCCTCTTTTAGACAGAATGAGTTGTGGGAAGTCATGCTTGTCCAGAGCCAGGCTTGTCCAGAGCCTCTGTGCCTCCACCCATTCTACAGTCGGCCAGCCGTTCAACAAACACTTCCCGAACTCCCACTTTTGTGCCAGGCACTAGCGAGGCACTGGGTCTGTTTTGGTGAAGAAGACCTGAGCTGTGCCTTGGAAGCCAACACAATGTGACCTCGATTTTGCTAACACATTGAAGCCTTTTTTTCTAGGGTATAAATCAACTGATGGCATTCTTCCCTAAATGTAATCTCCTGGAGCTTTGAGACCATCTCTATATCTTAAAAATTAGCCCTAGCTGGTTTGGCTCAGCGGATGGAGTGTCGGCCTGCAAATTGAGGGGTCCCAGGTTCGATTCCAGTCGGGGGTGCATGCCTGGGTTGTGAGCTCGATCTCTAGCGGGGGGTGTGCAGGAGGCAGCTGATCGGTGATTCTCTCTCATCATGGATGTTTCTTTTCTATCTCTCTATCCCTCTCCTTTCCTCTCTAAAATCAATAAAAATATATTTTTAAAAATTATATTTGTATTACAGTTGTAACACTAATAATTATGCAAGAATAAACTGTTTCACGCACTCACAACTGTACACCTACTTTTTTCCAACCCTGTATTTATTCATTCACCAAACTGTGTCAGGCACTGTGTCCGGGGTAGTGGCAGTAAGGAGGTATAAAGAAGAAATCATAAAATCTTTACCTTTCAGGGCCCCTAAGTCTAAACCACAGAAGTCACACGTAGACAGAAAACAGCCCGCTGATTCATTTGTGATCGGCACCCATTCATTTGTTCATTGGGTCATAAGTGTTTTGGGTGTGTACTGTGTGCTTTGGCTGTGGTCAGCACACTGTGGAAGAGACCTAGGTACTAGAGGTCTCCCCAGGGGAGGGATAGGAGGTTCTGAGTCAAGTAGAAGCTCAGGCCAACTGCAGTTCAGGCCGTGGAATATTCTGAGGGCCCAGGAGCCCAGCATGAACCAGTGCACACCTCTTGGCTTCTTCCTAGAGCTGGAAGGTTCTGAGCCAGGTATGAGGGATAGGAAGGCCTTCCGAGAGGGAGAGAGGACATTCCTGGCCAAGGAGAGCATGAGCAAAGGTCTTGAAGTGTTAGGAGCTTCCAGAGACTGAGACAGGAAAGGGGTGGGAGAGGGACAAGAACTTGCTCCAACTGATATACATCCCAGACTGGGCCAGGAACAGCCAGGACTGGATGGGATGGGGTATCTGATGGGGAATCTGCTGCCTTCAAGGGAGCTGCGCTTTCTCATCTGTTCCCCTTCGTCCCCTCATCCAGACTCTCTGCGGCCCATTGAAGGATGGCCCAATGACCTTCACGATGACCTTCACACTCCATCTGAAGTGCTGCCCTCTTGCTGCCATAAGGAGTTTGATTCTACAAAAGAAACCAAGCGTCAGAAACATGTCCAGCACGATGGGAGGTGAGTGATGGTAGACATTTTAAAACAAAGAAAAAGCCCAGCTTGTGTGGCTCAGTGGTTGAACATTGACCTATGAACCAGGAAGTCACGATTCGATTCATAGTCAGGGCACATGCCCGGGTTGCCGGCTTGATCCCCAGTCGGGGGCGTGCAGGAGACAGCGGGTCAATGATTCTCTCTCATCATTGATGTTTCTATCTCTCGCTCCCTTTCCCTTCCTCTCTGAAGTCAATAAAAATATATTTTTAGAAATTAAAATTAATAAATAGAGAACATTCCCATGGTCGTGAGGTTTTGGAGATACCGGTTGTGCAGGGCGCAGGAATCCCGGGTTGCACGGGAGACAGAAAGGAAGAGCAGAATGCTGTCAGCTCTGGCTGCTCCTTCGCTTCCCAGCAGAGGGGCACGTGGGCCAGACTCAGGTGTGAACACCGTTCACGGGTGGGCCTGGCACCACCTGGACCTGCTTGGCTGCCAAGCTCCGTAGGCAGAACACCCACGGCCTCTGATGATGAGAGGGTTTCCCTCCTGGAAAAGTGCCCCCAGCTATGCAGTGTGTTAATCTGCTTCCAATTTGGACCAGGTCTCCCTGCCTTGGTCTGATCTTCACCGGGTGGTATCCACCTCCCCGCTGTCTTCCCGGAGTGATACCCAGGGCTCTAAAAGCTCCTGCAAGAGAAAACATGTCCAAGTTGTCATTGACCCCAGTCCCAGGGACATGTCATAACCCACAGGGGTGTGTGTGTGTGTGTGGGGGGGGCAGTAATCCCACCAGACCATAAAGAGCCCTCCCCAGTGGGTCCCTCTCAAAAAGGCACCCCTCAGCCCTCTGTTCCACGTCCTGTTGCTAACGGGGACTCTCCGTGGCCAGAGTGGAGAGGAACAAAACTCAGTGGCTCTGAAGTCCGTTTAATTAAAGAGGAAACAAGGAAGCTTTGTGCGTATTGCACCCCCCTGAGTTATGGTCTTAAAGGCCAGTTTACTCTCACCACAGTTTAGGAGGTAAGAAGGGGGTGGCTGGGGAATGCGAGGCCTCTGGGCTGGCCCATTTCCCTTCCCCCTCATTCCAGCTTATTCCTGGAGGCGCACTGGGCTTGCTTGAGACACGCAGCCGGCTTCCTTGGGCTTTCAGCAGCTGGCAGCATCCGGTTTGTCCTCATTTTGGAAGTCTGTCTGTGGCATTGGCAGGCACTGAGGATTTGCGATCAGGAGCCCCAGGCAGTTAGAGCAGGAGCCAGTCCTAGACTCTTCCCTGCAGACACCGGGCATCTGCTTCACTTCCCCCTCCCCCAGGAGGAAAGTGCTGGCGGTGGGGGCGGACCCAGCCTGGTGAGAGTGCCTGCAGGGACTCATGGGTCACCTGTCCCAGGTTTGCATCCTGGCTGTGCCCTGCACCAGTTGTGCAACCCTGGGAAAGTCACTCCCTCTCTCTGAGCCTTATTCTCCTCGTGTGTGCAGGCGATTGCATAGATAAATTGCTTGGCACAGACAGCTTGGCACATACTAAGCACACAGAAAATGTTAGCTGACAATATTATTTCGGAAAAGAAATGTCCACATGATGAGAGAGCAAGTCTGGCATGAAGAAGGATTGTGCCCAAGATTATTTCGCAAAAAGAGCATAATTATGCTTTCCTTTGGGATGGTCTTTTTAAAGGAAATAATCTATTTTTTAAAATATAACTTAAAAAATTTTTTTTCTCCAGTTATAGAATGATTCCTAAATAAAGTTTAGAATATGGTCAGCACGTAGATGTAATTTTTTTTTGTTCTTTCTCTCCCTCGTTGATTTTTTTTCCACTTTTTAATTCTTATCCAAGGGGATGTTTTTATTGATTTTAGGGAGAGAATAAGGGAGGGAGGAGAGAGACAGACAGAAAGAAGCATCGATATGAGAGAGAAATTTCAATTGGTTGCCTCTGACCAGGGATTGAACCCGGAACCTAGGTATATGCCCTGACCAGGAATTGAACATGCAGCCATTTGGTGTAGGCCAGTGTTGGCAAACTCATTAGTCAGCAGAGCCAAATATCAACAGTACAACGACTGAAATTTCTTTTGAGAGCCACATTTTTTAAACTTAAACTTCTTCTAACGCCACTTCTTCAAAATAGACTCGCCCAGGCCGTGGTATTTTGTGGAAGAGCCACACTCAAGGGGCCAAAGAGCCGCATGTGGCTCTCGAGCTGCAGTTTGCGGACCACGGGGGTAGGGGACGATGCTCCAACCAACCCAGCCGCCCGCCAAGGCCCTCATCGACGTTTTGTAAAGGGGAATATCCTGAACCGACTTCTGTTACCTAGTATGACTCCTTTCATGATGCAGCCCAAACACCTCCTAATATCATAAAATATTTCTTCTGTATCCTAACTTTAAAAGTCTGTGTAAGAGTCCATTGAGTGTGACTCCACCCCTCCTTCCTAAACACCTGTGTGCTCAGTACTGGACACCAGGAATGAACTCGCAGAGTTATCCGTGGGAAACGGAGCCCAGGTCACTGCTGGTCAACAAACCGTGAAGGATATGGGAAATGTAGGGATCGACAGGGTATATTTTGTTGTTATCAATCAGAGGCACTTTACTCAGGGTTAAATCAAGTTCTTTAGTGGTTATGAACACCAACATTCTGGCCTACACTGCTGAGGTACTTTGGTTTTCATTATTTCGCACTGGATCCACCCTGTAAATATTCTTAAGTATACATTTCAACCACTGTTTTTTCCTATTCTTTTTGCCGCTCATTAAATTCTTTCATGTAGGTGCCAGAACCATATGTAAACAGCCTTTTTAAAAAATTGAAGCTGGTTTTTATTTTTAAACAAAAAGCCATAGGCCTTGGTCCTTTATTCCACATTAAAATGATTTGTTGAAGCAAAATACTAATAAAAATTCAGAGGCACCCATAGGCTGCTTACAATGGTCTGCCCCCAGAGGGGTCGGGGCAGGCAAGCGGGGTCTTCCTCTCCAGCTCTGCTGAGACGTCTTTGGAGGGAGAGTCCAGGGCTCTGTGAGCTGCTCAGCCGAGAATCTGCCCAGACAAAACGCAGGGACGGTCTCTCTCCCAGAAAAAGCACCCACGTGGCCAATGGCGCCTGAAAAGATGCTCACGCTCATCCCCTGGGCGATGTGGATGAAACCTGGTGCGATGGCTCGGCACACCTGCCGGGGTGGCCGGAATCGAGGGGCCAGGAGCACAGGGTGTGGGAGAGACAGTGGCGGGGCCAGGAACCACACGCCCCTGTGGGTGGGCATGTACATTGGTACCGCCACTTTGGATCTGCTTAGCTGTGTGTACCAAAGCCGAATGTGTATGTACACTACCCGTGTCAAGCAGGAGTACACGTGTGCCCCAAAGTGCATGTGGTCAAATGCTCGTGACTGCACCATCCTATCGAATAAAGAGGGAGTATGCTAATTGACCATCACTCCATCACAAAGATGGCTGCACCCACAGCCAAGGCCAAGTTCCCATAAGGAACCTTAATGAGCAATCAGCAGGGACCTGAGGCTATACCCTCCCCCTCCTCTGTGGGGCTTGTCAGGGGACTTCAGGCCATGTCCCCGACCCGGCAGGGCTTGACAGGGAACCTCAAGGTACACTTCCCCTCCTGGTGCTGAGCTAGGGGAGCTCAGGCTGCTCCCTCATTTGGTGGGGCTTGACAAGGGACTTCAAGCCAAGCCCCCCACACCGGCACCAAGCCGGGGGACCTCAGACCACACACACACACCCCCACCCAGCAGGGCTTAACAGGGACCTCAGGCCTCACCCCACCCCTATCCCACTACCAGAACAGGGACCTGAGGCTGTGCCCCCCTGCCTGGCTGGACTTGACAGGGAATCTCAGGCCATGCCTACAGCCCAGCAGGACTTGACAGGGGACCTCAGGACATGCCCCCCACCCAGCGGGGCTTGATGGGGGATCTCAAGCCATGTCCCCTACCTGGAGGGGCTTGACGGAGGACCTAAAGGCACACCCCCTCCCCAATCTGGGGCGGGGGATCTCACACCACACCCCCCATCCTGGCGCTGGGCCAGGGGACCTGAGACTATGCCCTAGCCCAGTAGGGCTTCATAAGGGTAGGACTGGCTGGGCCTGGATCCAGCCCAATGATGAGGGGGCCAGCCGGGTGTGGGTCTCATGCGATTTTGAGGTACATGTGGATGGGTGGGGACTTGACTCTGGGTCCCTTGGTGAGTCCCAGACTCTGACAGGAGGAAGGTTTTCATATACATTTTACTAATTTTCTTTCATCTCTGGCATTTCTATTATAGATAAAGGGCAAATAGCAATATTAAATCATTTCCTCTAATTAATTCCCTTTTATTTATTTAATTTATTTTTTTAAAATATATTTTATTGATTTTTTACAGAGAGGAAGGGAGAGGGATAGAAAGTCAGAAACATCGATGAGAGAGAGACATCGATCAGCCGCCTCTTGCACGCTCCCTACTGGGGATGTGCCTGCAGCCAAGGTACATGCCCTTGACCGGAATCGAACCCGGGACCCTTCAGTCCGCAGTCTGACGCTATATCCACTGAGCCAAACCGGTCTTGGCAATTAATTCCCTTTTAATGTGCACAAATTTCGTGCACCGGGTCACTAGTTTGTAATAAGGCCATACTGGAAGCCATTCAAATGCCTGTCGGCAACAGTGTGGGGTAGATATCGTTCGGTGGTGAATGCACCACACAGCCATGAGAATGCACCGGCTACGGTTAAACACAACAATATGGGTGGTTCCCCCAAACATGCTGTTGAACGAGAGCAACGGGACTCCATGAAGAACATTGTATGAAAAAGAGGCAAAGGCAGTGTGTGATGCTAGAGGCTAGGGTAGTGGCTGCCCCTGCAGGGGGGGGGAGGGGTGTGAGATGACTGAAAGGGGGGCGAGGGGTTCTGGGGTGCTCATCATGTTTGGTTTCTTCCCCCGGATGCTGGTTCCGTGGTGCGCTCCTCCCCTGAGGCCCCCGGGGCGGCACGCTCACCTGCACTCTGCGGTGTGTGCTGGCCGCAGAAGAAAGCCAAACTAAGAAGCTCGTCCGAGAACACCTGACTGCCTGTGCTCTTTCTCTCCCCAAACCCAGGGCCCCGCCCGGCCAGCGTGGTGGTCCTGCACAGGGCCCTCGCCCCGGCCTTCGAGACCTTCTGCCGGGCCAACTGTGGCGCTCTGCCCCTGCTGGGCCGCAGCGAGCCGGGCACGTGGGCGTGGCCTGCCCTGGGCGCCGGCTCGGGCTCCAGGTAAACTGCGCGGGTTAGTGGGATTAAAGGGGGGGGGGGTGCGCTAGGGGCTGCAGCCAGGGGCCTGACCCCAGGGACCTCTGTCCAGCTTTGCGACCCCACGGAGCCCGGCCTGGAGGCTCACTCGTGACTGTTGCTCAGGAAGGAGATGCCCTCCCCCTGATCCCACTCCTGCCTCTAGCCCCTGCCATGCTCCTGCCCCTGCCGTGCCCCTGCCCCAGCCCTGGTAATACCTTTGGGATCACCAAGAAAGTCTAGCCCTGGAGAAATCCCACTGGCACTGCCATCCAGCCCGTCATCACCAAAGCCAGAAACCTGTCTGCACGGCATGAGGAAGAAAACTGTCCCATTGGAGTGACTTTTCCTAACGCTGTCTGGTCACCTCCAGCCATCACTCCAGTCCTCTCTCCTGAGAGACAACTTTGGGGAACATTCTGCTGTTGTCATGTTGTGGACTCCAGCGATCCCCTCTACTCTCCCCGCCGCCCCCCGGCCCGAGGCCAGCTCACGTACCTTCTCCCTAGCACCTCCCCTGCTACCCACTCGGGGACTCCCAGAGCAGACGGCTCTGCTGCCTCCACTGCCCCCTCCGCCGAGGTGGCGCTTTCCTCCTTGTCCAGCTGGTGAACTCCTGTCCGGCCCCTCCCTGTCCGTGGGGAAGAACGACTCTCCCCCTCCCGTGCCACTGCTCTACCTACACTGTGGTTCTCAACCTTCCTACTGCTGCGACCCTTTAAAACGGTTCCTCAACCATAACATTATTTTCGCTGCTGCTTCATAACTGTTATTAATCGTAATATAAATATCTGTGTTTTCCGATGGTCTCAGGGGACCCTACAAGCTGGAGCCACAGGTTGAGAGCTGCTGCTATAGAGCCTCAGACCATCGGAAAACACAGATATTTACATCACGATTCATAACAGTTACGAAGCAGCAGCGAAAATAATGTTATGGCGGGGGGTCCCCCACAACACAAGGAACTGGACTGAAGGGTGGCGGCATTGGGAAGGTGGAGACCCGCTGCCCTGGGCTGTGAGCACTCACGGTTCTCTACTGCAAGGACCTGATGCCAATGGAGTCTCACCTGCCAGGGCCGGGTTTCAAGCTCTTTAAGGGCCGGGCTGTGTCCTCTCCATCACCATCGCCCCATCGCTGGGTGTGCGCCTGCACGGAGGAGCCGTTGGGCAAATGGCTTTGGAGTGAATGCAGAATCGGCTGCAGGCGAAGTCTTTCAACCCTGCAGATGTTTCTCTAAGGAAAGAGGAAGGTTCCCCATGGCCAGCCCATGTGTCCTCTGTCCCTTCTGTCTGCGGGCCCTGCCTCCATAGCAGAGAGAATACCACTGTTCTTCCCTTCCCTTCCCTTCTCTTCCCTTCCCTTCCCTTCCCTTCCCTTCCCTTCCCTTCCCTTCCCTTCCCTTCCCTTCCCTTCCCTTCCCTTCCCTTCCCTTTCCTTTAAATATGTTTTTTATTGGTTTCAGAGATAGGAAAGGAGAGGGAGAGATAGAAACATCAATGGTGAGAATCATCCATCAGCTGCCTCCTGTGCTCCCCCTACTGAGGATGGAGCCCGCAATCCAGCCGCGTGCCCTGACTGGGCATCCAGCCATGACCTCTTGGTTGCTGGTCGATGCTCAACCACTGTTTGGTCTGTTTTTCTTGCTGGTTGGGCTGGAGTTGGGTAAGGTTGCAGGAACTATAACAGGATGCGGGGGGGGGGGGGGCTATATTATATATTATGTACATGCTGACTTAATCGTTTCCAGTCTGGCAAGATCTGAAAAATGCCAGCAAGGCCCCCGGCTCAAAATTACATGGCCTACCTCAGTGCCCGTGCCGGGAATTTCAGCCCCAGACGTCCTCTCCCTTCTCCCTGGTCCTTTTTATTATTTTTATGTATTTTTATTGTGGATAGTATTACAGATATCTCCCATTTCCCCCCCTTCTCCCGCTCCTCCCAGCCCCTACTCTCCGAGCCCCCACAGGTCTGCACTACCTTAGTACCCATGTCCATGGATATAAATATACAAGTTCTTAGGTCTATCCCTTCTCATCCCCCCAACCCCACATCGAGGTACGCCAGTCTATTCCCTGCCTCCCTGCGTCAGGACATTTTGTCTATTCGATTCCACAAATAAGTGAGGTCGTGTTATATTTGTCTTTCTCGGACTGACATAAATATTCACTTAGCAAAATAGCTTTCCAGGTCCGGCCATGCTGTCCCAGAGAATAAGAGAGCCCTCTTGCTTACAGCTGCATAGTATTCCACCGTGCAAACGTCCCCCGGCCCTGCTCCTTTTTAAAAATGCCTGGTTGCCCTAACCGGTGTGGCTCAGTGGATAGAGCATCGACCTGCGAACTGAGGGGTCCCAGGATCGATTCCGGTCAAGGGCATGTACCTTGATTTGGGGCACATCCCCAGTAAGGGAGCGTGCAGGAGGCAGCTGATGGATGTTTCTAACTATCCCTCTCCCTTCTTCTCTGTAGAAAAAATCAATAACATGTATATATTTTTTAAAATAATAAAATAAAAGCTGTGCAAACTTCCCCTGTGTCCCCAGGATGGACCTCCCCGAGTTCCGCAAGTACGAGTTCGGGGCGTGCACGGGCAGCCTGCGCTCGCTGGAGGGGCACGCGGAGCAGCTGAGGGACATGGTGGCCTTCTTCCTGGGCTGCAGCGCCTCCCTGGAGGGGGCCTGGGAGAAAGCGGGGCTCCCCAGAAGAGAGGCTCCGGGCCACGGCCACGCGGGTGCATACAAGGTAGGGTCACCGTCCATGAGGGCAGAGGGACGTGAACATGCGGATCGCCCTGTACTTCCCTGCGGGCTCGGGAGGCCAGAGACCTAAGCCCCGGCCCCGGCTCAGCCCCCACTCCCGCAGCTGTTAGCCTCTGTGAGCGAGTCGCTCTCCTGCCCGCTGTGGGCACTCGGCGTGGCCTGGAGCGTGAATCCAGCCCTTTCAGACAGATGGCTGTTTGAAGTCTGTCTGGCTTCTTTTTAAAAATATATCTATTTCATTGATTTTTTTCAAAGATATTTTATTCAAATTTCTCTTTCTAAGAGAAAATATGTGTAGCAATGTTTACACATGCTTTAATAACTTATTTCACTGTACAACTTGCATTCTAAATAACAATAAACCAGCAAAAAACAGAAAACCAGTCAGCACTTCAATAATTTATCATGTAAAAAACAGTGAGTACAGGGTACAACAAGGTGGTATGTGTACATTTTTTCATGACAGCATCAGTCATCTAGTTCTGTGTGAATAAAATACTTCTTATTAGTGACGTAAAAGGCTATTAGGACTTTTCAAAACAGAACATGTTTTTGGTTAAATTTGGGCAAGGACAGAGGGGCTCTATCTCTTTTATCCCTTTCTTATCAATATTTTCCCTTTTGTGTTACTTTCACAGTTTTAAATAATTTTTTTACGCTTGCATATACTACTACTATGTCAACACTATTCTAGCACAGAACTACATTGATAAGTTATTTTGTAGCCAGCACAATGGTCCAAACGCATTAAGAAAACACAAGAAATAGACCACTCAGCTCTGCCAAAGTAGCACCTAGTTAAATAGCATGTCAGAGAGAAAGGGAGAGGGATAGAGAGTCAGAAACATCAGTCAGCTGCCTCTTGCACACCTCCCACTGGGGATGTGCCCGCAACCAAGGTACATGCCCTTGACCAGAATCGAACCTGGGACCCTTCAGTGTGCAGGCCGACGCTCTATCCACTGAGCCAAACCGGTTTCAGCTGAAACTTGTCTGGCTTCTTTGTTGTTGTTGTTGTTGTTGTTGATAACCTCACCCAAGGATATTTTCCCATGGATTTTTCGAGAGAGGGCAGGAGACGGAGAGAAAGAAGCATCCATGTGAGAGACACATCAATAGGTTGCCTCCCACATGCAGCCTGACAGAGGCCGGGGGTCAAGCCTGCAACCAGGAACATGCCCTTGACCAGAACCAACCCCCCGACCCTGCAGTCCACAGGCCGACAGTCTAACCACTGAGCCAGACCGGCGAGGCTGTCTGGCTGCTTTAACTGAGGGCAGGCAGCTCAGTGAGATTTTTGGAAACCCTCCCTGGCTCGCTCGCCCTGGCATCCTTGAGGCTGTGCCCGGCTGGGAAGACGCCAGCACTGAGTGAGTGGCAGAGCCTCGGCCGGCCATTCGCTGCCTGTGTCAGGAAGCTGGTCATGTTCTGGGCCAGAGGCGGCCGAGGGCGGTCACACACGCAGGGAGGGTCCCCTCTCCCGGGACGTGCCCGCCGTTGGGGCTGCCTCCCTGCTGTGTCCCCGAGGTTTCAGTCCAGCCACCGCTTGCCATGGGGAAGGAACCAGACTCCCTCGTTCCCCTGACCACCCCCTGGGCACGGTGTGAAGTCCGAGAAGGAACCTGGCTGGGTCGGTGGTCAGCCGGCGTCCGCCAGCCGCCCGGGTCTCTCCCCAGAGGACTCAGCCTGGAGATTTCCCTGGAGCTGGAAGCTTGCTGGTTTGGGCGCCTGCTGGGGAGACCCAGGCTGTCTCTGATGATAAACAGGGCTGCCCACCGCGCGAACTGCTTTTCACGCACGAAACAGGCGAGCCTGGTTTTCTTGGAAGCAAGGAAGGGCGGGGCCCAGGCAGGGTCTGGCCCCAGAACACACACCCCCATTTGCAGGGAAGAGCTGGGAGGACCTGGTAGCCCGTCACCTGGATCTTTCATTTTGGATGAGGACACTGAGGCCTGGAGAGAAATAAAGGGACTTTCCCAGGTCCCCAAGCCAGACGGGAGCCCGGGCCTCCCAGCTCCCACTCCCGTGTGTACGGAGCCGACAGTGGGGGTGGCCGTGGGCCGATGCTTTGCAGGGGTGCCCCTCTCAGCCAGGCCGCGCTCAGCAGAGCCATGGTTGCCTCCTTGTTCTCTTTCTTTTCTCTGTGCCCCGTCTGCGGCCGCTTCGCGCTGCAGCAGCAGAGCTGAGTCAGACCGGACGTGGGGTCAGGCTCCTGGGTGCTCGACTTCGGGCTGAGAAAGAACTCGCAGCCCAGACTCCCAGCTGCCAGAGAAAGTGTATTTAGCCGGTCACCGAGGCAGGAGTGAGCGCGGAAGACACGGGCTCCGGGAACACGTGGCAGAGGCAGACTCAGGGCCCCGTGGAGCCGGCAGAGAGAAGGGTAAAGGTTATGTGCTCGGGGGGACTCGAAAGGCGCGAGAGGAGAGCGTGCAGACCCACAGTCTCTCTCCCCGACACTCATCACCCGAGGGGCTACCAGACGGCTTTCCATTTAATGCTGATGCCTCTGCACATTGGCTCCTGCGAGTCAGGTGGGGGCCTCAAGGGGTGAAGGGTACCCCTCGGGGATCGCTGCTCGCCTCCTGAGAGGGTCCCTGGTCTGTGCCCTCTCTGGGTGCTGTTATTCAGCAGGTTCCCCAAGGTTCATCTGGCTGCTGTCGGGGGGCCAACAACAAGCCCTCTAGTCGCCGCCAGTCCGGTCCCAGCAGATGACATCTTGGCCAGGCCCTACATCTGTCCTAAGCCCCTGCAGGGACCGGGCCACTCAGAGGGAAACTCCCCACCAGGGGGCCACTGCTCCTGAGTCAGGACCCAGTGGGGGTGAGGCGGGGTCCAGGCACAGGCCTTTGTCTCCACGCGGGCTCAGGAGGCCGAGGCGGCGGGTGCCTCCCGCTCCGGGGGGTTCCTCTACTCCGCTCCCCCCAGCGGTTTCAGCTGTGGCCCACTGGCCACTGAGGCCCAAGGAGAACATTCAGAGGCTTCCATGGAATTGGATGGAAAGAGAAATCGCATTTTTATTGGTATTTTCGGAGCCTCCAACTGACCTGGAGCTCGGCCTTCGATTATGCACGCAGGCAACACACTGCAATCGTATCTGGGACTCTGTGGCCGCCCAGAGGAGCCACAGGCATTTACGTGTCCCATCGCGGTCTTCCCGATGTCTCAGGATCATCCTGCATGCTGATCACAAATTAAACGTTATCCTGGCAGGTCTGTGGTCTGGCTCCTGAATCTGTTAACGCAGAGGCGCACAGGTGACTGGGTCACATTTTTTCATCATTTGGTGACTGTGTTGGCAGTATGATTGGTTTCCCCTCTAATCCTAGGCACTGCATTTCATGTGGCCTAAAACACCACTTTGACGGGGTCTCCTCGCTTTGCCAGACCACCAAAGGGGTCCCCGGCACCCACAAAGCTAAGAGTCTCCGTTTCAGACCGATCATCACCCGCAAACTTCTTCATCTGTGTGCCGCTATGTTTGTCTAAGAGCTACTGGGACCTCCTCCCCACCTCATTCACTGCCTTGAACTCTCGGTGCTCAGAGCTTCATTCTGGGCTAATCCCATTTTTTAACGTTCTGTTTGCACTTGATTTCTTGGCAGACAACAGTGCCTTGCGCCCCCATCGCTGGCTTTTGCTGCCCTCTGGTGGTCACCATGAGGCCCGTCCCCAAAGACAAGCTGGAGAGGCTGGTGCAGGCCAGCTGCTCCCTGATGGGTGAGCCAGGACAGCCCGTGCACATCGGCGACCCAGGTGAGTGGCCAGGCTCGCTCGTGACCCTGACAGCTGCTCGGGCTTCGGCCCGAAAAGACGGGAATGGGCTTTGTTCCGGAGCCCCCGCAGCTCGCCCTCCCGCAGGGCGTTACCTGCGCTGGGTTTACGGGTGCCCCTCAGGTTAAAGGGGCCGCCTGGGCAGAACAGCTCCCGTGACCTTCAGGTGGAGCTGGGGTGGAGAAGCAGGTGGTGGAGGGTGGCAGCTGAGCAGTTTGTCTTGGGACTTGAGCTCAGCGCCACCTCGAACCTCGGCTGTTGTTCAGCGGCCTATTTGGCTAGGACAGTGGTCGGCAAACTCCTTATCAACAGAGCCCAACATCAACAGTACAACGATTGAGATTTCTTTCGAGAGCCAAATTTTTTAAACTCAAACTTCTTCTAACGCCACTTCTTCACAATAGACTCGCCCAGGGGCCAAAGAGCCGCATGTGGCTTGCGAGCCGCGGTTTGCCAATCACTGGCAGCTTCCTTTCAAAGGTTCGAGTGAGCTGAAACCCATTGATCCCCAGCACCAGAACTCAATCTGAGAGCGAGGAAACACCCGGGAGGGCGAGTGAGCGGATCCAGGCGTGGAGGCCGCCCCGGCCTCTCAGAGGCTCTCCCGGGGCCTGGTGGGGACCTGGGACTGGCCTTGGGTGCACGTGACATTAGTGCCATTGAACTTGCTCGGCTGTGTGACAAAGTCAGACACAACCTGGCGTTCTGTAACAATGCATCAGCCCGTGCCACCACCTGCCAGCAGGGTTTAGGTCTGTGTTAGGTGACTCGGTCTGTGCCACTGGCTTTGTGGGCAGTCTGTACAATGCAGGTGTTGGGCCGATGTACCCAGAGCCACCTCCGGCAGCCCCACCAGGCCTTGGAGAACCCTGTCCTTCCAAATGGCCCGGAAGTCAGCAAGCATCCTGAGTGGCTACGCCCGATTCCTCTTCTCCTCCCCATCCTTCTCCAGTACCATCTGCAGCAACCCTGTGACTGGAGTTCCTCTTGGAGAAAGAGCCACGCACTTCTCCACAAGTTCAACTCCGACGGTGTCCGCCAGGGCAGGCCCCGGTGGGATTCACGTTCCTTTTCCCTCTGCAGAGCTGCTGGGCATCCGAGACCTTTCCAGACCTGACTACGGGGACCCGGTAGCCTGTCAGCCCGGGGAGGTCCCGGTGTTCTGGCCTTCCCCACTGACCAGTCTCGAAGCTGTCCTCGGCTACCGTACGTCCGGCTTCTGTGGGCGCCTGCTCTGACCTCGGGTGGGACCTGGTGGTCTGTCGTTCCCAAAAGTTTAGGCTCACAGGGCAGTGATTTAAGGAGTGACGTCCTGTGACAGCCCTGGAGCCCACAGCCAAGATATCTCCGGCTTCTTTTTCTTTCTTTTCTCCCTGGGGTGGGTCCCGCCAGAACAGCTTGTCCTTCAGTTCAAATCGTCTTGATTAAATATATTTCTCTCCCCATTTAGATTGACTTTTTGAGACACTTTGGAGATTTTGAAATCAAGCGTGATAACAGACAACACTAAACAAACCCCACTCCAACGGTGTCAGTACATTTTCCCCAAGGCCCAGGGTGATGTTACAATGAAGAGCCACACGAGGGCCCCAGTTAGCTCACGGTGAGGGCAGGATGTGAGCGAAACATAAACCTATAACGATTCCTGCCCTTCCTCATAGACCCTGGAACATTCTAGTGTCTGCCACACGTGCACTGCCAGTGGTAGGACTGAGCATCACTTTCCATTTATTTGAAACCATTCGTGGGAGTTTAGCTATCCGAACGACCCCCTGGTAGGAAAAGACATCCCTACTCTGCCGATGAGGCACAGACCCCAATACCCATGGGGTTCTGGCTATTTACCATGAACATATTGGGCACCTACACCCAGGTCTTAGGCCTCAGCCCCATCCTGTCTCAGCGTTATCATTGTCTTACAGCTGAAGGTTTGGGGAGGATAAAGTTGCATCTCCAACTGCAGTGTGTTTGCCATGCTAAGTCATGTTCCTAGTGATTCCGCTAGCGCACCTCACACGGCTGTCGGCTAGCAGAAGAGCGTTTTCAAAGAACAAAATTATTTTTTTTTCTTTTTTTTTGTTTTGTTATTTTCCTCCCCCCAGCCTCCCCCACCCCCCAGCACATATTCCCAGCTTCCCCCCCTCCCCGCCCCAGTGTCTTTCATTCATTGGTTATGTTCATATGCATGCATACAAGTCCTTCGGTTGATCTCCCCCCGCATCTGCCTCCCATCCACCCAAGCCTCCCCCTGTAGCTTGACAGCCTGTTCAAGGCCATCCTGCCTCTATATCAATCACTCTCCCCTGTTTCTTTTCTTCAAAAATATCTTGCCTCTGCATACTAGAAATAAATGTATAAGAACAAAAAGTGTTTCAGTCTCGGTTTCAATGTCCAACTTTTCTGAGTCCCAGTTTCAGTGTCAAATAATTCTTTATGTGTATAAGTCAGCAATGGTATCCAGATGGTGGACATATCGTGTCAATGCAAGATCCATCCTCTCTGGTTTGGTCCTGGGCTGCCTGCAGACATGCACAGCTGCTGACTGCTAGCATGGCAAGGTGTCGTCAGTGTCCCCCAACTCTGGACCGTCCTCGTGACTGGAACAGATCCATCAGTTCCTCACCGTCGCAGGAACCCACATGGTCTTGGAGTTGTTCTCTGTAAACACACAAACACATTCTCGACCAAAAGTTAACAAAGGGATCCTCTATGCAAAATAGACTTGGGATTCTTTTTAATTTTTGCCTAAATGATTTTTCTTTGGCTTATTTTGACACCATGTGTGTTTTTTCATGGGTGTCCTGCAATTGTTTTTACAAATGGAATTTACTTTACTGGAGTAAGAATTTTCTAGATGTATTTTACTTACTCGATATTTTTTTTCCCTTACATGATATTACCCCGCTGTCCCCTCCCCTTTTTTGATTAATGGGGACTTTTGGAAATTTTATATTGCAGTCTTGATAATTTTAAATTTTAATTTTTGCACACAAAGTGACTGCTTTAGGTTCTTTGGTTGTTAGGCAATTTTACAGTGAGATGAACTACTAATAGATTTTTTAGTTAATGTTTTAGGAAAAGCTTTTTGTCCAGTACACT
Organism: Antrozous pallidus; assembly: GCA_027563665.1. Taxonomy (NCBI): domain Eukaryota; kingdom Metazoa; phylum Chordata; class Mammalia; order Chiroptera; family Vespertilionidae; genus Antrozous; species Antrozous pallidus. The sequence continues at coordinate 103,575,671 of CM050515.1, forward strand.
ATAATTTTCTTGAGTATTCTCATATTTCACTTGGCCAATTTAAATTAATCTGAAAACTTGATTACTATTTTCCTGTCAATTTTAATACTCAAGCAGAAATCTTAGTTTACAAAATTAGCCCAAACCAACGCAAAATGTCAGTGCTCGGAGAAAAACAGAAGCTACGTTCAGAGACAGCTGTTTGTTAGCAAACAGAACCTTTGCTGCAAAGGGAGCGAAATGGTGGGTGCATTGTAAGAGTCCGGAAAATCCTTTCCGATGTCCGTGGGGTTCCATTGATGGAGCCCCAGGGCCCCACCTGTAGCTGTGGCTGTCCTTCACTTCTTCTCCCACCCTCACCTCATCCTCACGTTCCTAAGACTTGGAGGCACCTGCTGACGTGGAACTTATTTAGCCGTAAGCCAGCCTATGGTGCCAACCAGCGGTGCAAGGAGTGCGGTGGGGAGAGGAGGTGCAAGGCGCTCTCTCACCCATCGGTGGCAGGCTAGACCAGAGTGCACTGGGCCTGATGAAGTGGGGTGGGCTCATCCCTCTTGCTGTGTGTTTTAGAGACCCCGCTGGCTTTCACCAGCGCACCGGGCTCCACGGTCATGACCGACCTGAAGGATTTGGAGGCTCCGGCCGGTGGTTTCACCCCAGAGGGAATCCCAGAGGTCCATCTTATTTCCCAAGATCCTTTGCACTACAGCATCACATCCGCTTCGGCCGCTCAGAAGATCAGAGAACTAGAGAGTGTAATTGCCATGGACCCAGGTAAGGAACAAAACAGTCACCCCATCGGGGCCTGGAGGAAGCTACCACTGACACATGATCAGTGAAAAGAGCAGCATGGAATTGTATCTATAGTATGATTTTTTTAAAATGATTTTATTGATTTTTAAAGAGAGAGGATGGGACAGATATAGAGAGACCGAAACATCGATGAGAGACAAACATCATTGATCCACTGCCTCCTGCACGCCCCCTACTGGGGATCGAGCCTGCAACCCAGGCATGTGCCCCTACTGGGAATCGAACCGTGACCTTTTGGTTCCTGGGTCTACACTTAACCACTGAGCCACACCGGCCGGGCTATAGTACGATTTTAAAAAAATGTTTATACTGCGTATGAATCCCCCAAAGGCTAGAAGTAAATGCACCACAGTACCGAAGGTGATGGTCTCTGGGTAGTAGAATAAAGGGTGATTTTTTTTCTTCTTTATTTTCCTCCCAAAATGTTCAACCTTAAACATGTGAGCGAGTTTGGGAGGCGAGCTTGTTAGCTGGGCGTGTTGCCAGAACTAAACTGGGGTTGGCGAGGTCAGAAAAAAGGGAGACTGCTTTCTAGGTGGTCAAGTGCCACTGTTTAAACATCATCATCCATGCATTTGACAGTGGCCCTAATCACCCCTTTTCCTGCCATTGCCCTGGGGCTGAGCACAGAGCAATTTTTTTTATACTGAGGAGCAGGGGCTGGGATTCTACTCTTTGGGGGATCCTCGTGGGTGGGATCCTACAGTTTGCCTCACAACTGTTTGCAGCCGACACGTATATTGCAATTGCGTCTCAGAGAAAACATCGTCCTTCTGTGGTTTGTGTCTGGAGACGGGGAGAGGGCTAGGGGGGCCCGCGAGGGACCTGCTGGCTCCCATTGGGAGGCTGTTTGCTGAAGGGCTGGTTGAGGGGCTGGATTTCTAATTCAGGTGGCCAGCAGAGGGCGCCGTTGTGCTTGAGTGGTCTGGAGTTTTTCTATTTTATTTCATTTTTCTAACAAAGGCTCACAGAGAAGCAAGGTGCAGACTTCACAGCCGCTCAGTTTCCTCATCGGTGTAACTGGAGTAATAACAAGTATACCTTTCTCTCAGGGGCTCTGATAGGTCCTGCGCGTAATAGTTTTACCTGCTGAGTTTTACTCTGTTTGGGCCTGGCCTGTGCTGAAAGTATTTCCATGTCTCATCTTATTAAATTCTCCCAATAACCTTAGGAAGCGGCTATTATGAACTTCTTTTAATAGATGAGGAAACTGAGGCATATAAGGTGAAGAAACTTGCCCAAGCCAAAACCGGATTGGCTCAGTGGATAGAGCGTCGGCCTGCGGACTGAAGGGTCCCGGGTTCTATTCCAATCAAGGGCATGTACCTTGGCTGCGGGCACATCCTCAGTAGGGGAGGTGTGCAGGAGGCAGATGATTGATGTTTCTCTCTCATCAATGTTTCTAACTCTCTATCCCTCTCCCTTCCTCTCTGTAAAAAAATCAATAAAATATATCTGTTTAAAAGAGAAAGTTGCCCAAGTCCACACACCTAGGAGATGGTTGGGCAGAACTTGAACCCCCACCCGCTGACCAAGGCCATGATCGGTCAGTGTGGGGTACGTGGGAACCTGACTCTGAATGGTTTGTGCCCGGCATTTAGCGTGCTCTGCCTCTTCTGACTCACCCCATCCCTCTCCCGCCCTTCTCATGGCGGTGACTCTACCCCCTGCTGTTCCTGCGCGCTGACCCTCTGAGGAAGGCATGTGTGGCCTCGCGGTGGCCCACCGGACACCTGTCCCCCAAGCAGGCACCTAGATCGATGGTGGCGGGGCCTGCAGAGAGCAGAGGCGTGAGCCCAACCTGGGGAGGTCGACCCTCCAGTGTAGATACAGGTTTTGAGTAAGAACAATTCTGGGCATATTTCCTTGAACCCCTGCATGCAAACATGGTCCGGGGCGTTCTGACTCCATCCTTTGACCTTTGTAAATTATCCCTCATGACATTTTATGGTCTGTGATCGGGGGTCCTGACCACAGTCAGGGCAAGCATGAACGAGGAAGTTTTAGAAAAAGATTTGTCCTTGTGATTCCATCAGCCTGCTTTACTCCAGGTGGCGATTGTGATTAGATAAACAGAGTAAAAGCCACGAGGTAGCGGAGTTTGGTACCATTTGTGGATTGCAGCTGGTCCTCCGTTACCCCACCTCTTCACGCATCTTTCCTGACTCTGGCTGTGTCGTTCCCTGTTTTCGACATTGACCACCAACACTCCAGGCCAGACTCCTGAGACCCCGACTGCCGATGGTGGGGATGCTGGGGTAGAGAACGGCGCCCGCGCAGGCCACGCCGGGGTGCCCGTCTGCGCTGGCTGACACTGTGGCCCAGGATCTGACAGAGCAGCCCAGCCTGAGTCATGTCTGCCCTTCCCCTGGACCCGGGAGCAGAGGTTGCCCCCCAGCGGCATAGCTTTCCGCCTGATCGTCTGTCTGTTAGGCCTTTCCTTTATTCTGCGGGGAAGATGGTTCTCTTAACCCAGCGGTCGGCAAACTGCGGCTCGTGAGCCACAGGTGGCTCTTTGGCCCCTTGAGTGTGGCTCTTCCACAAAATACCACGGCCTGGGAGAGTCAATTTTGAAGAAGTGGCATTAGAAGACGTTTAAGTTTTAAAAAAATGTGGCTCTCCAAAGAAATTTCAGTCGTTGTCCTGTGGATATTTGGCTCTGTGGACGAATGAGTTTGCCGACCACTGTCTTACGCTGTAGGCACACAGTGAATGTGGGTGGTAGTCCACCCTCCCCGAGGAGGCACCTTCTGGGACATTCGCGTGGACAGAGGTGAACGCTCATGGCTGTGCACACCTGGTCTCTTGCACAGTGCACCTCCTTGCTGGTATTTTCACAGACTTCTGTGATGCTTTCTCCCCCACCAACATTCTCACCCACACAGCACAAGGATCCTGAGGGAAGATGAATTATTGGCTCTGCCTTTAGCTCAGATTAAAAAAAAAAGTAATTGCAAAGTGAATTTACTGAATTTACTGCAGTGCATCCACCGCTTAATAAAAATGAGCTGGGCAGGCGGCCACAGCCTTTCTCTCCCCCCCTCCCCGCCCCCCTCGGTGCTGGTGCAGACGGGGGTCAGTCAGGGCTTGAAGTGTGGGGCTCGAGGCAAAGGCAGGTCTGTGACTGTCTGGATGTGCCAATATCACTGTCAAGGAGCATCTTTAATCCTCCAAGCACCAGAGGTGCTTCACTCCTCCTCTTTTATTTTTTTTTATTATTTTTTTAATTTTTTTATTGACAGAGCGGAAGGGAGAGGGATAGAAAGTCAGAAGCATCGATGAGAGAGAGACATCAATCAGCTGCCTCTTGCACGCCCCCTACCGGGGATGTGCCCGCAGCCAAGGTACATGCCCTTGCCGGAATCGAACCCGGGACCCTTCAGTCCGCAGTCCGACACTCTATCCACCGAGCCAAACCGGTCTCGGCCACTCCTCCTCTTTCAAAGAGGCAGATACAAGATTAATGGCAGCGGACCGAGCGCTGCTCCCTGGGCTCAATAACAGAGCCGCTCTGTCAGTCTGAGAGGACGCAGGCTTGCATCTGAGGTGCCTGGAGACACTGGAGCTTTATAATAGTCATGTCTGCACTAGTAATAGAACCATCACAAAGGTACAGACTACTGTAGACTTGACAGGGTTCTCTCTTTCTATTTTATTATTATTATTTTGGTGTTCACTGTATCTTATGAAATAGGTTACAGTCTAATTTCTTTCAAAATGTGATTTTTCTCTCCTTTTATCAACAGCAACTCATGTTCATTGGATAAATCCAGGGAAGTAAAGAGTCAATAAAAATGACCAGCATCCCAACCCAAATGCTGGCCCAGAAAAGTCTTTCTCTTCAGTCTTGAGCCTATAAGACTGACACAAACAGAAACAACCTCTCTTCTCTCTCTCTCTCTCTGTCTCTGTCTCTCTCTCTCTCTCTCTCTCTCTCTCTCTCTCTCTCTCTCTCATGTGTGTGTGTACCATGCTGTGATACTACTTTTGAGCCTGCTTTTTAAACTTTTTAACACACTGTGAACATTTTCCCATGTCATTCGCCTTCTACAGCCATCTTCCTAATGTGAACATAGAATGCCGTTATACAAATGTCTCCCCGCTTTACTGCGATCCTGTTTGCCCCGTAAACACTGCGCAGTGGACATCCTATGACTGCGTTCATTGCTGACCACGTTATTGGGTTCCCTCCCCAGAGGCGATGGCAGGCTCCAGCAGACAAATCTAAGGTCCCCAGAACCCTAGCCCTAGCCCTAGCCCTAGCCCTAACCCTAACCCTTACCCTAACCCTAACCCTAACCCTTACCCTAACCCTAACCCTAACCCTAACCCTAGCCCTAGCCCTAGCCCAAGCCTTAATCCTAACCCTAACCCTAACCCTTACACTAACCCTAACTCTAACCCTAACCCTAACCCTAACCCTAACACTTACCCTAACCCTAACCCTAACCCTTACCCTTACCCTAACCCTAACCCTTACCCTTACCCTAACCCTAACCCTTACCCTAACCCTAACCCTAACCCTAACCCTAACCCTAACCCTTACACTAACCCTAACTCTAACCCTAACCCTAACCCTAACCCTAACCCTTACACTAACCCTAACTCTAACCCTAACCCTAACCCTAACCCTAACCCTTACCCTTACCCTAACCCTAACCCTAACCCTTACACTAACCCTAACCCTAACTCTAACCCTAGCCCTAACCCTAACCCTAGCCCTAGCCCTAACCCTAGCCCTAACCCTAACCTTAACCCTAACCCTAACCCCCCCCCCCCCAAAAGAAAAACCCAAGGTCCTCACCAGATGAGTGTTCTGGTTCCCACTCCCACTGGCAGTGCGTGCGGGGCCATTCCCCCTCCCCCAGGCTCCTCACAGGAACACGGGGGCCGAGAGCAACCCGGGACGAGGCCGAGGTCACCGCGCGCCAACACTCGGGCCAGAATGTCAGTGTCCAGATCCTAGGTCTGGAACTTTTCCTCCAAAACAGGAATCCAGCCCCGTGTTCCGCAGTGTCCCGGCACCTCCAGGGCCCGCCGGCGTCCTCTCGTCCCTCAGGCCCGCCTCTCTTTCAGCCCCCGCGGGGGCGGCTCTGAGTCACATCCTGCCGGCAGCGGCACGGACGTGCTCCGGGGAGACCTGAGCGCAGACAGAGGCACAGGGTGTGTGACCAGAGCCGGGAAGCTGTGCTGCCCGCTGCCACCAGCTTGGCAGCTACCGGCGGCGGCGGCTCTAGCAGACGCTCCTGGTGCCCTGCCCAGTCCAGCTGCAGGGGGCAGCTCTCAGCATAGCTCCCACCTTGGGCCAGGCTCTGTTCGGCCACCAGAGCAGCCACAGCCCAGGATGTGAGGAGTCACCCTCCTGATGGGCAGCCTGCGCGCCAGTGCAGACACGCCCAGTCCCCCCGCCTCCGGGAGGACAGCCCTCCGCTGTGCGCCACACCATTTCTTTCTTTAAAAATATATATAAATATATATATTCTTTATTGACTTTGGAGGGGAAGGAAGAGGGATAGAGAAATAGAAACATCAATGATGAGAATCATTGACCGGCTGCCTCCTGCACGCCCCCTACTGGGGATCAAGCCTATAACCTGGGCATGTGCCCTTGGCTGGAATCGAACCTGGGACCCTTCAGTCTGCAGGCCGACACTCAATCCACTGAGCCAAACCAGCTAGGGCACCATTTCTTGCTTTCCTTTCTTACTGATTTCAGAGAGGAAGGGAGAGGGAGAGGGAGAGAGAGAGAAACATCCAGGATGAGAGGGAAGCATTGATCCGCTGCCTCCTGCACGCCCCCTATTGAGGATCGAGCCTTCCACCTGGGCATGTGTCCTGACCGGGAATTGCACGATGACCTCCTGGCTCCCGGGTCTGCGCTCTACCACTGAGCCACACTGGCCAGGCTCCACGTCATTTCTCACAGGACTGAGCCCCAGGTGCCCTCAGGGGTCATCTGCTGGCTGCCCGCGCATGCTTAGCGGCCTCTCTCCTTTTTCTCTGCCGTGTCGCCTCTTCCACCTTCCGACTTCCTTCCTGGGCTGCGTCCCATGGAAATAGCTGCACTCACGTTCCATTGACATGCTCTGATGTCTTAGGGTCTTCTTTTGGGGGATCCCCCACTGAGACGGTACTGTGTCCCTTCCTCCTCCTGTGGTCCCCGGAATTGGGGTTTGCCGTAACCAATAAAGCCCGAGATACTTTGCTCAAATAAAATAGAAATAATATGCCTGTCACGCAACAGTCCAGGGTGGGACTCCCAGCGTGAGCATTCAGGTTCAGCAGGAAGGGAATCTACTCTACCCCTTCACTCAGGGACCCAGCATTCTGCCATCATCTCATGCGACCCCTAGAGGGCGCCAGTTGTCAACATCCCAGCCCCCAGGAAAGGCAGTTTGGAGGAGTGCACCGGAGTCCATAGCCAGGAGGTGGCGCACATCACTCCTCCTCTTACTCCCTTCCAGCCTGTCGAGGATTGCTACCCAGAGAGAACCTCATCTGTGGCCACCCCTAACTGTAAAGAGAGGCTGCCCAGCCATGTCCCCCGCCGCCCTGCACCAGGGGGGCAGGGGCAGAGGATACGTTCTGCTGAAGAACCAGCAGCCTCTGGCACATCCTTCAAAACTACCTCTGAGACGGACAAAGAAACTACCGTTTGCATGAGTTCCCACTTGAGACGCAATTATATCATTTTGTGATTTAATTTTATTTGTAATTTTAGGCCACAGGGGCATCGGGCACCTGCTGCGCAAAGATGAGCTGCTGAGGGCCTCTCTGTCGCTGTCCCACGCCCACTCGGTGCTCCTCACCACCGGCTTCCCCACGCATTTCACCCACGAGCCTCCGGAAGAGACGGACGGGCCGCCCGGCGCCATTGCTCTGGCCGCCTTCCTGCAGGCCTTGGAGAAGGGCGTCGCCATGGTTGTGGACCACCGGGCCTGGAGCTTGTTCAGGGAGCTTGTTGGAGAGGCTGTGGAGCAAGGTGAGCGGTGCGGTGAGGGCGGACGGTGCAAGGAGCCCGTGTTGGTGGAACTTCGGCTGTGCTCTCGGCACAGGCGCTGTAAGGCCTCCCGGCTCAGAACGGCTCTTCAGTATAAGCAACATCATCCCCCTTTCACAGAGGAGGAGACTGAGGCTCTGAGAGAGCCAGGTGATCTGGAATTCGAACCCAGGTCCATCCGGCCACAGAGCCCATGCACCTGATGCACCAACTATGAGAGGCGGGAGTGGCCTACAGAGGACTCTTGGCAACACAGGGCATCCCTCTGCCCCTGGCGTTGGGAGTCGGAGAGTTGAGAATAGAGTGGCCGAGAGGCTCAAATGGCAGCATCTCCTCTGGCCCGGGTGGGAAGGGCTGCCGCACGCTGCCCAGCCCCCGGAGCACACAGGTGGGCATAGAGCTGTGAGCGATGGGGCTGCAAGGCTGGGGTGCCAAGACGGGTGTCCGTCGTCTCACCTCTCCTTCATCCTGCAGGTGTTGTCCAGGCATAAGCTGGGAGCCTGGGGAATCTCACCTGCTTCTCACTGCCCATCTCTCTCTGTCCCTCAAAATGCATTCTTTTTTTTTTTAATATAGTTTATTGATTTTTTACAGAGAGGAAGGGAGAGGGCTAGAGAGTTAGAAACATCGATGAGAGAGAAACATCGATCAGCTGCCTCCTGCACACCCCCTACTGGGCATGTGCCCGCAACTACAGCACACGTACCCTTGACCGGAATCGAACCAGGGACTCTTCCGTTCGCAGACCGACGTTCTATCCACTGAGCCAAACCAGTCAGGGCCAGAATGCATTCTCCAGGAGGCATAAATCCTTTCAGCCTCTCCAAAGCGTTCCAACCCCGGGTAGGCATACCCTAAAGCCCCCAATCCTTCAGAAGTTTCAAAAAGGACGTGTCTGGACATACAGCATCCGTATCACATCACGCAGCAAATGTATGTTGAGCACCTACTGTGTGCCAGGCACTATTTTCGCCTCTTGAACTCCATCGGCGAACAAAACGGAAAACAACACCACCCTCACGGGCGGCTGCTGTCCTGGAGTGCGGTAGACAGTAAACAGCACGGGGAGAAGGAAAGTGTAACCAGCCCCAGCGGGGGCCGCTGTTTTAAACAGGGTGTTCAGACCAGGCCTCATGGAGAAGGTGCCGTTGGAGCCAAGATGTGAAGTCAGTGGCTCATGGCTCGAGGAGGAATGCCCCAGGCTGGGACCTTAGCCAGGACAGAGGCCGTTCAGTGGAGTGGAAGAGAGGGCAGCGGTCAGCGACTAGCCCGGAAAGGACGAGGAGAAGAGAAGCTGGGTGGGGAGACACAGAGGTCACAGGAGCCAGACTGGGAAGGGCCTCAGGGGAACTTGTGAGCACCCAGCCTTTTATTCTGGGGGCAACAGGGAGTCCTAAGGCACTGAGAGGAGAAGGCGTGTTCTGGCTTCGGTGTTCATTTTTTAAAAATATATGTTTGGGGTTTGTTTGTTTGTTTTCCAATTGATTTTCAGAGAGAGGAAGGGATAGGGAGAGATACAAACATCCTATATAATAAAAAGATAATATGCAAATTGACCATCACACCCTCACAAGATGGTTGCCTACAACCAGGCCAGCAGGGAGGATTAGCAAGAGATGACCAAACGACTGAACAAGCAGGCTGTGTGGGGTGACTAGGCCAGCAGAGAGGCCGTGAGGGGTGACCAGGCCAACGGGGGGGGGGGGGGGGGGGGGGGGGGAAGGGAGGGGGAAGGGCAGTTGGGGGCAATTAGGGTGGCAGGGGGAGCAGTGAGGGGCAACTAGGCCGGTGGGGGGGGGGGCAGTTTGGGGTGACCAGGCCGGTGCGGGGTAGGGGGCAGTTAGGAGTCAGCCGTCCAGGATTGTGAGAGGGATGTCAAACAGCCAGCAGTTGGACATCCCCCAAGGAGTCCCAGATTGGAGAGGGTGCAGGTTGGGCTGAGGGGAACCAGCCCCCCATGTGCAAATTTCATGTACCGGGCATCTAGTCAGTGATAAGAGAGAATCATCCATCGGCTGCCTCCTGCATGGCACTGAAGGAATACGTGGAGACAGATGTGAGTCCACTGGGCGGTGCCTTATCTCTCTGCTCTGTTGTAGGCTGCCTGGCCGGGCGGGCACTGGTGATGTGACACTGACCTACATACTTGGCTTTGCCCAAGTGATTTAGCATCTCCGAGCCTCAGTTTCCCTCCTCTGTAAAATGGGGGTCACAATGGTTCCTGTCACACAGAATTTCGAACATTAGATGAGAGATTGTATGTCATGTCTCAGCCAAGGGGTGGCTCACTGTTCCCGACGTGGTGTTGTGGCATCACAATATTGGTGACACCAGCCCGATTCCCTCTCCCCCTCCACCAGACCTAGGGTTTACTCAGGAATAAAAGGAAATAAACTTCCGTGTCTACTGGGTCGAGGTCTCCGCTTATCTAGCCAAGAACTCTGCAGCTACGTGTCCTTCGATTATGGAAACGGTCATTTCCAAATAAGTTTTTGGGAAAGCCAGCAGGAATCCCCCAAACCCACACGAGGCTGATGTGTCCACTCTGTGTCCGTCTTGTCAAGGTGTTCTGAAGACTCCGCTCCCGATCCTAACTTACCAGGGCGAGTCCGAAGGAGCTGCTCAGGCGTTTCTCTGCGATGAGAGGGACCCCAAGTTTCCTAGGTATGTGTGGCCCCCCCTCCCCCCATTTACAGGGGGTGGTGGTGGGAGAGGCCCGGTGCCGTTAACTTTGACAACTACACCTCTGCACACGTCGGCCCCCCAGAGAGAACAAAGCTGGGGGCTGGGGGCTCCAATGGGCCAGACCAGCCAACAGGCCGGAGTTTGAGGGTGACTGGGGGAGCGCAGGGGGCCTCTCCAAGTCACAGGTCCCCGAGAGATGGCACGTCTTCCTGCAGGAGGGAGAAGGTGATAAAACAGGCACGAGCAGTTTCTCAAACCGGCTCCTGGTCCCTTGGAGAGCTGTGAGGTCATTCCAGAGGGGGTAGTCAGCACCTTGGTCAAAGGAAATAGAGATGTCATTGTGTATCCTGTGTAGTAATAGCGAGTACTCGCTTGTGAAACTTCGTGTGTGCATGTGTGTGTGCGTGTGTGTGGTGTTTTACTGTGTATTGTGATCAAACGTTTTGAAAAACACTTCTTTTTCTGTATGTATGTAGGATGCATTTCAGACCTCGTAAATTTTGGTACTGTGTTTTGCAAACGTTTCTAACCGCAGTCCACAGTAATACAGTTCGCATTGCAAACCACACACACACATAATTGAAACAGAGGTTTCAACATAACAGTATTTACGTGCTACAGGCAATGCACTCTAACCTAATTTAGTCTGTTTTGTTCTATTCTACTCTGTTTTCATTTACTTTTCAGAAAATGCCGACCTGACCCAATAAATCTATTTTACCGCCCACTAATGGGTAGAATTGAGGAGTTCTGCTTGAATAGGCCTGGAAGGCTTAGCCATATTGCAGCTCACAGCAAAGTCAGGTGTTCCCACTGAGGGCCCTCGCTCACCAAGGGAAAGTGTGATTGCAGATCCGATGTGCTAGTCCATGTTGCAGGAATGTGTGTGGCACCTGTTAGAAAATTTATGTTCCATGAATGGGTGGCATAGACACAAAGCTTCGGTTCATCAGGGACAAGCTGGACATTCCTCCTGAGCAGGGCCGGAAGACTGGTGACAGATGTGGTCCCCTGGGAGTGGAGGGAGGGAGCTGAGCCAGATCCGATCCCCTGCTGAGTGGAGGGAGGGAGGTGAGCCAGATCTGATCCCCTGCTGAGTGGAGGGAGGGAGCTGAGCCAGATCTGATCCCCTGCTGAGTGGAGGGAGGGAGCTGAGCCAGATCCGATCCCCTGCTGAGTGGAGGGAGGGAGCTGAGCCAGATCCGATCCCCTGCTGAGTGGAGGGAGGGAGCTGAGCCAGATCCGATCCCCTGCTGAGTGGAGGGAGGGAGGTGAGCCAGATCTGATCCCCTGCTGAGTGGAGGGAGGGAGGGAGCTGAGCCAGATCCGATCCCCTGCTGAGTGGAGGGAGGGAGGGAGGTGAGCCAGATCCGATCCCCTGCTGAGTGGAGGGAGGGAGGGAGGTGAGCCAGATCCGATCCCCTGCTGAGTGGAGGGAGGGAGGGAGGTGAGCCAGATCTGATCCCCTGCTGAGTGGAGGGAGGGAGGTGAGCCAGATCCGATCCCCTGCTGAGTGGAGGGAGGGAGCTGAGCCAGATCCGATCCCCTGCTGAGTGGAGGGAGGGAGCTGAGCCAGACCCGATCCCCTGCTGAGTGGAGGGAGGGAGCTGAGCCAGATCTGATCCCCTGCTGAGTGGAGGGAGGGAGGTGAGCCAGATCTGATCCCCTGCTGAGTGGAGGGAGGGAGGGAGCTGAGCCAGATCCAATCCCCTGCTGAGTGGAGGGAGGGAGCTGAGCCAGATCCGATCCCCTGCTGAGTGGAGGGAGGGAGGTGAGCCAGATCTGATCCCCTGCTGAGTAGAGGGAGGGAGGTGAGCCAGATCTGATCCCCTGTTGAGTGTAGGGAGGGAGGTGAGCCAGGTCTGATCCCCTGTTGAGTGGAGTGAGGGGGGTGAGCCAGATCTGATCCCCTGTTGAGTGGAGGGAGCTGAGCCAGATCTGATCCCCTGCTTGAATGTAGGGAGGGAAGTGAGCCAGATCTGATCCTTTGTTGAGTGTAGGGAGGGAGGTGAGCCAGGTCTGATCCCCTGCTGAGTGAAGAGAGGAGGGTGAGCCAGATCTGATCCCCTGCTTGAATGTAGGGAGGGAAGTGAGCCAGATCTGATCCCCTGTTGAGTGTAGGGAGGGAGGTGAGCCAGGTCTGATCCCCTGCTGAGTGAAGAGAGGAGGGTGAGCCAGATCTGATCCCCTGCTTGAATGTAGGGAGGGAAGTGAGCCAGATCTGATCCCTTGTTGAGTGTAGGGAGGGAGGTGAGCCAGATCTGATGCCCTGTTGAGTGTAGGAAGGGAAGTGAGCCAGGTCTGATCCCCTGCTGAGTGAAGAGAGGAGGGTGAGCCAGATCTGATCCCCTGCTTGAATGTAGGGAGGGAAGTGAGCCAGATCTGATCCCTTGTTGAATGTAGGGAGGGAGCTGAGCCAGATCTGATCCCCTGCTTGAATGTAGGGAGGGAAGTGAGCCAGATCTGATCCCCTGTTGAGTGTAGGGAGGGAGGTGAGCCAGATCTGATCCCCTGTTGAGTGTAGGGAGGGAGCTGAGCCAGATCTGATCCCTTGTTGAGTGTAGGGAGGGAGGTGAGCCAGATCTGATCCCCTGTTGAGTGTAGGAAGGGAAGTGAGCCAGGTCTGATCCCCTGTTGAGTGTAGAGAGGGGGTGAGCCAGATCTGATCCCCTGTTGAGTGTAGGGAGGGAGGTGAGCCAGATCTGATTGTAGGCAGAGGCCTCTGCTCTTTAGAGAAGATGGACTAACTTTCCCAGGGAGCTTATTTCTAACAGTGAATTCCTTCCTGAGTAGCTAAACAGGCTACTGGCTTAAAAAACAAAATAGCCCAGTTAGTGTGGCTCAGTGGTTGAGCATCAAGCTGTGAACCAAGAGGCCATGGTTTGATTCCCGGTCAGGGCTGATGCCTGGGTTTTGGGTTCAACCCCCAGTGTGGGGCATGCAGGAGGCAGCTGATCAATGACAGAGACATGATTGATGTTTCTTTCTCTCCCTTCCTCTCTGAAATCAGTAATATGTATGTATGTATGTATGTATGTATGTATTTTTAATCAATGCTCCTTCTGGAGGGTGGTGCTGAGCACTCCGGGGAAGGTCCAGACTCAGTGTCTTGTTCTGGAACAGAGGCTGCACGGGTCTGGCCCAGAGCCCAGTGCTGAGCTGGTTTTTATCACCAGTAATGTCCACCCACAGGGAACTCGGGGCCGGCTCCTTTCTCCTGTCACTTTGCTTCTCAAGGGCCACCTGTCCCGCGCGGGGCACGTGGCCTCGGGGTGACCTTCCAACACCTGCTCAGGGCCTGCTTGTCCGCCTCGTTCCAGCACAACCAAGGCACCTGGACCGGCAGGAGCCTTGTCTTTCAGAGCATGTGCAGAGAAAGCATCGGAGTTGCAATGTTGTCTCTATTACGGTAAAATGTGCCGCTTTAAGTATGCGGTTCTGTCGTTAAGGACACACTCGGTGTTTGCAGCTGTCCCCACCGTCCACCTCCAGCCGAAGTCTGTCATTTTTCAGCGGGAGCTCTGTCCCCCATCACATTCCTCCCGACTCCCAGCCCCTGGTACCTGCCGTTCCGCTTTATGTCTCTGTGTTTCCTGTTGTAGGGCCCACATGTACATGGAATCCGTAGGGTCTGCCTTTTTAGTGACCTGCTCATTTCACTGAGCACAGTGTCCTTGAGCTGTGTGTCCGTGGTCACAGGTGTCAGGACGCCTGGCCTTGGAAGGCCGAGTCCCGTTCCATGGCTGCAGCGGCCCCATTGGCTGCCGTGTCCCCGGCGGAGAGACACGTGGGGTGGTTCCACCTTTTGTCTGTTGTGAATACTGCTGCCAGGCAGTTGGGTGTGTAACTGTCTCTTCAGCACCCGGCTTCCCATTCCTCGGGGTGTCTCCCGCAGTGGCATGGCTGGGTCCCATGGTGATCCCATTTAGATTTTTCTGAGTAGCCCCCACATTGTTTTCAGGGCACAGTTAAGATTTTGAAGAACTCCATCATGGGGGCAGGGGGCAGGTTTAGAGAGATGTAAAAGTGCAGTTTCTCTGTTCTTAACTTGGATGGTCAGCACAATGTTCCTCCTAATAATGGGAGCACCCACAGCCCCTGACCCTGAGCACCGCGCCGGTGTGGTGCCGGACGCCAAGCGCCCCGTGGGCGTTTCCTCTCTGCCCACCTCCCACCCCGCAGGAGACGGGCGCTGGTGTGGGGTCACATGACAGACGTAGACACGGAGGTGAGAGAGGTGAAGCCGCTTACTCAGGGCCAGCGGCATGAGGACCTGCACAGCTGATGCCACAGCCGACATCCTCGCCACCTGCCACCTGTGCCTCTTACCTCTCTGTCTCTGCCTAAGGAAGCTCATCCTGTGGTAGATTCATTGGTCTAATACAGGCTCGACAAACCGAGGCTCGAGAGCCACTTGAAGCTCTTTGGCCCCTTGAGTGTGGCTCTTCCACAAAATACCACGTTGCCAAAACCGGTTTGCTCAGTGGATGGAGAGTCGGCCTGCGGACTGAAATGTCCCAGGTTTGATTCCGGTCAAGGGCATGTACCTTGGTTACGGGCACATCCCCAGTAGAGAGTGTGCAGGAGGCGGTTGATTGATGTTTCTCTCTCATCGAAGTTCCTGATGCTCTATCTCTCTCCCTTCCTTTCTGTGAAAAACCAATTAAATATATTTTTAAAAAGTTACCACGTGTGGGCGTACTCATACAGTGCAATTGAAACTTCGTGGCCCATGCACAGAAGTCGGTTTTTGGCCTCAAAAGAAATGTCAATTGTTGTACTGTTGATGTTTGGCTCTGTTGACTAATGAGTTTGCCAACCACTGGTCTAATACTTCAATCCCTTTCTCGTCTCTGTGTGCCTGTAAACTGAGCAGGAGCCAGGAGGGGGCAGTCGTGGGCCAATCGTAGCCACACTCACACCACTGGGTGCCGGCTCCCGGCTGGTCCATGGAGATCTGGGTCAGGCTCCAGCATCGTCCATAGCCATGACCTTGACTGTCGGCCTTCCTGCTCTCATGGCCTCCAACTCTAATAAATTGCTAAAGATTCTGATACCGTTTCTTACAATGATCAGATAGGCCAGCTCCAGCACAGGCCCTGCGTCAGAGTAGACGTCCAGTTCTGTAGGAATGAAGGAATCCAAGAGGGAGGGACAAGTCCACACAGAAGCTGTGGTGCTGCAGCCAGGCAGCCGCCTCTGCTTCAGGACCCTGAGCTCTTGCTTCCCGGCAGATTTGACCACCTGGTGGCGATCGAGCGCGCGGGCAGGGCTGCCGACGGCAATTACTACAACGCAAGGAAAGTGAACATCAAGCATCTGGTGGACCCCATTGACGACCTTTTCCTCGCAGCACAGAAAATTCCTGGAATCGCATCAACCGGTAAGCAGGGGCAGTGAAAACTCAGGACACGTCCGCACCAAGTGCCTTTTTATTGACTATTGAACATAGGCCAGGAAGGAATTATATGGGGACCATTGTTTGCCCCTCCAGAGAGAGTCTGCACAGACAATAATGACAGCGTCATTTAGAAAGCCAACATTCCCACAGGCAGGCACGGGAAATGACATTGAGCCTCGCGTGTTTGCCCAACTCTACACTATTAAAACGAATCATAGAATAATAATAATAATATCAAGATGGTGGTCACATGGGAAGAATGTACCAGATATACTAGGTGTCATCGTAGGAAGCATCTTAATTATAAAATATGTGTCAGCTATGTGATTAGTGCCATCTCTTGCCTGCTAATAGTGTCCTAGTGTGGAAAGCACAGACGTTATCGTTTTCAGAGGTTTCACGTTCATTGTATTGTTGAACCCTCTCTGAAACCCTGTGAGGTAGGGAAGGCTGGTATAGTGTCCAAAAATGAGCTGGGGGCTTCCTGAGCTTGGCCAGCTCATCGCTGCTACTGCCTGGAGGATTGGGAGTGGACAGACTCCCAAGACCCCACTGGACAAGCTTTTCAGGACACTGCCCCCCCCCCCCCAGGGCGATAGGGATCAGACCCTGCAGCCATTAACCCGTTTGCTTTTCATCTGCATTTTTCTGTTTTCTCTGACCCTGGAGCATTTCCCAGACTCATTAGTCACCTCAGGCTTTTAAGGTCCTAATGAGTCAATGAGAGTCTTCCCGGCTGAGCAGAAAACTGCAAACCCACCCTGGTCTTTCCCAGAAGCGGCCTCGGGCGTGGTATGCACCGAGTGGTTGGTTTTGTGCTTCCAGGCACCTAGGACCTAGAGCCATGGCGAGGCAGGGGAAGGGGGGGATTCCAGGGTGGAGAAGGAAAGGGTCTCTGAGTGCAAAGGAGCAATCAGGGTCTAAAGGAGCTGTTGTTCCCCCCAAACAGACCCCCAATCTGTGCTGATCCCCCAGTGCTGCCCCCTAAGATCCCAGGGGAGCCTTTGTGGGCCTCTGGGTGGTTCTCTGGGCCTTGGGGGCTTAAGTCCCTCCTGTGGTTCCCCACAGCCCGGTGCCCAGCAGGACTACTTACCCTGGTTATCTTTTCTCAGTGCTCTATCAACAAACACCCGATTCCCCGATTCCTCAGGCAGCTGCCTCCTCCTGCACGGAGCACTCCACGAAAACCCAGACACCCCCCTTTCGCTTACTACCCGAGCCCTGCCCCTCTCAGAGACCCTTCGAGCTCCGTCAGGGAAACAAGGCTGTGGGCTTGAGGAGTGGACAGGAGGGAAGTCATAAAATGCCCAAGAGCAGAGACAGAGAGAGGAAATGCCCCTGCTGGGTGTGGCCATTATCCCTCCCCCCTCTCCTTCTGATGGGCTGTGGGGTCTGCAGGATGGTTCTGAGAAAACCCCCCGAAGGGATTAGGGCGCCCACAGAGTCCAACTCTTTTGGCTGAGTCCAGGTCTGGAGGTGGGCCCCCACACATGAACGCAGAGCCCTGGTGCAAGTTCCCTCTGTTCACGTATGAAAACATTCAAACCTGCAGAGAAATTTTGTGAGTGCCTTGGAGTGGAACTGTTGACAGCTGTCGGGAAGCAGAATCTCAACCTGTTGGGATGCTGCTCCAGAGACCAAAGGAGGCCACTGGTGACAGATCAGGGAGGCGGGAGAGAGCGAAGTGCGGAAACCTCTGGGGTTGGATGAAAAGTAAACGATAGACACACTGCTTTTACTGAGGTGGGTGCAGGATAGCTCATAGTCAACAGTGAACTCAGTAACAATGAGGGGATTGTGGTCTCCTCAGAGCGGTGCCTGTGCTTCGCGGGGTCCGGAAAAAGGACAATGACTTTGACATTCCAACGATACGTTATCGCAGATGCAAAAGAAAAGTTCAGGTAAAGATTGACCTTGTCAGGGAGGATACCCGCCTCGGACGTGACTACCCATCATAACTGCTTTTAAAGTTTAATTTCAGACCCTCCTTTGTGGTTGCTTAGGTCTCTGGGTTTGCCCGACCACCACGCAGGCCTCCCCTGAGCTTGTCAGACCAGCACGCGGCCCCTTTTTGTTCACACCTCACAGTCCGAGCCTTTGAGGAAACAGATCCAGAAACTGACAATCACGCGAGTCATCTGTGTTTCAGTCCACATGGGCCACATACACAACGGCGGCCCTTGTGGTTGGTTATAAAGGAGCGGAAGGAGCCCCATCACCTAGTGACACTGTAACTGTCCAGATGCCACAGAGCATGCCATCACTCGCGTGTCTGTGGAGACGCTGGTGTAAACAGACCAACAGTGCCACTCAGAGCATGGAAGGAGAGCACATACAATGATGGACCGTGCCTAATACTTGAGAACGATAACAGATGACTATATTACTGGTTTATGTATTTACTATACTACACCTTTATCATTCTTTCAGAGTGTACTCTTTCTATTTATATATAAAAATGTTTGCTGAAGCCCTGCCCAGTGTTTCCCAGGGGTTAGAGCCCCGTACACCGAAGGGTCTTGGGTTCAATTCCCAGTCGAGGGCATGTACCTGGGTTTCGGGGTTGCTCCTAGCCCCCTGTCTGAGTGCACCCGGGAGGCAACCAGTCCATGTGTCTCTCTCACATCGATGTTTCTCTCTGTCTCGTCCCCTCCCTCTCTCCTGTCCCCTCTCTTCTGAAAAGCAATGAGAAAAAATATCCTTAGGTGAGGATGATCAACATCAAAAAGTTTGCTGTAAAGCAGTAAGCTATGTCACTGAGTGTCCTAACTGCACCCTTTTCTTCTTGATTTAACCTTGTGTTTTGTTCATACAAACATACCTCTCCCTTGGGCTGACATAGCAAACATACAAAATCACTGCCGATGTTGCCGGTGAGAGGCCATGTCGAGCGATTGAAATGGAATTAAAAGTGGTTACGTGTAGGGGTTTTCTCTCTTTCCCACGTCCAGCGTGGAAAGAAGAGTGGGTCCAGTTTCTGAGTAGAGGAGCTGGGGATTGAGAAGTAAAAGAAAGAATAGAGGACACAGAAATAGAAATAAAAAGCTGGGGCTGGGTGGAATCTCTGTTCTCTCTGATGGAGAGACAGAATCCAAACCCAACAGCAGTGTGTTTATTTATAACAAAATACAAAGAGGTTTCACCTGAAAAAACAGGATCAAAGAAGCTTACGTAGGCCCAGGCCCTACTCATTCCCTCATTCCCTCATTCCCTCATTCCCTCATTCCCTCATTCCCTCATTCCCTCATTCCCTCATTCCCGGGGCTAGGCTGAATCTACATTTCAAGATCTCTCCCCGACACCTGGAGCAAGTTAACAGTCAGTACTGATAACACATTCAGCCTTCTTGGTGGATGTTGTTTCCAAGACACGGCTCGACCTGGTGCCTTGGGGTCAGCTGACAATGATTTAAAGAATGCTCAGG
The DNA here is from genome assembly GCA_027563665.1 of Antrozous pallidus. Classification (NCBI taxonomy): domain Eukaryota; kingdom Metazoa; phylum Chordata; class Mammalia; order Chiroptera; family Vespertilionidae; genus Antrozous; species Antrozous pallidus. Next base: position 103,594,973 of record CM050515.1, read on the forward strand.
TGCCTTCCCTGAGGGACCTCTACAGTTAAGGATTCCGAAGATAGAAGATCAGTGGAGGCCGCTGCTCGCCCGTCTGCCTAGCCTGTTCCACCACAGCTACCATCTTAAAGAATAAGAAAAAAGCAATGAAAGTCATTGAAGGATCTGCTTTATTGAAAGCAATGACACCAATGGAAACTTAAAAAGGTGCCATGTCAGGCATGGAGAAGCTTCTGATGATCTGGATTCGGGCCTTGACACGGAAGCACGTCCTTCTCAGCACCTGACGGTCATGACCAAGCACCAAGTTTACTGTGAAAGAAAAGGGTGGGCCTGACTACGATGAACCTACTGCCAGCGCCAGGTGACTTAAACAGTTCCCGAACAGCATTCAGCCCTGGCCGGTGTGGCTCAGTTGGCTGGAGCATCGTCCTGTAAACCCAAAGGTCACTGGTTTGATTCTTGGTCTGGCACATGCCTAGGTTGTGGGTTTGGTCCCTGGTCAGGGTGCATATGGGAGGCAACCGATCCATGTTTCTCTCTCACATGGATGTTTCTCTCCCCTCCCCCTTTCCCTCCCCCTTCCTCTCTCTCTCAAATCAATAAAGTTTTTTTGTTTTTTTTTAAGAATTGTTATTCGTACATGATGTGAAAGTGAGTGGTGAGTGTGCCAGAGCTGGTGTGAAGGCAGCTGGAGAACTAGAATTTTTGGAAACTCTAGATAAGCTCATTATGGAGGGAAACTACTTGCCAGAACAAATATTCAATCGTGACGAACCCTCCCTGTTCTGGAAACAGATGCCTGAAAGTTCCTTTGTCCATGTGGAGGCCAAGGCTGTGCCAGGTTTCAAGGCTTCTGAGGACAGGATACCATTTTTGCTTGGGGGCAGGGCTGCAGGCTACAGATTGAACCCCTTTAATATGGCACAGTGAGAACCCCGGGCCTTTGAGCTTTTCACTGAGCGCGTTCTCTAGGGGCAACAGGAAGGCATGGATGACCCAGCTCCTCTTCCAGGAGGCCCTCCTGAGTTGCTGTGTCAGCACAAGGGAGAGGTGTTCTTGGAGAATGACACATCTTTCAAGATGTTGCTTATCGTTGACCATGCTCCAGACATCCTCCTTTTATTGGCGATCTTCATCCCAATCTCAAAGTGGTGCTTCTCTCTCCAAACACCATCTCTTGGGTCCAAACAATCCATCCAGCAGTTACACCAGCGTTTATGACCTACTCTCTGGGGATGACCTCTGCCCAGGCTGTTGCTACCGCGGAGGAAGACGCTGAGAACACACAATGCAGTGACGAAGGACAGCAGCATCTAACTCCGCATCCAGAGCCTTGCCGGGCAGGGCTGATGTTGTCCAGCCATGCATGAATGGCATCTGGAAGAAGATGCTCAAGAGGTTTGTCCATGTCAAAGGACCTGCCAAGGATGAGGAGGTTGCAGAAATCAGCAAGGCTGGGGCTGAGATAGCAAACCCCCGGCTGCAGTACGGATGGCACTGAGCAGCTCCTGGCGGGGGTTCCCGAGGAATTGAGCAAAGAGGAGGTGTTGGAACTGGAACAGGGATGCATAACTGAAGAGGAAAGAAGAAAGGAAAGTGCAGTGAAGAAAAAGGAGCTGGCATGGCCCAGTGGTTGACAATAGACCTGTGAACCAGGAGGTCATGGTTTGATTCTAGATCAGGGCACACACCTGGGTTGTGGCTACAATCCCAGTGTGTGTGTGGGAGGGGGGGGGTGCAGGAGGCAGCCAATCAATGATTCTCATCACTGATGTTTCTATCCCTCTCTACTTCTCCCATCCTCTTTGAAATCAATAAGAATACACACACACACACACACACACACACACACACACACACGAGTGGCCAGATTATTATGATCTCTGAACACATATAATCTGGCCACTCAGTGTGTGTGTGTGTGTGTGTGTGTGTGTGTGTGTGTGTGTGTGTTTTAGAAGAAGAATCCCCAAGAAATTTCACAGTGAAGGGTTTGGCAGAAACTTCTGCAGACCTTGACGAGCTCCTTCAAAACTTTGAAACCAACACGGAAAGGTTTTCACTCATAGAGACGAGTGCTCATGGTGCACTGCCTGCGTCCAAGCAAATCTATGACGGAAAACAGCAACAAAAACCAGCAGACCACCACGCACATGTCTCAGAAACAGCGAGCTCTCCTGGGAAGAGCCTCGTGTTCCAGGTGTTCCAGAAGGAGGCCTTGTTGTCATGGAGATGGTAGCTCCCCGTGTAACCATTGCTCCAGAAGACCCCCAGTGGGACAGGACGAGGAGCAAAAGGCAGCGATATTGATGGGCCTGACCCTGTGTGGCCCAATGTGTGTGTTTATGTCTTAGTTTTCAAAAGACTTTAAAATTTTTTAAAAAGCAAGTTAAAAAAATAGAACTAGAAAAAAAGTGTATAGAATAAGGTTATAAAGAAAAAATATTTTTGTTACAGCTGTACAATGTGTTTGTGTTTTAGGCTAAGTTATATTACAAATGAGTCAAAAAGTTAAACAATCTTTAAAGTTTGTAAAGGAGGATAGTTACAATAAGCTAAGGTAAATTTATTACTGAAGAAAGAAAACTCTTTTTATTAAGTGAGGGTAGCCTAGATGTGCAGTGTTTATAGAGTCTACAGTCAAGTAATGTCCTGGCCTCCACATTCACTCATCACTCCCTCCCTCACTCAGAGCAGCTTCCACTTCTGCAAGCTCCATTCATTTTAATCATTTAAAAAATATATTTCTTTATTGATTTCCAAGAGGAAGGGAGAGGGAGATAGAAACATCAATGACGAGAGAGGATCATCGATGGGCTGCCTCCTGCATGCCCCCACAGGGGATCGAGCCCGCAGCCCAGGCCTGTGCCCTGACCAGCAAATGAACTGTGACCTCCTGGCCCCAGTGCTCCCTACCAAACAACCACCAAACAACACTGGCTGAGCCAAACTTTGACTCATTTTTAAATGAGAATTTTCTAGAATACCTAAAGGAGAAGTACATCTCCTGATTTTCTGAAAATATATCCAGAGCCAACTCCCTTCTTTTCCCAGAGGCATGAGGCCCGTGTGGAGGGGTGGCCCTGCCCCACAAACCCCATTTAGCCTGATCCTATATATACTGATTCGGTTTGTCTTTCCTTTAGGGGTTGGTGACGGAGGCAATGAACTTGGGATGGGCAAGGTGAAGGAGGCTGTGAAGAGCCACATACGAAATGGGGATGTCATTGCCTGTGATGTGGAGGCTGACTTCGCTGTCATTGCTGGTGAGTGCAGCCTGGCCGCCCAGGGGGAGGTGCCTGGCTGCCCAGGGGGTGGGGCCTGGCTGCCCAGGGGGAGGAGCCTGGCTGCCCAGGGGGTGGGGCCTGGCTGCCCAGGGGGTGGGGCCTGGCTGCCCAGGGAGAGGACCCTGGCTCAGAGCCTATCTAGCCAGAAGTTAAAAAAATAAAATAAAATAAAAATCAATAAATAACTCTTAAAACTCCACAATAAGAAAACAAACTGCCCAATTAAAACATGGACAAAAGACCTGAAACAGACAGCTCGCAAAGAAGATGCAGAGATGGCAGGTAGGCATCTGAAAAGATGTCCACACCCTACATCTCTGGTTTGGATCCCGGGGCAAGAGAACTCAGGAGAACTTCTATGGAAGTCCTCAGATCTCCTCAAGTGTACCTTCAGATTCTAGGCTCTTCATGAAATTGGCCAAACCCCACGGCTTGGCCCGCTGCATCCCTGACGCGACTCCAGCAGCAGGTGGGGTCCCCTGGAGAGAGGAGGGGATCCCACGTGACGGTGGGGAGGGGCCTTGCTGTTGGGAATGAAAGCTTCGGATGAAGACCTGTGGGGGTGGGGCTGCAGGAGGTGGACAGGGTCCCCTCCAGTTGGGGTTGGGAGCACTGGGGCCTGAAGACAGAGAATGGGGTCTGCTCCTTCCGCTCAGGGTAGCCCAGAGACAACAGGGCTCAGGACTCAGACCGATGGCAGCTCTCATTCCCGAGCCCCGCTGTCCTCCTGCTCACAGAGGCTCGGAGCAAACCTCCACCACGCCCTGGGCTGGGCGGCCACAGAAGAACAGCTGAGCGGACACGGGGCAGCAGAGGGATGGCCCAGGAGAGGGAGTCAGCAGGTACCGCAGCCCTGCTCACCTCCATCCTCGGCTCCTGACACCAGGGAGGGAGGCAGACCCGTGACGGGTCAGCAACTAGCCGGGCCCAGCTTCTGTCAGGCCCGACGGGGCCCACCGCCACTGGCGCCCCGTCCCCCAGAGGCCTGCTGTCCTGTCCCGTCAGACCAGCCAGCATGCAGATGAGTGTGCAGTGGGACTCAGGGACATGAGTGCGCAGTGGGACTCAGGGAGATGAGTGTGCAGTGGGACTCAGGGAGATGAGTGTGCAGTGGGACTCAGGGACATGAGTGTGCAGTGGGACTCAGGGACATGAGTGTGCAGTGGGACTCAGGGACGTGAGTGCGCAGTGGGACTCAGGGACATGAGTGCGCAGTGGGACTCAGGGACGTGAGTGCGCAGTGGGACTCAGGGACGTGAGTGTGCAGTGGGACTCAGGGACATGAGTGCGCAGTGGGACTCAGGGACGTGAGTGCGCAGTGGGACTCGGGGACGTGAGTGCGCAGTGGGACTCGGGGACGTGAGTGCGCAGTGGGACTCGGGGACGTGAGTGCGCAGTGGGACTCGGGGACGTGAGTGCGCAGTGGGACTCAGCAGCAGCGCCCTGTAGGTGGGCTCACATCCAGCCCCCTTTCCTGGTCTTGAGACCCTCCTAGCCTCAGGTCCCTGACCCCAGGTGTACCCCGGGGTCCAGCCATGCACAGCTCCTGTCGTTGCGCAGATGCAGCGTGAGGTTAATTTCCCCATGGAAAGGATGATGTAACAACAGTACCACAGACATTTCTAAAGGCGGGCAGTGACGGCGATGGAAGGGCCACACACATCACCGCCTCACAGGACAGCCAGCTTTTCCGGTTTTGCACGCCAGCCTCTTGTTCCCGTGTTCCATACGTGCCCACTGTACATAGTTTCTCTCTGGTACACCTGCATTTTAAATACTTCTCCTTCCCTTTTTAAAAAATACATATTTTATTGATTTTTTACAGAGAGGAAGGGAGAGGGATAGAGAGTTAGAAACATCGATGAGAGAGAAACATCGATCAGCTGCCGCTTGCACACCCCCTACTGGGGATGTGCCCGCAACCAAGGTCCATGACTGGAATTGAACCTGGAACCCTTGAGTCCACAGGCCAATACTATCCACTGAGCTAAACCAGTTTCGGCTTCTCTTTTCCTTTAATATGACTATGCATATGTTTTTATTTCCACACTTGCCAGGAGGTTATGGCATAACAGTGTGGATATACTTAGTACTATATACTTTAAAATGGCTAAGATGGTCAGCTCTATGTGGGTTTTTTTTTTTTTTAACACAATTGAAAATTTAAAAAAAAATTTTTTTAAGAGGATGGGATCTGGAGGCAGCAGCCTGAGTTCACGTCTTAGACCTACCACTTACTACAGCTGTGTGACCTTAGACAGGTGACTTACCCCCTCTGTTCTGTTCCCCGGTTTTGTAAATGAAAATAGTAATAAATACCTATACCTCACAGGCTTCTTGTAAGGGTACCAGGCACTAACCCATGGAAGGCCACAGAACAGTGCCACTCATTGTGAGCATTCAATCGAAGCAAGTTACTTTGCTCCATTGACTATAAGATGCCACTGATGACAAGAATTACCATTATTTTATATACTGCTAAGAAAGAAACACACTGCCGTTTGTGTCTGTAAGGTGGTATCGGGTGCAAGAGGCATCTCAGCTTCAGATTGTAAACGTCAAAAACAAAAGCGCATCACCACGAGATCTTCACCCATCATATTCTGATGCGTGACTTGCATTTTTGTGCCATAACATTTGTACTCAGTGGGTATTTGGATTTTTCCTACCTTCACTCTTCCTCTGGCAAATTCTACCCAGCCTATAAGGCCCATATTAAATGACCCTTTTCCAAATGAGTGCCCCGCTGGAACCTGTTTGGCTCGGTGGACAGAGTGTCTGCCTGTGGACTGAAAGGTCCCAGGTTGGATTCCGGTCAAGGGCATGTACCTTGGCTGCGGGCATATCCCCAGTAGGGGGTGTGCAAGAGGCAGCTGATCGATGTTTCTCTCTCATCGATGTTTCCGGCTTTCTACCCATCTTCCTTCCTCTCTGTAAAAAATCAATAAAATATATTTTAAAAAAATGAGTGCCCCTCTCAGTGCTTCCATAATCCTTTGCGAATGTCTTATTTACGATTGTGCCACCCTGTGGTGGGCTGTGTGCACAGTCCCTCTCTCCCCTGATTGGGAGCTAGCTCTTCCTTCCTTCCTCCCTCCCTCCCTCCCTCCCTCCCTCCCTTCCTTCCTTCCTTTCTTCCTTCCTTCCTTCCTTCCTTCCATCCTCCCTCCCTCCCTCCCTCCCTCCCTCCCTCCCTTCCTTCCTTCCTTCCTTCCTTCCATCCTCCCTCCCTCCCTTCCTTCCTTCCTTCCTTCCTTCCTTCCTTCCTTCCTTCCTTCCTTCCTTCCTTCCTTCCTTCCTTCCTTTTGTTGTTAATCCTCACCAGAGGACATTTCTCCTATTGCTCTTCAGAGAGAGTGGAAAGGAAGGAGTGAGGCAGGGGGAGAGAAAGAAAGAGAAAGAAACATTTTTGTGACAGAGACACATGGACTGGCTGCCTCCCCAGGTGCCCCGGTGCCCTGGCTGGATGGCAGGGAGCAAACCCTCAGCCCAGGTGGGTGCCCTTGACTGGGGATGAACCTGAGATCCTTCGGTCTCCAGGCCGATGCTATCAACACCGCGTCCCACCAGCCGGGGCACCCTCTCTTTCCTGATTCTCTAGCACCTGGAGCCCCGCAGTCCTTGATCAATCCTCTTCACTCGAGGAGAGAACTAGCTCCAGCAGGTTTTTGGAGGGAGAACTAGCTCCAGTAGGTTTTGGAGTGAGAACTAGCTCCCCAGGTTTCAGAGAATTTATTGCAGGACTCAAAATGCAATAAATCTATGAGCTTTTTCATTGAGACATAAACTTAGAGTGAGTGAGTTACAGTGAGCCAACAGTGTTACACCAGTGGTCGGCAAACCGCAGCTCTTGGCTCTTTGGCCCCTGGAGTGTGGCTCTTCCACAAGATACCATGGCCCGGGCGAGTCTATTTTGAAGAAGTGGTGTTAGAAGAAGTGTAAGTTTAAAAAATGTGGCTCTCAAAAGAAATTTCCATCGTAGTCCTGTTGATATTTGGCTCTGTGGACGAATGAGTTTGCAGACCGCTGTCCTAGGCTGCATAGTTGGGATCTGCTTCATCAGAAACTGGGCAGGGGCAAGGGGCATGGCCCCATGAGGAGTTTTAACAAGCCCCCGGGTGATTGTGATTCATTCATGTCGTGATGAAAAGCTCCTAGATTTATTGCATTTTGAGTCCTGCCTTCGGTTGCGGTGGCAGGGCCAGACCAAATGACTTCTCGACCCACGGGCAGGGCGTTCCCCACCCCTGTCTATACCACATGGGTTCTGGACTGTTAACGAGTCAGAAAAAGATTCAGGCCACTCCCCAGGAAGCCTTTCCAGAACTCTCCCCATGGCGAGGCTTCCCGAACCTCGGGCTGCAGGGAAGCCTGTCCTCCAAGGGGCAGGCAACAGCCGGCACCTGAGCTGGATCAGCTCCTCCTTCCTCTTCTACCAGCCAGCCCTAAAGGGCCGGCTCCCACCCGGGGCCACCGCACCGGCTCTTCTCCGAAACCTGCTGGAGCTAGTTCTCTCCTCGGGTAAAGAGGATGGATCAAGAGCTGCGGACCTCCGGGTGCGAGAGGATCAGGAGAGATCCGGTGCCCTGGCCGGTGAGGCTAGGTGGTGACAGCATCCGCCTGGAAACCCAAGATGTCAGGTTCATTCCATTTGGATGGTGCTGAGCATCGGTTCTTCTCACACTTGAACTTGAATCACAATCACTTGGGGGCTTGTTAAAACTCCACGTGGGGCCTTGCCCCATGCCCCTGCCGAGTTTCTGATGAAGCAGATCCCGACTATACAGCCTAGACCAGTGGTCGGCAAACTCCTTGGTCAACAGAGCCAAATAGCAACAGTACAATGACTGAAATTTCTTTTGAGAGCCACGTTTTTTAAACTTAAACTTCTTCTAACGCCACTTCTTCCAAATAGACTCGCCCGGGCCTTTGTGTTTTGTGGAAGAGCCACACACTAGGGGCCAAAGAGCCGCAGTTTGCTGACCACTGACCTAGGAATTTGTGTTTCCAGCAAGTCCCAGGTGCCACGGATCTTGGGACCCCTCTTGAGACGAGACCTGAGGCTAAGAGGAAGGCAGTGGACCGGGGACCGCATCCCCAGTTCCATGTTGAAATATTCTTTTGTTCCAGGCGTTTCTAACTGGGGAGGCTATGCCCTGGCCTGTGCTCTCTACGTCCTGAACTCCTGCCAGGTCCACGGACCTTACCTGAGGAAGGCCACCGGGCCCTCGCACGCACCTGGGGAGCAGTGCTGGACCGAGGCGCTCCCATCCGTCGCTAAGGTAACACCCCCCCAGTGTACCCCCCACCTCCATGGGATCAGCTTTTCCCTGGGTGAGGGGTAGGCCTGGTGTGCCAGCCTAAGCCGCAGCCCAGCACCACGGTTGCCCATCAACAGCCAGAGACAGAGCCTACCTTGAAGCAAAGGTGTCCCCACTGGACTGGATTGGGTGACCTTTGACCTACTCATGATCCTAAATTATTAAGGAAGACCTGCTATCCATGACCGTTTTCCTTCTAGTTTGACTGTAGGCAAGTTGCTTAACCTGTCTGAGCCTCGTTTCCTTTGTCTGTACATTGGAAACCAGCAGCATCGTTGGAAGAACTGAATACACAGGCGGACCTGAGGTACTGGGGCTGGGTCCCAGACCACCGCCATAAAGCGAGTGTCGCCATAAAGCGAGTCGCACCCTTTTTGCTGGTGGAGGGTCTTGCCTTGGGGGGGGGGGGGGGGGGGGCGTTCTTTTTAAGAGCAATATCTGTGAAGTGCAATAAGGTGGGGCGCAATAAAATGAGGTGTGCCTGCTGCTGCCGAGCATCTTGTGGTCCCCTTTCCCAGGAGTTGACACTCCTGCAGGGGCACTCAAACCTCAGGTGGGATGGGACCAGCAGCCCGCCCCCAGCCTGCGGAGGTGGGAGGACTAAGGAGGAAAGAGGAGCCTGGGACTGGAGGTTGGGAGGAATAAACCCAGGAGAAGGGGGGTCGTTCATTCGGAAAGGAGGCAAAGTGGGGAGCAAAAGCTGGGCGGTGGGGACCAGCTCAGGGCTCAGTGGAGGCTGCTCTCGCAGTGGGGGGCAGTCGGCAGGGGGTGCGTTGGAGGAGGGGAGGGTGTCTGGTCCCAGGATCCAGAGCCCATCACTGCTGCCTCTTCTCTGTCTTTCTAAAAACATTGGCTGTACCCTGTCCAGTGCCTTTTCCTTCTGCCCATCTCTCCCTTTGTCTTCTCTCTTGCCCCAATGCCCCGCCCCCTCTCTCCAGCACCTCCCTGGATTGGGGGTGTCTCTGTTTTACAAAGGAGGGAGCTGAGGCCCCAAGTTAGGGGAGCGGCTTGCCCAGCACCACCAGCTAAGAGGCAGAGCTGAAGTCTGGGAACGGGTCTCTGACTCTGTACTCGGGGCTCTTCCCAGCGAGGCTCACAAGTTGCCCGCGTCCTGTAGGGGCACCAGCTCCTGGTGCTGCCAGGCTGCCATTCGGGAGGGGAGGGAGAAGCAGGGCTCGCGGGGGAAGAGACGTTTTCTGGGGAAATGGTCTGACTAGAGCCGTGGTCGGCAAACTGCGGCTCACAAGCCACAGGCCGCTCTTTGGCCCCTTAGGTGTGGCTCTTCCTCAAAACACCACAGCCTGGGCGAGTCTATTTGGAAGAAGTGGTGTTGGAAGAAGTTTTAGTTTAAAAACTTTGACTCTCAAAAGAAATGTCAATTGTTGTCCTGTTGATATTTGGTTCTGTTGACTAATGAGTTTGCCGACCGCTGGACTAGAGGGACCCAGAGGGCCTTCTGTACTTTCTTTGCTTCCTGGGTCTTAATTGGAAAAAAGACAAAAACAAAAAACAAAAAACAAAAAAACCTCAGGGGGCTGCCTCACACGTGACCCCTGATTCACACAGACAGCAGAATGAGCCACACAGTCACACAGCTCAACACCTAACCCGGGGATGGAAAATTCTCCTTCCGCGTTTCCACCCAGTCCTTCGTAAACGTATTAATAATGCACCATCCTTAGAGCGAAGACAAAAAGGAACATTTTTAAAGCAGAAGTACTAGCATATGTTTGTTGTGCCCTTCCTCTGGGTCAGGCCCAGGCCTGCTCTGGGAGACAGTGAGGGGTCAGACCTGGCCCCTGGGCAGGGAATTCAGGACCCGCGGGGAGACAACACAGGAAAGGTAATTTCAGGAGACAGAAGGAAGTGGGCACAAGCAAGCTACTGTGGGGACTCCAAGAATGGGCATGTAGCTCATTCAGAGAGCTCAAGGAAGGCTGCCTGGAGGAGGTGGCACTCGGCTGGGTCTTAGAGAGCGAGCAGGATATAAGTAGCAGGCAAGGAAGGGAGGAAAGGGCCTTCCAGGCTGCAGGAAGGTGCAGGGACATGAGGTGGTGCAGGGTTCAAGAGAATAACTAGAATGGTCATACTAGAGTTCAGTGGTCACTCCTGGAGGGGGGGGGTCCTAAGTCACTAGGAGATGCTGGGCAGAGCTGTGGCCTGAGATGGCAGTGAGCCTTGTTTGGTTAGGGACACAGGAGCGCCCCTCATCTCTGCTCTGTGAGTTGCTGGTAGGTAGGGCCTCACATATTGAGGGACAGTTCTTAGCGGTCTGATCATAACTGTGCCAGGAGTGGGCACCGCATGGAGGAGCCGGGAGCCGCACCTCCCGCTCCGGCCTTTGGCCACGCCCTCCGGTTTTAATTGAGGGCAGAACAAATGGCTGAGAGCACTCCCCAGACCTCTTCAGGGACCAAGAGCCAACTGATGACACCTTACAGAAGAAACTGACGATGGATGGATGGATGGATGGGTGGATGGATGGATGGACGGACGGACGGAAAGACGGACTGACAGAAGGACTGCTGGCTGGCTGGCTAGCTGGATGGATGGGTGCGTGAAAAGACTGATGGGTGAGTGGGTAATGGGTGGATGGATGATGCAGAGAGATGGGGACATGGTCTCTGGCCATATCCTGTGCTCATATTCCTTTCCAGCACTTTCATCTCGCTCCACCTTTTTGTGAGGTGTAACTGATGTAAGTCACAGAAACCTTAAGCATACAGAGAATTACATTTTATAAATAAAAAGGGGTCATCTTCCCAGGAGGCCCCTTTCTCCCACCCACTTCGCTCGGCAACACCACCTGTTCATGGATTCCGGTCCCCCGCGCTCCCACTGTGAGTCGCTAGTGACCAGCCGCTCACCCTGCCTCTAAGCCCCGAAGTCATCCTGGGGCCTCTGTCGTCCCCCCACAAAGAGCAAGGCCTGAAGCCTGTCCACTCTGCCTCCCTTCTGTGCCTCCTCCCTCCTCTCCTACCCTACAGGCTCGACCTGGAGGGGGTATCAGCCTCCAGGCGCTCTGCCTCCACGCCCCCTGGCGTTCTCTCCCCACCAGCACCCTCTCCCCTTTTAGAGGCTGGCGGGGAGGGTGATTCCTGGGAGATGGGCAGGACTCACAGCCAGTCCAGCTCATCTCTATGGCTCTCGGCGGCTGCGTGCCAGCCAGTTCCCGCTGACTGGCCACACGCACCCTGAGGACCACAGGGTCCTCCCTGGGACCTGAAGGATGCGCGTGGTGGGAGCAGCGGCGTCTTGGGAGGAAATGGCGAAGGGTCCCAGGAGCATTGCCCCATAAAGAGAGGATATGACCCACGGGGGAGAGAAATGGGAGGATAGAGCCCAAACAAAGGGCGGAAAGTGCCATTCTGGGGTGGCCAGCCCTTGGGAGGGGCTGTTGGACAATCTCTCTGGAAACGCTCTCTGCCGCCTTGCTTCCACCTTGGCCTTCAGGGCAGCCCGGAAACGCAGGCTCTCAGGGCAGCTGAGCGCAGAGACAGTTCCCGGTGACACTTGCCAGCGCTCTCGCCATTGTGTTAAAACGGTTTCGGCGAGTGCCCCTCAGTGAGTGCCCCCCAGCGAGTGCCCCTCATAGCCCCTCATTTGGCCACTTCTGCTCTTTGGACCTGGCCGGCCCTCCTCCTCAATTTCTGCCGCGAGTCACCCCAGTAAGCGGGGTTAGGTACCCCGCTCTGTCCTGTGACCCCCTGGACCATATCTGCCTGAGCACACATCTAGGCTGCGACCCCCGGGGCAGGGACCGGGTCCCATTCACCGCTGGATCCCCCGTTCGGGGCCTGGCACAGAGCGGGTGCTGTCGGACTGGATGAGTGACTGAATGGATCAGCCGTGCCTGAGCAAGAGGCTGTCACCTCTTCCTGTTCTTGACTGCTTGGTCCTGTCCTCCGCCCCCCCCCCCCCCCCCACTTTGTGGAGGAGGAGGGTTTGGGGAGGACATGTTTGCCTTCTTCCCCGCAGGCACTGTCCTCTCTCCTTTTTAAAAAATGTTTTATTGATTTTTTACAGAGAGGAAGGGAGAGGGATAGAGAATTAGAAACATCGATCCCGCCACCCCCCCAGGAGGCCGACAGTGGGGTCTCGGAGGAGGGGGGGGCCTTCCTGGCACAGTCCGAGGCCAGCGGCAGGTAGTGCAGAGCTGGGCAGGGCGAGGCAGGCAGGAAGCCGCCCACGCTGCCCCTGCCGAAGGAGGAAATCTGAAGTGTTTAGGAAAATGCAGGTTTCCATAAAAAGCACATTACGGGAAGAATATGCAGAAGAAACAGCCCAAACTGCGGCCGCATCTGGCGAGTGGGTTTGGAGCCGGACGAAGCCGGAAGCAGGACTGTTTTTCTTTTTCTTAAAATATATTTTATTGATTTTTTACAGCAAGGAAGGGAGAGGGATAGAAAGTCAGAAACGTCGATGAGAGAGAAACATTGATCAGCTGCCTCCTGCACACCCTCTACTGGGGATGTGCCCGCAACCAAGGTGCGTGCCCTTGACCGGAATCGAACCTGGGAGCCTTCAGTCCGCAGGCCGACGCTCTATCCACTGAGCCAAACCGGTTTTGGCAGGACTGGTTTTCACGAGGAGTCTTCCAGGGGCATTCATATTTGTAAGCAACACTTTGTGGTGATGAAGAGGCCATGTCACGTCCACGCATGTGCTCGTCTGTGCATCCTTCCCCTCCCCCACTCGCCAATGCTTCCTCCGCCTCTTTCCGTTCCAGGAAGAGAAAATGCTGAGCATCCTGGTGCGGCACGGAGTCCGGAGCGGCGTCTCGGGCCGCGTGGGCATGGAGGTGGACGGGCTGCCCTTCCACGGCACCCACGCCGAGATGGTCCAGAAGCTGCTGGACGTCACCACAGGGCGCCAGTGACCACACACATGGCACCGGTGGCGGGTGCGAGACAGATGGCCATGCCTGGACCTGGGGAGGATCCCCGAGGGCCCTCTGGACCAGCCTTGCCAATGAGCACCAGCCCGGGAGCTGACCTGGGACTCTGCATGCCCCTCCTCCTGGCAGGCAGAGGGCAGGTGGGCCAGGGACCCTTCCTCCGGGCCTCCAGTGTTTGCTCCTATTGGTAAGGCGCCAAGCCCACACGGTGAGCAATAAAGCACCAGGCGGACCAAAAGCTGTGAACCAGCCCCGTGCGAACTGTGAAACAGGAAAATACACGTATGTGTCTATGAAACTCTGGGACTTCACTCAAGGTTTACTCACCACCACAACCAACAAAATGTTTATACCTTTGAAATGCTCTCTTTTCAAACAGCATTTTGTTTACTTAGGCCAGTGGTCGGCAAACTGAGGCTCGCGAGCCACAAACGGCTCTTTGGCCCCTTGAGTGTGGCTCTTCCACAAAATACCACGTGCGGGCGCACACATACGGTGTGATTGAAACTTTGTGGCCCGTGCGCAGAAGTCGGTTTTCGGCTCTCAAAAGAAATTTCAAATCGTTGTACTGTTGATATTTGGCTCTGTTGACTAATGAGTTTACCGACCCCTGACTTAGGCAAAAGATCCCTCCACTTTATATTTCTCACCATCGCCTCCCCGGTCCCTCACCTCTTGAGCCCCCACACCTCCTGGGCCCCCACTTTGGAGCCTCCTCTTCCTCCACCTCCTCTTCCTCTACTCACCCCCTCCTCCCCCGAGGGACCCCCTGGAGCCGGATGCTTTGTCCTCCCTGCTCAGTGGGGAGGGGCAGCCACACTGCTGGAGCCTGGGGCCAGGCCAGGCTCTCTAGGACCTAAGTCACTCACAGAGGCCTCCCAGATGACTCTAGATAGCTTGTCCTTATCTCCTTCACAACCCCCCACTGCACATGTCCCGACAAAATCAGAAACCAGTCACTGACCACATCCCTTCACACATACCTATTGGACCCGCCCAGTAGTATCTGTTGCTGGCTCATCCAGACCGGGGCGGGGGGGGGGGGGGGGCGGTAAGGGGGGATGGGGGAAGAAGGGGGGGGCGGTAAGGGGGGATGGGGGAAGAAGGGGCGGGGAGGGGGTTGCGGGGGGGGGGGGGTGCAAGCAGGTGGCCTGCTTCCCAGCTAGCGCTCCAGATGCTAACTGAGCCTGCTTAGTTTTCTTCTTTTTTTTTTAAATAAATTCTTTATTGTTGAAAGTATTACATATGTCTCCTTTTTTTCCCTCCCGTTGACCTCCCCCTGGCTGCTCCCACCCTCTGCACATGCCCTCACCCGCCTAACTGTCCTTGTCCATTGGTTATACCGATGTGCATGCATACAAGTCCTTTGTTTGATCTCTTACCCCCCTCCCCTGCCTTTCCTCTGAGGTCTGACGGTCTAGTTCAGTGGTCGGCAAACTGAGGCTCGCGAGCCACATGCGGCTCTTTGGCCCCTTGAGTGTGGCTCTTCCACAAAATACCACGGCCTGGGCGAGTCTATTTTGAAGAAGTGGCGTTAGAAGAAGTTTAAGTTTAAAAAATTTGGCTCTTGAAAGAAACTTCCATCGTTGTACTGTTGATACTTGGCTCTGTTGGCGAATGAGCTTGCCGACCACTGGTCTAGTTTATGTTCTTGAACGTGTCCAGCTTGCTTCTTTATGGGGCCTTGACCGGAAAGAATGGAACGCGTGCTGTAGAAACTATCCTAGTTGCACACTCAGCAGTAAGCCTCTGTGTATAGTGAGTGATCTGGGTGAACTGCGCTCCCTCCATAGGGGCGTGGTGGATGGAGCCCCCGGCCAGACAGAGCTGGGATGGGGGAGGGAGGGCCAGACCTCTCTCCATTGTCCTTCTGTTGGGGAGCCCCAGGTGTAGAATGTGCTCCCGCTGGCGTGGCATGGGGCCAGTGCGCCCACTGTAATGAGCTCACAATCCCTCCAACTTACCACTGCTCCCGGGACCTGCCCCAGCTGTAAGCTTCACCGGCCAGCTCTCCTCCAATGACAGTGTCTGCCCCTGGTTTGAGGCTGCAGAGCTCCGTGGACCAGGGGGTTTTGATAAGAGTGCAGCCTGCATTTGTGAAACCTCAGTGGCTAGAAGCGAGAAAGGTCACCCCGGCCAAGCAATGACTCATGTGGGGGAGCCGCGAGCGTGCTTTGGTTTTGTGATGGTGATGGAGTTTGGTGCCAGCACAGGGACGTCTGAGGCGTGGCGGTGGAATAGGCTGTCTTCGCTGTGGGCAAGGGTTTATGGGGAGATGATTCAGCTGTTTGGGGCAAAGGCTCAGACCCCGGAGAGCCCAGAGAAGCCAGAGAGTAGGGGTCCTAGCTCTGGAGTGAGGCGTCTCGAGCCCCTCTGCAGGGAGAGGCAGGCCCAAAGCCCTGCCGCAGGGGCCAGGGTGTAGGAAAGCCAGGAGAAGGCGCCATAGCAGGGCCCGCCCCCCCTACCCCCCCGCCCCCGGGGCCACTGGCGCTCTGAGTTCTCAGGTCCAGTGTTAATGCTTTCCCGCAATATGATTCCTGTTCAGGCCTTTAGTCGAGCTCTGTTCAGGTTTGGTCTGGCTGTGGCTGTGCTCTGGGCAAGGGGCTGTGTCCATGTGTGGAGTGGTGTGGCTGCAACCTGGAGAAGCTGGCCACCGGGGGACAAGAGGTGACCTTGTCCTTGCACGGTGGGGGTGGAGATGGGCTGAGGTCCACCAGGATGGACTCAGGGGCACGTGAGCGTCCCTGGGCATTTCAAAGAGTGCGGGGTTTGGGGGGATCCAGGTGGACAGTGTCTGGGATGCTCTGTGGGTGTTCACGGGCAGGCACATGAAGGTGTCCATGCCCCACACCCCTGCTGGCGGGACTTGAAGGCAAGCAAACCAGCTAAAGGGGTGGGGCTCCTTAGCCCCCTGCCTGTGCCCTGAACAAGTGACCTCACTCAGCTGGGCCAGGTCGTTCTCTGCCTCTCATTGCACAGGCCCTGCTGACTAAAACCCTACCTCGTCCAGCCTCTAGGATTCTTCTACTTTCTACCCATTCCATGGGGGTTCCACTGGCTCCACCATGAGGTCAAACTCTCAGATTCCAAAGACCACTGCTCGGGGCAGGGTGGAGAAGATGCGGTTTACCTGCAGTTCACATAAACTCAATCTCTGCCAGCAATGGGATGTCCCAGGCCCCAAAATGCAGTGCATCCATAGAAGCACAGTGAGGTGGACACATGGTCCCCTTCTCCTTGGTGAAGGTCAGACAGAGTCCCACTTCCAATCCAAGCACCGCCTTTGAAGAAGTGGGTTTTGTCCCCATGCAGTCCAGGAAGGTAAGCGTTTAAACCTTATTAAGTGGAAGTGGCTTGAAGAGCTAGCTGTCTGTCAGAGACTAACCGGATGTTCACCAATTCTGCTTTCTCTTCCTGCATACACAGGAAAATTACATTTCCCAGCCTCCTTTGCAATTAGGTTGGGGCTCTGTGACTGGGATCTGGCCAATGGAATGTGAATGGCAGAGACATCAACCACTTCCAGACTTGGCCACCAACCCCTGTGAGATTCTATTTGTGCATCTTCCCCTATCTGTATGGATGAAAGGGAATCTCCCCCCCCCCCCCCAACTCCTGAAGACCATGGCTCCTCTTGATATAACCTTCTGAACTGCTGCCATCACTTAGGAATACACGGTCAGGAAGTAGCCGCTCGTGACTCTGCAGGGGATAAACGTTTGTTTTAAGGCACCGTGGTTTGACAGGTAAGTACTGCTATCAATCCAGCCTTGTCTAATGCAACCTTGGCTCAACACACTGCCTGTAGGGTCACATGGCTCCAGAGGCCAGAACTAAGGCCAGTGGACAAAGTGGTTCCACTTTGCCTCATCAGGAATTAAGATTTTCTTTCCAATCTTGTAGTGACTTGTCTTGGGTAGTAGCAAATTAATGTCACTGGTGGTATTCATTGAGAAATTGGACCATCATTTGGGGGGGGGGGGCATAGATGGAATAATTCATCGGTACACTCCAGCCCTGATACCTAACGTCTAACCTCGTACAGTCCTTCTGAGAGTTGTTGAGTTGGAGCAAATGGACTGGAAGTCCCGCCATTTCCCTGGAGCACTGGGCACCATTGTGACCCCAGGGAGGTGGCCGCCGGAGACCGCTGTCTTGCCAGATGAGGTCCTGGAGAGTGCAGGATCACCAGCGGTAAGCAGCCGTTTTTTCTAAAAAGCACTCACCCAAGATGGCCCCATTCTGCCCTCCCCTCCCCCTCCTTGGTTGTACCGGTCAGAGGAAAGCAGCAGGTGGGGGTGTATTCTGAGCTGGAAACGTCTCCCACCCTTGCCTGGCCACCCTGCAGACCACAGGAAAACAGGAAGATGAGCCCCCCTCGCTAAGAATCTGGTGCAATAGGAAGGAAGCAGGTGGCTTCTGCGCCTCCAGCCCATCCCAGCTGGACCCCTTCCTCCGCCCGTTCTCCCAGGAGAGAGAGGAATCTTCAGCTCCCACCACGTCCTCTGTTTGGAAGAAGGAATGACTCTTCCAAAAACACTTCAGGACTCGGGAATCTGACCCTAATAGAGGGATTAAGTGACTCAAACTGGATGTACATGTTAACATGATGAGTTAATCCTCGGTCATAAACACAGAGCCGGCCCCTACGGAGAAGATGCTCTGGCCTGGCCGGCGGATGTGGCCCTCCCTGCTCACACCCGGAGCGGGAGGACAGCCCAGCGAGATGACTCCAACAGGCCTTCCTGCTTTGTCATCTTCCCCAGTGAGGGGTGGCCCGTCTGATCAGCCCTCCCTCTCTGTGGGGAGCAGCTCTCGGCAGGGTCATGTGTCCAAAGACAGAGGAGTGACATTCTCCAAACAACAGAGCCAGGCTCTGTCCGCAAAGGGGAGGTGCCCAAGGTAAGCCGCAGAGTGGATCTGCAACAAGTGCTGAAGGGCCGAGGGCACCTCATGAATCTCAAGGGCAGGGAGAGAAGACCTACTTCCCTTGAGGGCTCCATCCTTCCTGGACACCGCTGGGTCCTCAAGGGCACCTCCCCGCATCGCCTTGTTCGGGTTCCCTACGAGCAAGTCAATCCCTCGACCTTCCGGACTCCACTGGGTGTTTCAAGGCCCCTCTAGACCCTCCTGGTGTTAGAAGACGCTCCTTCCCCACAAGGACTGCAGCACACGCCAGCGGGGGCTGTTTGTTCTGTTTTATTTGCAAACTCACATGTGCTACATAAATCCACTGCGCAGCCCAACACACACACACACACACACTTGGCATCAAAGAGAGGACATTACGAAAATACAACTCTCGATAGTAAACAGAATCGCCCTCAGCTCTTCCCAGGCCATCCTGGTGGGAGCACTGGCGTTTAAAGTCAAAATGGGGAAAAACAGGAAACGAGGAGGCATGGGGGGCTCGGCCAGTGCCACTGCCCCAGGAGGATCCTGGGCGGGGGCGGACGGGCTTTCCTTGGTTGTGTGGCCATTTCCACCACCTTCAGACCTTCAGGAAGGGAGAGAGAACCTCTTCCGGTGATGGGAGACCCTCCCTAAGGAGCTGGGGCTGGTGCTGCCCAGTCAGAGCCAAGTGTAGCCCTGGGTCCCCACTTCCCTAGGGGCAATCCCGCTGGGCTCTCTGCCTTTGGGCATGCCTGACAGGGCGTGTGCGGGTGGGGGAAGAGAAAGTTCAGAGATGCTCTTCCTGACCTGCCTTTAGCAGATCCCACATCTGCTCTACTGGCACCAGCTTCCGTCTCCCCATCCCTAGTCCCTCCCCAGACTTAGCCCACCCCATCTCCTGTGTGTGAGGAACTCCACTCCCGGGGACGGGCGCTGGCCCCAGCCATCGGCCAGGCCGTGGGGAGGGCGAGCACGCCTGTTCCAGTGAGCAGGTCCCCGGAGCAGTCGTGAGCTCTTCTGCTCCTTGGTATGGCTGCCAGGGCAGGGGCTCAACATGCCTGGCAGAGTTGCAGGAGAGCTGAGCCTTCCAGGACAAGACAGGAGGTGGCGGTTAGCACCCTGGACTACATGTGGCCCTCGGGCCCACTCACGCTCCAGGTGGCTGAGGTTGGGGGGTCTGGCGGAGCCGTGCAGGACGACAAAGGAGGCCAGGGCAGTCTCAGTCTCTTTGTTACAGAGACTGAGAGATGCCAGAGAATGCATCTGTTTTGTTTCGTTGCATCTGAGAACTCAGGGGAATGTGAAGCTCAGACCGTTAGACGATTAGACATGCCACGGTGGGTACGGCGAGGGACAGAGGCAGAGGCCGGGGTGGGTGTGGGAGACACTGCCAACAGCCATGCGACCCTAGCCTCGGGGTCTTGGCACACAGCTGTCATGGAGACCCTGGCATTTTTAAACATGGACACCTGGACACACACACACACACACACACACACACACACACTCTCTCTCTCCCAGGGCTGGTGCTCCTGAGCCGATGAAAACAACACTGAGGAGGAGGAATCCGTGTGGGGAACGTGCTTATCCGCCTGGCCTTTAGGCCTCTGTCCGGACACTGTGCTTCAGTGCTGACTGCTGAAAGACCCACGGACATCGGCCCGGGAGCCCCAAGACCCGTTTGCCATCAGCCCTGAGCGTGGGGCATCTGCTCGGCTCTCCCTATGTCACGGTGTGCTGGGGTCTGCACCCTGCGTTCCACTCCCCGCCCGGCCCCCATGCATACTGCCAGCACCCCAGATGCTTCCCCGCATTCCTTCTCCTCCTCCGACCCCCTGGCCCCCCTCATCTTCCTTCCCATCCTCTTGTGGGTGGGGCTCCATGTTCCTGATGACAATACAGCTTCGGTCCCCTCCTTGGGTGACACCAATATGTTTGGACAGGTGTCCTCTCTGGCAACAACGGCACTGGGAGGCCAGCGCACGCCCAGTCCCCACCCTCCTCTGCCTACGCCCCTCTGTGCATGTCCTCTCACCCTGCACTCCCCAACCCCGGCTTCTCTTTGAAAACCTCCTGCAGGTGATGGTTCACCGGCTTCCTCCGGCCGGCAGCCCCACCTGCAGCAGAAGACAGGGCTGACGGGCTCACCGCAGCGGGCTCAGCAAGCTGCACGCTCCCTGGAACAAGAGAGGCCCGGCTGCAGCCCAGGCCCGGGGTGCAGGGACCCCAGCCCCTCGTCCCCTCCAGCAGAAAGAGCCACCTGCGCTTGGCCAGCAAGCTCAGACCTCACTTCACCCCAACACATGGCTGACTCCGGCTAGGCCAGCCCAGTGGCCGGGGGCGACCCTTCCCCTTTAGGCGACTGAGGGGTCTGGAAGGTGGCCTGGAGCTTCCTGAGCAGCTCGGGCTCCTCGCTTTTCGCCCCGGAGGCCTCGGGGGTGCCCAGCGGGTAGGAGGCCTCCCGGGGCCCGCTGCCCCCGGTCCTGGCGCAAGCGAGCAGGGCCCGGCAGGCTGCGCGCAGGCGGGCCATGTCCCGGTGGGTGGTCTCGCTGACGAAGCAGTAGAGCACGGGGTCGGCCACGCAGTTGAAGGTGGTGAGCAGCAGGGCGAAGTGGTAGGCGTTGAAGACGCTCTGGGCGAAGTGGCAGGTGGACTCCCAGAGGCTGCGCACGAGCAGCAGCACGTGGTAGGGCAGGAAGCAGGCCAGGAAGATGACCACGGTGCTGAGCACCAGCCGCTGGATCTGGTCCTTGCGGCTCTGCTGGGTGCCGTGGCTGCGGCGCACGGCGCGCAGGATGCCCCGGTAGGCGGCCAGCAGCAGGCAGAGCGGGAAGAGGAAGCCCACGAGGAAGCGGTAGTAGTTGATGTGGCGCTGCCAGGGCTGCAGCGGGTAGTGCTCGAAGCAGACGCGGTGCCGGTCCTCGTCCTCCACCACCTCGGTGTGCAGCAGGAAGTAGACGCTGGCCAGCAGCTCCTTGGCCCAGATGAGCACGCTCACGGCCACGGCGGCCTTGAGGGTGCGGAACTGGTGGAAGCGGAAGGGGTGCGCCACGGCCAGGTAGCGGTCGATGGAGATGCAGCACAGGAAGCCCACGCTGATGTAGATGTTCTCGTAGAGGAGGATGCCGCACACCTGGCAGGACAGGTCGCCGTAGGACCAGTCGTCGTGCTGCAGCACGTACTGCAGCCAGAAGGGCAGCGAGCAGATGTAGAAGAGGTCGGCCACGGTCAGGTTGCACAGGTACACGCCCAGCTCGTTGCGGGCCTTGATCTGCAGGTAGCCGAAGTACAGGGACAGGCAGTTGGCCGGGAAGCCCACCACCAGCACAGTCACGTAGACCACGGGGGCCAGCGTCTGGTGGATGGTGTGCTCGATGGTGCAGTTGGGGCGGGAGGCGTCCGCGGTGATGTTCCCCATCCTCGGGCCTGCGGGGGTGGGGGCTCACCCCTCCCGGCTCAGGAAGCGGGCCGCTCAGCCGCCATGGCATTCACCGGCTGCACCTCCTGGGCGGTGGGTGAGCTTCTGAAAGTCAAAGGCGGGGAAAGGCTTAGGAGAAGAGCAGCTGACGTGGATGTGGCGCCTGCTGTGTGTCGGGCGCTGTTCTGAGTGCCTCACGTACTCTAGAGCGGCGGTTCTCAGCCTTCCGGATGCTGCGACCCTTTAGTACAGTTCCTCGTGTTGTGGTGACCCCCCCAGCCATGAAATTATTGTCGTTGCTACCTCATAACTGTCATTAGTGAATCGTAATGTAAATATCTGTGTTTTCCGACGGTCTTAGGCTCTGCAGCAGCTGTGAGAACCGCTAGCGGGGTCGCCTATTATGAAGTAGCAACAAAAATAATTTCATGGCCAAAACTGATTTGGCTCAGTGGATAGAGTATCAGACTGAGGACTGAAGGGTCCCGGGTTCGATTGTGGTCAAGGGCATGTACCTTGGCTGCGGGCACATCTCCAGTAGGGGGTGTGCAAGAGGCAGCTGATCAATGCTTCTCTCTCATTGATGTTTCTGGCTTTCTATTCCTCTCTGTGAAAAATCAATAAAATATATATATTAAAAAAAATAATTTTACGGTTGGGGTCACCACAGCATGAGGAACTGTATTAAACGGTCGCGGCATTAGGAAGGTTGAGAACCACTGCTCTAGAGGCGGGTCCAGCCAACCAACTCCAGCTCCACTGGGGCCTCTGCACGCGATGTATGCCTCTCCGTCCTCCTTCCCCAGCTGGTCTCTATTTGTGCTTCTGGTCACCATGGCACAGCCTATCCGGAGCCCAGCGCTCCGAGGAACAGCCACAGCCCAGCCACCGTCTCCCACAGCAGTCGGCACACTCTCGTTTTCCCGCCTGCGCACGGGAATGGGTCCTCTCCAGGCAGCACAGCAGAGGCCCAGCCCTGCCCACATCCCAGGCGAGAAACAGACTGAGCTTCCCCGGGCACCGCCTGGATTCCTGGGGGTTTGTCAGCGGGTGCCGACCCTCCTCTCCTCCGCGGAGCTTGGGGACCCACACGGGAGGTGGCGCAGGACCAGGCACCGATGACATGAGCACCAGGCCCACGCCCGCCGCTTATGCATCATTCACCCTTCCCACGCCTCAGTTTCCTCCTCTGTAAAGTGGGGACAGAAACGCCCGACCTCGGGACCAGGATGAGGGCCACAGAAGGTGCCAAAGCTCGCGGCACGGTATTCCTTGCGGCCAGGAGGTGGAGTAAAAGATGGTGGTCTGACATCAGTGGAAAGTTCCTATGGCTGAGCACTTACAGGAAACCCTGCATATACAAATACATTGGAATAAGACAGAATAACATTTTTGTTGTAAGCCTACTTTATAAATTAATATATCAAAACCAAATGTTTGAGCTTCTCTATTGATTGAATGTTTCTGGTTCAGATGAAAAATCTGGCTGTGTC
The DNA here is from genome assembly GCA_027563665.1 of Antrozous pallidus. NCBI lineage: Eukaryota > Metazoa > Chordata > Mammalia > Chiroptera > Vespertilionidae > Antrozous > Antrozous pallidus. The sequence goes on from CM050515.1 coordinate 103,618,264, forward strand.
TAAATCAGGATATTTTTCAACCTCCCCCCCCCCCCCCCCCCCGCCCCGCCACACACACACACACCCACAATCCCCTACAATCACTCTCCCAAGGAACTTTAATTATTTTTTTTTATTTTTTGGAGCTTTACTTTTAGACGTGTCCCCCTACACCCTGGCTCCATGAAATGATAATTGATAATACCTCAGGTATACTATGTAGGTACTGTGCCCTTGGGGCTGACAAACCATTTAATACCTAAGACTAATAATCATTTAATATCTAAGGTTATTTTTCACCCCACCCAAGAACCAACCCTCACGCCCC